>OY759268.1:25699218-25941718 GCA_963662155.1 Lamellibrachia columna
ATTCGCGTAGCTTACGCTATACTGTGGCTCAACTTACCAACCCTATTTTAATGCATGCTAGATATATTATCTTGGTACAAAATTATCTAATAATAATCATAGTTTATGTGAGTAAAAAACAGTTTTGACTTATGAATAAGATTGCGCCCTAGGCATCAAAAAGAATGAAAATTGGCTCAACTAACACTGCCTTCCCGTATTAGCAAAACATGCCCTTCCTGCAAACAGGATAACTTGCCAGTTCGTGTATGCCAAAATTTAGGATACACAATATTATAACAGAAATATCCATATATGCCGTGGTATTTGATGCTGCCGATCAATATCTCTCGAATTTGCAACGTAAGGTATTGGCAGGCATTATAACCTGTAGCGACGCATTGGCCTTGTGTGACGTAACTTCGGACAATCAAAGAACGCATCACGTTGTCAACAATTGTACGTAATTGTTGGCACAGCGTTGCTGACAGTTGTACAGGTGAATTTCGAAAAAAAATATTAAAGTGAGACGACCCGACCGTAGGGTCGTAGATAAACCCGAGAAAATTTGACGCCCGAGATGCAAAACATCTAGGAGGAGTTGCATATACCGACATCCGTACGTATTCACGGTGTGTTATGTTAAGATACGTGACAATATGTTGTCTCTGCTATAGTTTGCATATTCGACAAATCAGTTGTTCCAATAATAATAATAATAACAACAACAATAATAATAATTGAAACACGTATTATAACACTGAAGTTATCCAGTTAAATCGTTCTACACATTTATATTATCAAGATAGCGTTTGGTGGATATCACTATTCTATGTGAAATATGGTGTCATTATTATGATTATACATAGGACAGGAAATTGTTCACGCGCCAAACAAAACCCGTGCTTCAATTAAATCTCCCTTAGTCCCAGTATTAACAACGCCTTCGACCAACCAATATTATTCTTTTTGTATTTAAGTAAACTTCAGCTTGGGACAACAGAACACTATAGTGCAATAATTAGTACTGACAAATCGCGGTATCCAGTCCTTGTGATCGCTCAAAGTGCTTTACACTTCATCCCCAGGCAGACCTGTTCATTCCAGCGCCAACTCGATTTTACACTTCACCCCCTGACAGACCTGTTCATTCCATCACCAACTCGACTTTACACTTCACCCCCTGACAGACCTGTTCATTCCATCACCAATTCGACTTTACACTTCACCCCCTGACAGACCTGTTCATTCCATCACCAACTCGACTTTACACTTCACCCCCTGACAGACCTGTTCATTCCATCACCAACTCGACTTTACACTTCACTCCCTGGCAGACCTGTTCGTTCCATCACCAACTCGACTTTACACTTCACCCCTGGCAGACCTGTTCATTCCATCACCAACTCGACTTTACACTTCACCCCCTGACAGACCTGTTCATTCCATCACCAACTCGACTTTACACTTCACCCCCTGACAGACCTGTTCATTCCATCACCAACTCGACTTTACACTTCACCCCCTGACAGACCTGTTCATTCCATCACCAACTCGACTTTACACTTCACCCCCTGACAGACCTGTTCATTCCATCACCAACCCGACTTTACACTTCACCCCCTGACAGACCTGCTCATTCCATCACCAACTCGACTTTACACTTCACCCCCTGACAGACCTGCTCATTCCATCACCAACTCGACTTTACACTTCACCCCCTGACAGACCTGCTCATTCCATCACCAACTCGACTTTACACTTCACCCCCTGACAGACCTGTTCATTCCATCACCAACTCGACTTTACACTTCACCCCCTGACAGACCTGTTCATTCCATCACCAACTCGACTTTACACTTCACCCCCTGACAGACCTGTTCATTCCATCACCAATTCGACTTTACACTTCACCCCCTGGCAGACCTGTTCATTCCATCACCAACTCGACTTTACACTTCACCCCCTGACAGACCTGTTCATTCCATCACCAACTCGACTTTACACTTCACCCCCTGACAGACCTGTTCATTCCATCACCAACTCGACTTTACACTTCACCCCCTGGCAGACCTGTTCATTCCATCACCAACTCGACTTTACACTTCACCCCCTGACAGACCTGTTCATTCCATCACCAACTCGACTTTACACTTCACCCCTGGCAGACCTGTTCATTCCATCACCAATTCGACGTTACACTTCACCCCCTGATAGACCTGTTCATTCCATCACCAACTCGACTTTACACTTCACCCCCTGACAGACCTGTTCATTCCATCACCAATTCGACGTTACACTTCACCCCCTGACAGACCTGTTCATTCCATCACCAACTCGACTTTACACTTCACCCCCTGACAGACCTGTTCATTCCATCACCAACCCGACTTTACACTTCACCCCCTGACAGACCTGCTCATTCCATCACCAACTCGACTTTACACTTCACCCCCTGACAGACCTGTTCATTCCATCACCAACCCGACTTTACACTTCACCCCCTGACAGACCTGTTCATTCCATCACCAACTCGACTTTACACTTCACCCCCTGACAGACCTGCTCATTCCATCACCAACTCGACTTTACACTTCACCCCCTGACAGACCTGTTCATTCCATCACCACCTCGACTATACATTTCACATTATCCACCACTGTCTACAGCTATGCATTCATTTACACATTTGAGTGAACGGACGGAACGAGGAGTAAACGAAATTGCCGAAGCTTCGAAACGACAGCGAGAGGATTCGAACGCGAGTTCTCTCGATTGAGAGTCCGACGTTCTAACCACAGCGCCACCGCGCCCCACGTATGATTAGTGCTCGTTAAGAAATTCATTACACAACTAACGTATATTTTCGTATATTTACACCCCCGCCACCTCCGACTGGAGCAATTCATAACGTTCTCTTGCATAATTTATCTATCTCCGCCTACGACAGGGTTCACGGTATGCAACATGTCATGAGAGAACCGCAGTCGGCTCCCAACACGAATCCCGACCGGCCGAAGCGGCGGTATCAGGTGGTCTGTACATGTGCAATTAACTGACACGTAACAGGCTGAAAATCCAATCTGTCGACGCGGTCCATCGAGGGAAGAATGCTCCCCGTACGGCCTGTCGGGGGAACATTTGCAACTGCGACCACCGATGGATCGAACTTTCCAGGTGGCGTCAACCGTTTCGACTTTAAGACCCACCATCGCCAGATGGCGGTATGTGTGACTGTCGCTCGACTAATCTGTCCACACCGACACTCAACCTTTGCGCATGCGTGAAGATTTATCATGTCACCCTTGCCACTACTTACTTACGTACTTATCCTCGTGCGACCCCTGGCGGTGATCTCTGTCGTCCTCCACCAACTCCAGCCTATCTACCTCAATTGTCCTTCTCCAGGTTGATTTTGGCCTTCGCCATTTCCTTTTATCTTCAGGGACCCAGGTTAGTGCAATTTCGGTGTTGCTATTCCCGTCTCTTCAAAGTGTGTTGCTCGTCCATCTCCATCGTCTTATTTTGACAAACTTGACAACAGCCGTTTTTGTGTGGAACTATTTTGCGTTTCTCAAGTGTACAAACGCTATGTTTAACAACAAAGTAAACAACAAAGGAGTCGCCAACAAATCGTTTATATCAGTCCGCAAACCGACCATTTTAAATTTATGATCCAATTGTTGTAGTGGTGGTATGGTAATTGGCGCCAGTATTGGGGATTTCGCGTAATAACACTAACCGTTGACGCAATACATACGTAACTACGTCACTACGTCACTACGTCACTACAATATTTCTTTCAACGGAAACTGCCTATGGGTTAACTGTTTTTTTGTGCTGCTAATTGCCGGGTGTCTTTCCATGTATTCTGTTTAGTAAATCATGCTTAAACGGTCGACTTCGCTAGACACTGTTTCCAAACATATGTTAGAGCAGTCGTTGTTTGTTGACAGTTGTTTTTGACGCGGAAATATCGATAGGTTGTTGCGTTCAGTACTCGGGGCGTACCGGACACTACCACGTGCGAAAATCGTGCGGTTGTGTCTGGACAAACAAAGCTGCGTTTCGAGTTACAGTATTTTGTAATACCCAGACTTGACCAGCATTGTTACCGACCAGCGAAAGTTACAGTATTTTGTAATACCCAGACTTGACCAGTATTGTTACCGACCAGCGAAAGTTACAGTATATTGTAATACCCAAACTTGACCAGCATTGTTACCGACCAGCGAAAGTTACAGTATTTTGTAATACCCAGACTTGACCAGCATTGTTACCGACCAGCGAAAGTTACAGTATTTTGTAATACCCAGACTTGACCAGTATTGTTACCGACCAGCGAAAGTTACAGTATTTTGTAATACCCAGACTTGACCAGCATTGTTACCGACCAGCGAAAGTTACAGTATTTTGTAATACCCAGACTTGACCAGCATTGTTACCGACCAGCGAAAGTTACAGTATTTTGTAATACCCAGACTTGACCAGCATTGTTACCGACCAGCGAAAGTTACAGTATTTTGTAATACCCAGACTTGACCAGCATTGTTACCGACCAGCGAAAGTTACAGTATTTTGTAATACCCAGACTTGGCCAGCATTGTTACCGACCAGCGAAAGTTACAGTATTTTGTAATACCCAGACTTGGCCAGCATTGTTACCGACCAGCGAAAGTTACAGTATTTTGTAATACCCAGACTTGACCAGCATTGTTACCGACCAGCGAAAGTTACAGTATTTTGTAATACCCAGACTTGACCAGTATTGTTACCGACCAGCGAAAGTTACAGTATATTGTAATACCCAAACTTGACCAGCATTGTTACCGACCAGCGAAAGTTACAGTATTTTGTAATACCCAGACTTGACCAGCATTGTTACCGACCAGCGAAAGTTACAGTATTTTGTAATACCCAGACTTGACCAGTATTGTTACCGACCAGCGAAAGTTACAGTATTTTGTAATACCCAGACTTGACCAGCATTGTTACCGACCAGCGAAAGTTACAGTATTTTGTAATACCCAGACTTGACCAGCATTGTTACCGACCAGCGAAAGTTACAGTATTTTGTAATACCCAGACTTGACCAGCATTGTTACCGACCAGCGAAAGTTACAGTATTTTGTAATACCCATACTTGGCCAGCATTGTTACCGACCAGCGAAAGTTACAGTATTTTGTAATACCCAGACTTGACCAGTATTGTTACCGACCAGCGAAAGCTCTGCGGTCTGTTGTTTTCTAACTTCTGTTCGTCGCTGACTAATTGGAACATAATACATTGTTTGTTGATGTCACGTGAGCGTTACCTGCTGTATGACATTACGATTGACTTCGTTTAGCTAATCCGTTATTTAACATGTAACTAATAATTAAAATAATAATTAGTAATAATTAATAATTCTGCACTAGCACGGCCTGCAGCCCACTCGGGCCGCGCATTGCACATAAACACAGTCTTTGTGTTATACGGCGCTCGTCTGACGCACAGCGTGGGTCGGCTAGCGACCATCAAAACTGGCGTCACGGTTATTCAGAATTTCCCACAGGCAAAGACGAACCTCGAATGTATCCGTGCGCTAAATGTCAGACATCGGCTCGACCGCGCGTTAAGACAAATGTCGCAGATTCCGCTAATCTGCACTCGAGAATAATGGGAGAAAATGTTTATTTAACCAACGATGGATTTAACAACAACAATAACAACATTTCTAACAAATGTGCAGATGTGCCCCAGTACAGAGGAATGCACGGTTTCTTTTCTTTCCGTATCTTTTTTATTTTGTTCTTTTTCTCAGCCGTACCTATCTGACGTTTACCAAAGGTACAAAACATTACTTAGTCATCCATTCACTAGGCGGCGTGACTGTTTCTCACTAGCTTGCTGAATTGTGAGAAATATGGCCGAAGTTAAGGGGCGAGAATGAACTTATTTTCGGACAACGACGAACACTTAGCAAGGCATGAGAAAACAACATCAACAGACAATGTGTGTAAGTAATATAAAAATAAATATTGCTTATTAAATATTGGAAGTAACGAAATTTCAAATACAAATACATTAATGGGTGTAATGATTAATTGTAACACATTGCGGAACAGACACGCACGCACGTACACATGCACGCACGCACGCACACACATGCACGCACGCACGCACGCACGCACGCACGCACACACACACACACACACACACACACAATTGCACACTCACACGCACACGCGCACTCACACATACACTCAATCTTTCGCAACCTGATTATAATCCGAATCACACGACTTTTGCATTTCTCCTGATGACACAGAACGCGTGTGCCATGGACACGTTACGCAATGCCGTCTCCCGCGTAGCAATCGATTCGCGACAGACGTCTTCGTGCGTGTGCCATCACACCGCCTTGTGCGATACGTCAACCCCGACATAGCTCAGTGTCCACGTCCACTCAATGCTTCAATGTCAGACAACATCCATGCATCACAACCACGCCCGACTGGAAATATCAATATCCGGTAGTCCGGCTCGATTTTGCACCAGAATTCGTTGTGCAAGTACTGTGCTTATCGCTAGGGTATTCTGCTCACTATACGCGTGCATTGTATCTACTGCGTCTGATGCTTTTCTACCAATAGTATCCGACCACATTTATGCAAAAGAGGCTGTAGCACGCTTAGGCGTGCACACACACACACACACACACACACACACACACACACACACACACACACACACACACACACACACACACACATACACATACACACATACAAACACACACACACGCCACCACACACACACACACACACACACACACACACACACACACACACACACACACACACACACACACACACACACACACACACACACACACACACAAACACACATACGCATACAGTTATCACACAAACACACATGTGCGCGCGCATGCACGTAAGCACATATACCCGCCCCACTCGCGCCTCCTCTCTCTCTCTCTCTCTCTCTCCATCTCTATTCCTCTCCTTCTCCCTCTCCTTCTCCGTCACTGGCTCTCTCGGTTGAAACTAGATATCATTCCAGACGCCGTTTGTACGATCTAGCTACTTCAATCAATGTTCAATCATCGGCTCGGCGAACTAACACTACTGAGAGTAGAATATGTCAATATAATTAATACACAGGACGTCACTTTCGCTCTCATCTCCTCTGTCAATGTTACTTCAATATCAATGGCGTGTGAAATCGCGCAATGTCACGGCAATAACACGGCAACGGCAAACAACGACAGAGGAAAGCTCATTATTTAGTCATGAATTTGTTTCCATAATTAGATGCCGATTCGGTGGAATTATTGATGGCATGGTAAGACACAATCGCAGAACGCATCACCAACAAGAATATCGTTGATGAGGTGAAGCACCAATAACAACAACGTCAATTAGGTGAAGCACGAGCAACAACAACATCTTCAATGAGGTGAAGCACCAACAACAACAACATCGTCAATGAGGTGAAGCACCAACATCAACAACACCGTTAATGAGGTGAAACACGAACATAAACAACATTGTCAATGAGGTGATGCACCAACATCAACAACATCGTCAATGAGGTGATGCACCAACATCAACAACATCGTCGATGAGGTGAAGCACCAACATCAACAACATCGTCAATGAGGTGAAGCACCAACATCAACAACATCGTTAATGAGGTGAAGAACCAACAACAACAACATCGTTAATGAGGTGAAGCACCAACATCAACAACATCGTCAATGAGGTGAAGCACCAACATCAACAACATCGTCGATGAGGTGAAGCACCAACATCAACGTCGATGAGGTGAAGTACCAACATCAACATCGTCAATGAGGTGATGCACCAACATCAACAACATCGTCAATGAGGTGAAGCACCAACATCAACAACATCGTCAATGAGGTGAAGCACCAACATCAACATCGTCAATGAGGTGAAGCACCAACATCAACAACATCATTAATGAGGTGAAGCACCAACAACAACAACATCGTTAATGAGGTGAAGCACCAACATCAACAACATCGTCAATGAGGTGAAGCACCAACATCAACAACATCGTCAATGAGGTGAAGCACCAACATTAACAACCTCGTCAATGAGGTGAAGCGGATAAGTTGGAGATGTTTTGACCATGTTCTCCGTATGGACATGAATGACGGCATCATCACATATGACCTATAGTCCGTTGAAGCATTAATTCGCCCCTATCAAACTAACTTTAATAAAACACAGTCTGATAATTTTTATTGCAAGCTGATGTAGCGCTAATTATATATCGTCTAATATGTTCATAGTCAAAATATGTTTTAATGAACCGCATTTATTAATTTACTTTGTATGTATCTGAATTTCGACCGTGCCGTTCAGAAGATAATATAAACATGCTAGTCAGTGTAAACTAGTTTCATTAGCATTCGCGTTTACCACTAACAACCAGGTGATGTGCACAGATCAACATGAAACTGGTCGTACCGCGGTGCTTTATATGACACCACAATAGGGAATACAAAAACGAACATTAGCTTGTCTTTTGTCAAATTCAACACGACTGATATCCATAATTACATGGAATTTAAATATCTCTTCACAAACATCAGGAGTCTATCAAATTAAATTTATAATTGCAAAATCTGCACATCAATGTAAGTTGTGGCGGAGGGGGGGGGGACTGAAAAGATCAATATTCACGCATGTGCGGAGGTTGTGGAAACATGCTTCAAACTCCACACCAGGGTCGCCACTCAACAATTCACCACTGCCACAACTAACGTTTGATGTGTATATTCTGCGCATCTTTATTTCATTTGATAATATACTAATTTGTGACAAGACATCTCTCAATTTCAATTGCATGCAGTTGTGGATACTGATGTTCTTTTTCTTAAACTATGTTGGGCGTATACTAAGTTCATAGTTGTTACGACGCAACAAGTCATAAACAACAATCGCGTTGCCCTGCCAACCTGTCGTTTCTGCCATTCCGCAATTCTCCATTTTGAATGTATAATCAAGTGGTGGTGATATGCTGAATGGCGCCACTTTTGGGGAGTGTCAACACGCCTACAAACGGCCGCCATCTTGGTCCGGCGACGTCACTCAATCTCGATCGTTCCCTAGGCAACGAGCGCTCATGGCTCGCGCCTGCTCTTGTGTTTACACGACCGGCCGGTACTGCTCGTAGGGTTACCGGAATCACGGCTTCTCATTTGCACGACGCGTATATCGATTGTTCTCTGATGTTATTGCAGTTCGGCGTTGTTCTGGACAATGATGGATGGCAACTTTCCCTACGGCTTCTGGAGACGCACTTCCGCTATCAATCTCTAATTAACGACGTCTATGGCACAGCGACAATGGCAAAGTGTGCTTCGAAGAAACCACCGGCAGTAAATCCGCTGTTGTTACTGCAACGTCACGGTGATTGTCTCAGGATAATCCATAATCCTTCGCGCACGGCTGCGCTTCCGGTTTGTAGGGCATAGCCGGAACAATCAAACTTTGCCTGCGCCATTAATTCAGCGTAGAACGGCGTTTCGATGATGCACTTACTGTTTTTTTAAGTGATGCATGTTTTCAATGGTTAACATATATTTAGCGAGTTGGCTGTTTATGGTAATTAAAACGTCCACATTCTCTAATTTTTTCGAACCCAAAGTACGTACATTATAAACTTTATTTTTCATGTTTAAATATTTATTGCTGTAGTAGTACCCCGGCATATGTATCTTCAGAAATTGTATAAAACGGCAATTTGACAGACCAATCAATCACCATGTGACTTACGTTATATTCCAAATGAGGAGTCTCATTTGGTTGTCTTTAATTACAATAGAACGGTTTGTCTCTGTGTTGTAGAATTGTCTTAATTCCGTCTGCAAATTGTGTATTTTCGAAACATACTAGCAGACGATCACGACAGAAATAGGTTTGTAGTGAATATTAATTTAACCAACTTATATGTTATGTAAATCGATCGTTTAATGAAAGACAATTGTTGCCCATTAACTTTAAATAAAAACAGTTCATCGATTAATTCATTTGAATATGTTCTAACTTGTCTGCCTAAAACATGAATTGTAAACCTTCCATTGGATCGTTAGCCTGCACAAAACAGTCGACGAACCTTCTTGCGTATATGTTAGAAGGTAGAACACGTTCAAACTGATTAATCGATGAATTGTTTTTAGTTAAAGTCTTTGTATTTGATTAACCGATTGATTTACATAGAATATAAATTTAACATATGGTTAAAATAATTCCCATAACAAACCTGTTTCTATCGTGATCCTTCGTCTGCTAATATATTTTTTATAATACACAATTTGCAGACGACATTATGATATATTATGACATTATGATATATTGGTATATTGGTTTGGATGTATAACTATATTTACCATTCACGCTGCTAGCATTTATACAATAAGTGTTCCATTAATTTATAGACCTCTATGAGAATTAATACTTTCTGATATTTAATATACATTCTTCCATCTCTAGCGTTAATTCGTTTACACTAGTTCTTCTGTGCTTCCGATGTTGAACGTGGCCTGAGCCAATGCCGGATCAAATGTGTTTACGTCGCTTCTAGGTGCCGTCAATTCCCAGAAATTACAGCAGGACACCATAGGCCGGATGAAAGAAATAATACTCTTCCAAATTAAATGTCCAGTCTTAGCAGATAGTAATTATTGTCTAGTTAAGCTAAGTCTAATTGGTCTTACTGCGTCAGCTAATAAGTACGCAAGGAAGTACGACTGACGTCAATTGTTGAATTGGGTTACGTAGTTTGGCTTGAACAATCTAATTGTCTCCCTTGGGTCCGCCCCGGGATACCTTGCAGACAACATCCTGTTATTGTCTACGAGTGAGATCCACTTACGTTGCGTCAACATGTTGATTAATAATAACAATAACAATTACGCATGTGCGCCAATGCTCGCCAGATGTCGCGACAGTTTACATTTTTGGCTCCGTGAATTAAGACCACCACAAATAAACAACAGTTGCGTCCAACGATGAGTTGTGTACACTTGGTTTGCGTTTTCATTCAAAACGTAGGGCTAGTTGATGCACCAACAGTATTGGTTCAATTGCAAGTTTGTGCTTGCAAGTTGTTATGGTGAGTAAACTTTTAATAGTTTACTCATCATAAAAAGCCTATTCATTATTTGTCTGGGAAATTCTAGAGTGGTCAAGTTTCAATGACCGAGACAGAATGGGCAGACCTGGCGTTATATTCCGTCAACGAGGTGGCATATACCGCCTGCCGCCGTGTGGTCGGTGTTGGTATATTGCAACTACTTTCCACATGGTTGATGGTAGTATATACCGTCAACTTATCATATTGTCGCTGGTGGTATATTCCAAATACCATATACCGTCAAATTACCATTATAGTCGCAGGTGATATATTCCAACTGCCTACCATATGGTAGAATATACGATCTACTTATCACAAGGTCGGTGGTATATTCGAAATACCATTTATATGGTAACAAATATACCGTCTAATTACCTGGTTGTAATTTCATCTACATGTCATTATGGTATGCGGGTACAGTCTATATGTAACCGTTAATTCGACGCACACAAATAATGCAGTTATATTTACCATACGCAAACGCCTCCTTTAGCAGAATCTGAATGTCATCTACATAACTGGCACCATGTTGGCATAGCTGCGCAAACGGCCTGCTCCAATAACGAAGGCTTGCAGGGTTGTGTTCGCACCGCACGACACGCGCCCATAGCTCACCGGACTGACTTTTTCACTGTTTCGCGGAGAAGAGAAATGTACACATAAATTCAGATCATGCGTCCTTCGCCGTGATATTGATATATAACGGCTAGCATCAGGATTGAGTGACTGGACGCACGTAGACATTTGTACAATGACTTGCAGTACCAGTATATATGTCAGGCAAAACAACTATCATTTCAATACTGGACGGTTGTATCAGCGTGCAGAGGAAGCATAACATATTGCTATTGTATCAGCGTGCAGAGGAAGTATAACATAATGCTATTGTATCAGCGTGCAGAGGAAGCATAACATAATTCTATTGTATCAGCGTGCAGAGGAAGCATAACATATTGCTATTGTATCAGCGTGCAGAGGAAGCATAACATAATGCTATTGTATCAGCGTGCAGAGGAAGCATAACATAATGCTATTGTATCAGCGTGCAGAGGAAGCATAACATAATGCTATTGTATCAGCGTGCAGAGGAAGCATAACATAATGCTATTGTATCAGCGTGCAGAGGAAGCATAACATAATGCTATTGTATCAGCGTGCAGAGGAAGCATAACATAATGCTATTGTATCAGCGTGCAGAGGAAGCATAACATAATGCTATTGTATCAGCGTGCAGAGGAAGCATAACATAATGCTATTGTATCAGCGTGCAGAGGAAGCATAATATAATGCTATTGTATCAGTGTGCAGAGGAAGCATAACATATTGGTATTGTATCAGCGTGCAGAGGAAGCATAACATAATGCTATTGTATCAGCGTGCAGAGGAAGCATAACATAATGCTATTGTATCAGCGTGCAGAGGAAGCATAACATAATGCTATTGTATCAGCGTGCAGAGGAAGCATAACATAATGCTATTGTATCAGCGTGCAGAGGAAGCATAACATAATGCTATTGTATCAGCGTGCAGAGGAAGCATAACATAATGCTATTGTATCAGTGTGCAGAGGAAGCATAACATATTGGTATTGTATCAGCGTGCAGAGGAAGCATAACATAATGCTATTGTATCAGCGTGCAGAGGAAGCATAACATAATACTATTGTATCAGCGTGCAGAGGAAGCATAACATAATGTTATTGTATCAGCGTGCAGAGGAAGCATAACATAATGCTATTGTATCAGCGTGCAGAGGAAGCATAACATAATGCTATTGTATCAGCGTGCAGAGGAAGCATAACATAATGCTATTGTATCAGTGTGCAGAGGAAGCATAACATATTGGTATTGTATCAGCGTGCAGAGGAAGCATAACATAATGCTATTGTATCAGCGTGCAGAGGAAGCATAACATAATGCTATTGTATCAGCGTGCAGAGGAAGCATAACATAATGCTATTGTATCAGCGTGCAGAGGAAGCATAACATAATGCTATTGTATCAGCGTGCAGAGGAAGCATAACGTAATGCTATTGTATCAGCGTGCAGAGGAAGCATAACATAATGCTATTGTATCAGTGTGCAGAGGAAGCATAACATATTGGTATTGTATCAGCGTGCAGAGGAAGCATAACATAATGCTATTGTATCAGCGTGCAGAGGAAGCATAACATAATGCTATTGTATCAGCGTGCAGAGGAAGCATAACATAATGCTATTGTATCAGCGTGCAGAGGAAGCATAACATAATGCTATTGTATCAGCGTGCAGAGGAAGCATAACATAATGCTATTGTATCAGCGTGCAGAGGAAGCATAACATAATGCTATTGTATCAGCGTGCAGAGGAAGCATAACATAATGCTATTGTATCAGCGTGCAGAGGAAGCATAACATAATGCTATTGTATCAGCGTGCAGAGGAAGCATAACATAATGCTATTGTATCAGCGTGCAGAGGAAGCATAACATAATGCTATTGTATCAGTGTGCAGAGGAAGCATAACATATTGGTATTGTATCAGCGTGCAGAGGAAGCATAACATAATGCTATTGTATCAGCGTGCAGAGGAAGCATAACATAATACTATTGTATCAGCGTGCAGAGGAAGCATAACATAATGCTATTGTATCAGCGTGCAGAGGAAGCATAACATAATGCTATTGTATCAGCGTGCAGAGGAAGCATAACATAATGCTATTGTATCAGCGTGCAGAGGAAGCATAACATAATGCTATTGTATCAGTGTGCAGAGGAAGCATAACATATTGGTATTGTATCAGCGTGCAGAGGAAGCATAACATAATGCTATTGTATCAGCGTGCAGAGGAAGCATAACATAATGCTATTGTATCAGCGTGCAGAGGAAGCATAACATAATGCTATTGTATCAGCGTGCAGAGGAAGCATAACATAATGCTATTGTATCAGCGTGCAGAGGAAGCATAACATAATGCTATTGTATCAGCGTGCAGAGGAAGCATAACATAATGCTATTGTATCAGTGTGCAGAGGAAGCATAACATATTGGTATTGTATCAGCGTGCAGAGGAAGCATAACATAATGCTATTGTATCAGCGTGCAGAGGAAGCATAACATAATGCTATTGTATCAGCGTGCAGAGGAAGCATAACATAATGCTATTGTATCAGCGTGCAGAGGAAGCATAACATAATGCTATTGTATCAGCGTGCAGAGGAAGCATAACATAATG
Organism: Lamellibrachia columna; assembly: GCA_963662155.1. NCBI lineage: Eukaryota > Metazoa > Annelida > Polychaeta > Sabellida > Siboglinidae > Lamellibrachia > Lamellibrachia columna. The sequence goes on from OY759268.1 coordinate 25,713,584, forward strand.
CTATTGTATCAGCGTGCAGAGGAAGCATAACATAATGCTATTGTATCAGCGTGCAGAGGAAGCATAACATAATGCTATTGTATACGACAATATTGACGTATCGCTTTCTTTTCTTGGTGGTTAATGAGACATTGAACTGCGTCCGCAGACTGCGAATCGGTTTTCGTAAAACAGTGTATACATGAATTAGACGATTTTGATACTGTAAAGTCGTAATGGGCACAGGGAGTAGTCCACTGGCTCGCTACTGCTTGTTAGTCCCTAACAATGACTTCCATGCAAATGTCTCCCCACCATGTCTGTTGGCGATTATTTGCTTAATGAATCCCCCTATCAATATTCGTAAGCAAATAGAGAATAAATACAATTTAATTTCATGAGGTATGTTTGCTCGAAGAAAATTAAGAATACGCACGTTTTTCACGTGTTAGATTCCTCCTTGATTTGATTTCTTTGCGTGTCTCATTTAAAATTAATATTGTGAAAAATCAAACCTAGCTAGTATCTACTACAAGATGATAGCTCGTTTGTGCAACTGGTGTACCACCGCGTACGTAGTTTCTGGTAAAAATCATCAAACAAACTATTACATGATTTAATGTTTGGTCAAACGGAAATGGAAATGCGGAAAACACCCTTGGTGAAATGTTGTATCTTTTGTCATATGATCGGCGAGAGGATGGAAGTCACGCCTATGATCGACATTGACCCGCAAAGTGGTTACCATTTTGGATGTCCACTAACGATTAAAGTAAATAATTTCGAAGATTTACAAAAAATACACATTTTGTATGAAATCGACTGCGGATGTTATATTAAAAAACTACACATTTGGGCATCACCGAATCGGATTCGCGATAGGCTAAATCAGTTGAGGATGGAGTTCTAAGAATCGGATTCGCGATAGGCTAAATCAGTTGAGGATGGAGTTCTAAGAATCGGATTCGCGATAGGCTAAATCAGTTGAGGATGGAGTTTTAGTCGATTTATGGATATGAAAACTGTGTTGCTTGCAAGAACTTATCTATGGTTAGGAAGCATACTTGTGATTCTCTAGGAATGAACGTTCGGTAGCTTGTTTACATCAATATCATGTGCTATGTGTTAGAAAACTGTGCTTCGAAAGTGTGTTACAAAAGTGTGTTACAAAAGTGTTTTAAAATGAATGTTACAAATGCGTGTTACAAATGTGCTTTACAAAGGTGTTTTAAAATTAATGTTACAAAAGTTTGTTACAAATATGCGCTGCGTAGCAAATGCGATGTGACATTTCCAGGAAGTAGATGAAGTAAATAAAATGTTTTGTTCGGGTGCAGAATAACACCGGATGTTGTGTTGCGCCATAGCTGCCACTCGTGGTTGAATGTTGTGTTGCGCCATAGCTGCCACTCGTGGTTGAATGTTGTGTTGCGCCATAGCTGCCACTCGTGGTTGAATGTTGTGTTGCGCCATAGCTGCCACTCGTGGTTGAATGAGTGCAGCACGAGATGTGCTAAATAAGTGCTAACTGCCACGCCACGACACCTGGCGAATATTGGACAAACTGCCATACGTGAGCGACATTTGGGGTGCGATAGCATACCGGTTAGAAGGCCGGACTCTCAATCGAGAGAACCCGGTTTCAAATCCCACTGCGGTCGCTTCGAACCTTTGGCAAGTTTGATCACCCCACGTTGCCACAGTTCACTCAGCTGTATAAATGAGTACCTGGCAATACAGACAGTGGTGGATACGTGAATGAATAGCCTTCGCGCAGCAATTGCAGCGTGGCTGAATACTTCCCAAAGAAGTTGAGATGGCCTTGGAATGAACAGGTCTGCCAGGGGGTGAAGTGTAAAGCGCTTTGAGCAGTCCTATGGACCGGATACCGCGCTATAAGAACATACCTTTACTTTACTTTTACATTTCTAATAAGCATTAATTAGCACGTTGATAGAATTTAGGTGATAGACATACACACCCTTTCCTTTGGGCGGGACTCACATTCACAAGTTATGCAAAATCAAACCCTTTTCAAGTTGACATTGTAAAACCAAATACTCGTGCAAGCTATACATTATTCCACGATACGTGATATATATTTATTCACTGACATGCCGTGCGATAATGTGTCTTGGACACTGAAAACATACCCATAAACGTGGAATTTGTCTCAAGGATATTATACTGGTAATGTATTGGGTGGCCCCGGGGAGCAAACTACCACTGTTCAACCTATGCAAATCAGATTTCCATTAAACTAATAATATAACCAAAGACGTGTGAATGTCGTGACGTCAGTGATAATCTGGGCGAGACTTGTTGGAATCCATTATGCATATAATACCTAAGGCGAACGAATGCGTTGCTGTGGCTATGGAGAGTAATTATCAACTGACGCTAGCATGACATCTTTGCTAACAATGGCAGCACGCGCTACATAGAGTTTCCTGTCTGGTGCCCGGGTGTGACCTAGCAAATTCGTGGAATTACGTGACTTGTCAAAATGGTTGACTAAATCAACAACACACCGATGAAATGCAATGAATAATTCTTAATTGTATTATCGCATACAAGCGCTGGAAGCTGCTGAATATGGGGGAAGGCGAAATTGGTTTATTCGAACATATTGGGGGGGGGGGCAACATATTTGTTTATACTGAACATATTCCGACCAAAAATGGTTTGGTGGCTCGCTAAGTACGACAAGCAGTGTTGTTGTGTGTACACAAGCAGTGCTCCTCAGCACGAATGCTGTCAATGACAATAGTATCTATTAACACAGGAGTGCGATTCGCTGTCTTGTTTAGGTTTTGGTTTTCGTGGCCCTGCCCCTAGGCCTGCTGGTTCTAACGCCTATAATATGTATCACTATATCGCCATATATGATTATCGAAATGACACAAAATATACTTTATGAAATGTTTACTCTCGTTGAAGGCTGACCAAAGAATAGCGAAAATAACTATTCGCCAGTTAAGCATACTATGGAAATTGTTGAACATTCCCTTTAAGCATATTCAATGATCTAGCGTATGACGTCATAATCCTAATTATGAGCATGACCTCCGTCAAGCTTCGATTTAGCAACCAGGTTTACATATAATGTATTACATTAGTGTTTGGTTAGTGCTAGTTAGTGTTAATTAGCGTTGATTATGTTAGTGTGAATTAGTATTAGTTAATTGCTGATATTTGGTTGTGGTACTTTGTTTTGTCGCGAAGACAAATGTTTGGGCCATGAATGCCAAGAAAAACGACAGCGGCAGCCATGTTTGTTACCTTGCTAGACAAACATTCAGTTAATGGAAATCGAAACTACATCATTCAAGATCACGCCGCAATTTCACGCGCACTGGATGGACTCACTTTGTACTAGATACCCCCTACCAATAAAAATATAACTTAATAAATGATACTCGTGAACATTGTTCCAGTAATGGCAAAGGCGCAAGACCAAGTCGATGCTAATCGATTTATTTGTGAAAGAAAAACGGGATGTGGTTGTGGATGTGGTTGTGAATGTGGTTGTGGATGTGGTTGTACGCTGCACGCGATTCTTAGCAGAGGCGACTCATTGTGCAAAATAATTAAGGCATTATAATATTATTGTTGAATCGATCGTTGGTTATGAGGACGTTGGTTGGTTTGTTGATTGGCTTTGCTTGTGTGAACGTGTGTGCGTGCGTGCGTGCGTGCGTGCGTGCGTACTCGCGTGAAAAGCGTGCGGGTAGACATTGTATATTGATGCAAATGGGAAATGAGCATAAATATATAGAGTTTTCCCTTCTATTCAATTCGTTATCGTTGTTTCGTTAAATTTGTTTTGGATGACACTCTGGTTGAGTCTTCTACGTCACAATTGATTCTTTGATTCTGACATATCTTTGATATAACGCTTCTTGGAAGCTTATATAGCGCGTCCTGATCCAGTTCGATGTTCCATTTTTTCTTGTATCATTTCTACGTTTAGTTAATTTAAGTGGAACAATATCCCGGCTGGTGACAATATATCGTATAACGTTTAGTGTTGCCTGGTTTAGGAAATTGCTTTATTCAAATCATGAATGCTCACATCGTCTTTATTGTATTGGCTACATCGATGTCCTTTCTACAGTTACTTTTTTAATTAAAAGGAAATATATCGCGGCAAGTGACAATAGATCGTTTATGACTCTGCATGTTCTCTCATATTTCCATCAGTTTCGCGTGTATGGGGTTGATATGTTGTAAGCATGCCTGGGGGAGGGGGGAGCACGGGGGATGGTTCGTACATTAAAACAATTTAAACATTTAAAACCCCGGGGTGGAGATATTACGGATGTGGACATTTACGTAACTCAGAACAATAGGAGTTTGTAGTCGCGCAAAACTGTTAGCGACGCTGTGCGTGTTTTCTACGATTGTCCCTAGTTACATAATCTACGTGAAACGTCCACATACGTTTCTTTGTACGGTACAAACGCTTCGTGAAACCGGCAGTTGGGTTTGACGTTGCCATTGCCATTGGCTACCAAACATTGAGTGGGTAGCACAAGTAGTCATAGGCTATCGCAGTGGCTGCCTTTTCTCCCGAGTCATTGTCATTGTCATTGCTATTGCGACACCACACGCCAAAGAGGTTTGTGACGGAACGCACGTAGGCACTAAAGCAATGACCTGCGACCCGTACATCAATGTCAAGCAAGAAAACCATTAAGTAATCTCACTTGGCTACTGTTCGATCGTGTCAATTAATTTAATGACCGTATAAAGAGAATGCGATTGTAAATCATGATAGGATCGTTAACTGTGTTACAGTTAATGATTTTAAGGTAAGACCATTTATCTAGAATAAATTGTTTACTCGGTGGATATTTAATCATTTACTTATTTATCATTTAGCAATTGAATAGCTTGCGTAAAATGATCGCTGCCCGAGTATGTATGAATGTTTATGCATATTATTGTATAAGAGGAATGCCTCAATTACTTTGATTACAACAAAGTTATGTAGAATTATTAGAATTACATGTGTGCTGAAAAGAACAAAAGGAACAATGGACAGACAGAGGTAGATATTCAGATCAAATAAAAAATGTAATTAATTTATCTTTATTCTAAGAATACAGGAGTGAGTATTGATTTGTGAGTTCACAATGTTAGTTCAGTGAACCAGTCAGCATTCATTGATTCCAGTAGCAGACAATGTGCAGACATATGTACATATGTTTAAATGGATGTTTGAAAACTGTGCTAAGATTGTTATCAATTAAATTTTTTGACAAATTCACTACACACTACGAAATGCGTTAATAAATTTGGCTTTCATTCGTTTCATATATACGCAGAGAGAGAGCGTTACATACGTAGAGACACACACGCGCGCACGCAACACAAACGAGCTACACGTGCACACGCTTACGTACATGCACGTGCACACGCACCCGCGCGCGCGCACGCACGCACGAACCCAGACACACACGATATACACGTAAACAAGTAGCAACAGCTGTTTTTTATTGTTTATTGTTGTTTTATTATTGTTTTATTGTTTGTTATTTATTGTTTCCGATATATGAATTCGTTATGACAGCTGTTTCCTCGGAATGTTGATTCATGGCATATAGCAACATCCCGACATCGTGTCATGCTGGTCCCGTCGCCACTCCCGGTCGACATGACATAATCGGCCTGCTTCCTGGCAGTGATGTATCTATAGAGCTGTCTACGTGAGCGCTGGCACGATCTACCTAGTCTGGGCGGCATCACGGTGTCGTGTGAATATCTTCGTGAATAAACGCACCTGATCAGATCTCTTAGCAGTGATCTCTTGAAATGTCGTTTTGTGGTCCACACATTTAATAAAAAAGATAAATATACTGATATTAATTATAATGATAATACTACTACTAATAATAATAATAATTATTATTATTATTACTACTATTATTATTATTTAATGGTAATGAAAATAACAATAACAATACTCATACTAAAAAAATACAATAATAATTTTAAAAAATTATCCGGTAACACCACGTGATCTACCTCTCTTCCGTGGTGTACCTCTCTTCCGTGGTGTACTTCTCTTCCGTGGTGTACCTCTCTTCCGTGATCTACCTCTCTTCCGTGATCTACTATCTCTTCCGTGGTCTACCTCTTTTCCATGGTCTAAATCTCTTCCGTGGTCTACCTCTCTTCCGTGATCTACCACTCATCCGTGGTCTACCTCTCTTCCGTGATCTACCTCTCTTCCGTGGTTTACCTCTCTTCCGTGGTCTACCTCTCTTCCGTGGTCTACCTCTCTTCCGTGGTCTACCTCTCTTCCCTGGTCTTCCTCTCTTCCGTGGTCTACCTCTCTTCCGTGGTCTACCTCTCTTCCGTGGTCTACCTTTCTTCAGTGGTCCTTTGAAGTGTTGTGTGAAGGCTTCGCTCGCAAGATTCTCTTTTAGCATACGGCTGATGTACCCAAACCACCGTAGCATTCTGCGCCTTTACGGAAAGAGCTGGGGATGGATGCACCCTCTCTGGTCTGGCATGATAACACATAGAACCTGAATTTAACTGTTTACAACCTGTCTGTCTGGTAACACGTGTGATAGCTCGTAGACAGTGAACCGCAACAATCATCAAGATACAAGATACTACGTCTCCTGCGATTGCAGTCTCTGTACCGTTGATTCCTACTGGCATTAGGAAGGGCTCCAAGCATATACTCGGACTATCAGTCTTATTTAGCCCCTGTCGGCTCCAGATAGCCACGGAAAGAGTTGTCCAGACGTACTAATCTAATTTCCAGCTTTATTAGGAAAGCTGGTCCGCCCAGTAACGCACATTATCGATTTAAACAGGTTGTGGCAGTCGTGATTGCATTAAGATATCCTGAGTAGGCACTAAATATAGACATAATCGTGCACGTATCAAATGTAGCAGCTACTTGTTGCTGTTGCGCGTATGCACTAATACTAAAGTTGTTGTTGTCAAGCACCAACAGTCGCACGCACAGCGTGCGTGCGTGCGTGCGTGCGTGCGTATGAGTTTTAAATTTACATATTGTCTCTACTAGTGGAATGAAAGGACACATACTTGTTCGCTGAACTAATACTTTGATGTCCAAAACCAATAACCTTAAACGTACAGTGAATCTGGCAAATTAATTAACTTCCATTGATACGAATACTTCCATCCTCATCTGGTTGATTTCTATTGTTCTCGTCGGTAATACTGTCATTCTTATAATTCTAATATAAATTAGTGTTATTCAAAGTGAATGAGGTGTTTACTACTAGACAGTAGGACGCTCACTGCATTGTTCTCTTGTTCTCTTTAGCACTCATGTAGGTGTAGCGATTGTACATAACTTTGCAATAATCCAAGATATTGGGGCATTTTCCTAAGCAATAAGCCGCTCACACAAATGTATGGACATGTGTGATGTGAGTGTAGAAAATGTGACGTCATTGTTATATTCCGCATAGATTGGTGTTGTATTTTTCTCTGCAAATCACACACATCGGTGTTCTATTAGCGTTGCCATTTAGCATGCAGGTAGAAGCAGTTATTCATCCACGTAAAATAAATCTGATTGAATGACACTGCACGCAGTGACGTCACTTTCATGGCTTCCGTTCGCTACTCAGGATTTAATCTGTATGCGAGCTTGAGGGGTTATTTATGTTCAGTAGTTTGCGTGTTTATCCCATTCTTTGACGTCTCCCCGAGGTGCCTGGCTACGTTCAATAATACACAAATACACGATTTGGAGGAAGAGGGAGGGGAGTGGAGAATGAGAGCGAGGGATAGGGGAAGTGAAGAATGAGAGCGAGGGATAGGGGGAGTGGAGAATGAGAGCGAGGGATAGGGGGAGTGGAGAATGAGAGAGAGGGATAGGGGGAGTGGAGAATGAGAGCGAGGGATAGGGGGAGTGAAGAATGGGGGCGAGGGATAGGGGGAGTGTAGACGGTTGGAGGAGACGGCAGTGAAACGGGATGAGTCACTAAGAAGGGTAAAACAATCTACGACCGGTATCGGTGCCAGCCTCACCCAGGACGTCTGGGATAAAGAGGAGAGCTACAACAATAACAACAACAACAACAACAACAACAACAACAACAACATCAACAAAAACGACGACGACGTCGACGACAACAACAACAACATATCGGATGCAATTCCTACGTTCACATACATGTAATATGAATGTGTTGTAATCCATGAAATTAATCCAATGAAATAACACATAATTGGATGTACTAATATTAATAAAAATAAATAAATAATTTAATTAAAATCCCTGGTGACCCCTGGTAGAATTCAATTCAATTAACGGAGACTTTATTTAATTAATTTATTTATATTAGTATTATTGCGACCCCTGGCTAGCGAGGGTGGAAGCAGGCTCGTGTCAGTGACTGTTAAACCCCTCGCTCGTAAAGACATGATGCAGTAGTTTGGGACGCCATTTCATGCGGATCATCTGCCAGATTTTTTGGAGAGAAAAACTGACAGAATGTGTCGAATTTTGTCCAGGATGTTGATAAATGGAAAAAAACAATACATTAACGTAGTTGATTTACAAAATATAAATTTGCGAACAGCATAAAAATGTTACATTGTCGCCACAAAACAGCGATCTGTCCTCAAAAGGCAACTGTTTACTTGGTCTCCCTGTATAAAGTCACATACGAAAAAGGCACGACCCAAACTGGTACATACGGGAAAGGCACATACAAAAATTGGCATATACTATAATGGCACAACTGAAGTAAAGACGAAAATAGCTCATTTGAATATGAGGACTGTGATGTGCTGGACACAACTCGCGTGCAACCAGAGAGCAAAAATAAGATCTCACCATGAACATCCACTATGAACAATACATGTTTTCATTAAATTCGATTTTTCATGATTTCTGTGATTAAACTGTGATTAAACTGAAAAATTGTGTGGACACAACGTGCGTGTAGCCAGATATATTTCATGTGATTGAAATACTACTGTGCCATTTTTGTACGTGCCTTATTCGTGTGTGCCATTTTTGTACGTGCCTTATTCGTGTGTGCCATTTTGTACGTGCCTTATTCTTGTGTGCCATTTTTGTAGTTCCTTATTCTTGTGTGCCATTTTTTTGCGTGCCTTATTCATGTGTGCCATTTTTGTACGTGCCTTATTCGTGTGTGCCATTCTGTACGTGCCTTATTCTTGTGTGCCATTTTTGTACGTGCCTTATTCGTGTTATCCACTTTTGAACGTGCATTATTAGTGTGTACCATTTTTGTACGTGCCTTATTCGCGCGTGCCATTTTTGAACGTGCCTTATTCGTGTATGCCATTTTTGAACGTGCCTTATTCGCGTGTGCCATTTTTGTACGTGTCTTATTCGTATGTGCCATTTTTTAGCGTACCTTATTCGTTTGTGCCATTTTTGTACGTGCCTTATTCGTATGTACCATTTTTTTACGTGCCTTATTCGTGTGTGCCATTTTGTACGTGGCTTATTCTTGTGTGCCATTTTTGTACGTGCCTTATTCTTGTGTGCCATTTTTGTACGTGCCTTATTCGTGTTATCCACTTTTGAACGTGCATTATTAGTGTGTACCATTTTTGTACATGCCTTATTCGCGTGTGCCATTTTTGTACGTGCCTTATTCGTGTGTGCCATTTTTGTACGTGCCTTATTCGTGTGTGCCATTTTTGTGCGTGCCTTATTCGTGTGTGCCATTTTTGTACGTGCCTTATTCGTGTGTGCCATTTTGTACGAGCCTTATTCGTGTACGTGCCTTATTCGTGTGTGCCATTTTGTATGTGCCTTATTCTTGTGTGCCATTTTTGTACGTGCCTTATTCGCGTGTGCCATTTTTGTACGTGCCTTATTCGTGTGTGCCACTTTTTTGAGCGTGCCTTATCCGAGTGTGCCATTTTGTACGTGCCTTATTCTTGTGTGCCATGTTTGTACGTGCCTTATTCGTGTGTGCCATTTTTGTACGTGCCTTATTCGCGAGCGCCATTTTTTACGTGCCTTATTCGTGTGTGCCATTTTGGGTCGTGCATTTCTCGGATGTGCCTTTATGGCAGAGCCCCTTTATTGTTTCAAGCCGCGACATGTTGTGGTTTCAGCTATTTTGCGGTCGAACACGAGATGTATCGATAAATAATGCACGTGGGACAAAACGACAAGCAATTAATGTTCACTGGACGGCAGCAGACTGTGTAGAGACTAGTTCTTGACGTCCCGTCTCTGGGGGTTCGACGAGAGATGCAGCTTCGGCAACTGGTGTGTAAACAGTCAGCTGCATGTTCACTTAACTCTATCCGTTACAATTAAAATTACTTATGATACAGAAAAGCGCCCCACAATCTTTCCTGGAATAGACTATGTAGATATACTAAATTATTTAGATATGCATACTTTGAAAGAAAGGTGCTGTCTGTATGAGGGATACTTTAACAAGATGTAAGTAAGCTCACACAAACTGAATCTAGTCTAACTAGGACGAATATATATATATACATGTGGTGTTTGGTTGTTCAATCTTCACTACCCACTCCCCCCAGGTCACACCTCCACCCCGGCTACGTAACTAAAGTCTCATAACTGAGCAATTTTCATACATAAATTTTCACGCTTCTAATGGCAATTAATGGATAATGAAATCCATCGGTGTGTCGGAGAAAAGCGACAAATAGACAATGCTATAAGAGCACTATTGATTTTTCCCTTTAAACCCGAGCTAAACGTGAACCAGACGTTTCCATATTGTGCGCAAAATGACGAATCGGTTTTTCATTAAAAAAATTACAATCTGATTTGTGTCTTGTCACCGAAAGATAACAGTTTTTGCTGAATCTTACGATTTTGAGGAAATCTGGAGAAAATCAACACGGAAGACGCTCAGTGTCACATATCGCTCAAACCGACCGAATTATCTCATCGCACACGGGGGATCTTTCCATCACTAACACGTAGACCATCAGGTAGAAATATAAGCATATGCGCCGCACATGTGTCGTTGGCGCAAATCTGCCTTTTACCATTTTCAAAACTATTTTTTGCAGGTGTAAAACTCTTTGAAGGGGGAAAGTCTCAAAATTGCTGGTACTTTATCCGTCGACCATCATCCCAGATATAAAATAATGACATGCCCCCTATAATCCGAAGACAACATTAACAGGTGCGCTGCATTAATGTTCTGCGTCCATTTAGCGAACATCGGCCTCGACGAATCGATAAAACGTCGACGGTTAGGAAGGTTTCTATGACGGACAGACTGTGGTGGTCAAAAGTACAAGGACGACATACCGTGTGCCTGTTATTCTTCTGTGTATTTTTCATGCCCTTGGTGTATCATTCGTGCCCATTCGTGCCCTTGGTGTATCATTCGTGCCCATTCGTGCCCTTGGTGTATCATTCGTGCCCATTCGTGCCCTTGGTGTATCATTCGTGCCAATTCGTGCCCTTATTGTTGGCAATGTTGGCAGTGTTAATTGTTAATATTGGTTTTATACTGACTTATGATTCCTTGTATCTAAACTTTCGATCAGTGCTTATACTCAAAACATATGTTACACAGCAGTGGCAATGACTTACACTTTACTTGCATGTATAATGAACTGTCATTATTTATAATATCGGTTCTAATTAGTTAGCAAAGGGTAACTGAATGTACTCGTCACTGTGGCGGTGGCAGGTCTTAAGGCAGGTTTCCACGCATCAATCAACATTTTATTTACAGTTGTCAAGTAATGTAATTGTTTTCTTATGGCAACATTATCAAATGTGCGCAGAGTAGTAGGTTTTTTTCGGACCATTTCCAAGAAATTTTTTTTGGCACATTGTTGGCATCTTTCTGTCTTGGATGGACCATTGTTTGGGCCGTGATGGTCTACTCCGTGTTGTATATCGCCTGGTGTGGCTCAAGAGCCCCATTCTCGCACAGCTGTCTCACATGATGCAGGTGAAGGCAATGTGCTGAGAAGGTGCAGGATTTGCAGACCTCTGTTTTCGGTGGTTCCCCAGTTATGTGGATGGTTTCTTTTCTCCTCTTCTGATGCCCTTCTGAACTGTCAGCCTCCAATGACCTCGATCATCGAGGGCTATGTTCCACCTGTTTGTGTCAATGCCCGCCATTTAAAAAATCAACAGATCGCCAAGCGCGCGCAAGAAGGGCAAGCCTTTTATTTACGTCATCAGAAGCAGTCCCCTCTACGTCACATCCGGTGTATCGCAGCCGTACTGTTGCTCAACGCCTCCATGTCTGTTGGTCAGCATTGATTGCCCGGTCTCGCTACCTTCGATCTAATTTACACAGCTTCGTAACTGCGACTCTCATACTTGATGACAAGAAAGGTCATTGGATTGCTAATCATGCTTATGTCTACATTATGCTTGGCATAACCAGAACAACGACTTCTCTATTCTTTTTCGATCAATGGAGCGCGTGTTATTGAAGATGATAATGCGTTGTTATTATTACAGATGATAATGCGTTGTTATTATTACAGATGATAATGCGTTGTTATTATTACAGATGATAAAGAGTTGTTATTATTACAGATGATAATGCGTTGTTATTATTACAGATGATAAAGTGTTGTTATTATTACAGATGATAATGCGTTGTTATTATTACAGATGATAATGTGTTGTTATTATTACAGATGATAATGCGTTGTTATTATTACAGATGATAATGTGTTGTTATTATTACAGATGATAATGCGTTGTTATTATTACATACGATAATGTGTTGTTATTATTACAGATGATAATGCGTTGTTATTATTACAATGATTGTTGCATATTCGTTTTATCGAATGTGGTACACCACTTATACTGAAGAGCCTTGTTTCTCGGTGAACACTAACACAGTATCAGCCATACGGCGTGTTATTTGAGATATCGTGATTGTTTGCTTTCTAGTCGAGATATAGAGTGATATTATTAAGAACGACTGCACACATGCTTCTGATTTCGCCGATAACCTTATCACGTTTGAAGTAACTGTTGAAAAAAAATTCAGCGTCTGCGTAAACTGTATTCCGCGCACAGCCGTCACAAAGCTTATGCTGTAATTTTTTTCGAAATAATTTGTAATTGCTGACATTGTGGGAATTTGCCTATTTAAGTCGATTACAAGGGAAATGCGTATAATAAATGTTATGTCTGATAAAAATCATGAATGTTTTAACAGAACGCGTGATTTTAATTGGAAGCAAAATGAGAAATACAATGTTCTTCTCACGAAATGATCACGCAAAGCTGTGGAAGAATACAATCTCTACAAACTGTATCAAATCACTATTCTTACTGCTTCTAAAATCTCATTATTCTGGCCTATCCAGACTGTCTATGGCTCTTACTGATAGCAAAAAAATTCATAGTGGGCAAAATCCACTCAGTGGTCCTTCTGGAAATTCTACAATCAGTGTCCTGTCTGATATTGTGTGGTTCTCAAGATCTGTACAGTTATCTACCAGGCACTTTCATCTAAGCAACAGACTTATGAATGCACTGCTCAGTCTTGCAAGAAAGCCCAGACACCTTTGCGCATCCAGTTCTCATCTACGTTTTGTTCCCATAGTTGAAACAAGCATTGTGTGTAGGTCTTTTACGGTCTCTGCACCAACTCTTTGGAACTCACACCCTGTTGGTAGGCCAGCAGGAAATGTGTTAACGCCTCCAACTGAAGACGTATATTTTCAATATTTCCTCTGCTCATTAGCTCTTTGACGCATTCGTCCATCTGTTGAGAACTGGCCTCTTAGCTCGGGTTCCCGATGATGTTGACGCAATACACGTCTTCGCGTTGCGTTTTACAAAACGTTTTAAAGAGGGCGGACGTGACCGACGTCATGCAACTGTGACGTCACACAGTCATTACCAGCATTCATAGCGGCCCGGTTACATCAGAGAACGTTCTTTGGCTACGGTACGTGTCGGTAAAAAAAGACCGATGGGTGAAATTTTAATATAACTCACCATTTCAGCCTACCAACGGCGTATATGTTGAAGAAATGGGATTATCATCACAATGCTGCCGATAACATTGCCGATAACACAATATAATAGTCGTGGTAATCATGATATCTATTGCGTTTCAATAAACTATATTACAGCTATATTATTATCTATAGCTGTCGACAAAACAATAATAATAGTATTATTATGTAATAATAAAACTATTAGTTTGTCATTTCGATTAATCAATTGCATGATTATGGACTACGATTCAATTCATAGAAAATCGATCACAGTCAAAAACAGCGTGAAATATGGCAGACAGATCAAAAGCGGTTACCGTCAACGTCCGTGTTAATGGAAAACCACGACACACTAACGCGACGCTTATTTCTATTATGTCCGCAAATGCATGACAGTGTCAAAGGCACACGGCAGAATCACTGACCGACTTAGACAATAAATCGCTTACCGCTCTCGATACACGTTTCCCGTCAAATCCCGTTTGTCTTCCCCGGGGAAGGTGAAATCCCAATGCCGAACCTTAGCCGGAGGTCGGGGTGCGAGCCGAACGTGTTCTAGCCGTTGGTCGGTGGAGACGCGAGCGGCAGACTGAAGTGGACCTGTCCGGCGATTTCGTTTGGTCCCCGGAATAATCGCGTCCGTCGTCTCTGTCATGAATAATTCAGGCGCAGCCGCTTCGTGGGTGGTTCCTTCGGTCGTCATCGGCGTTGTCATGGCGACGGGCGCGCGCTCCTAGAATCGACGAGCGCACGCCCGACGTCGTCAGCGGCCGCTTGGGACTTAGCGGCTGACGTTTTGACGCTAGTGTCCTAGAATTTCTCGGAATCCGGCGCGTTTTTGATAGCGGCCAGTATCGAATTCGTCGCCAACACACGTTCGTTCTCCGACTGACATTTGAATAGGCTACAATCTCACATCGTATATGATGAGAGAGTCTTCGTAGTTTAATTAACAGGTTGTTTATCGAGTTCAACGACCAATCACATATAAGACAAAAAGGCATTATTGAATTAATTTATGTAGAGCACATCAAATTATTTGATTTCATTTAACTACCGTTCGTACTAGAGAACGGTGTGTTTGTTCTTAGAAGTAGTAAGCCAAATGTAATTACTGCTGGATCGGTTTTCATTATTATACTGTAATTACTTCATTCGAGTTTCACCGGTGGCAACGTTTGTACAAGATTATTGTTTATTTTTGTAGCTATTGGATGTCGCCGTTTTGTCTAGACTAACTGGTGTTGCCGTTCCAATAACGGACAAAACGGCGACATAACTAAAAAAATCGGCAAAAACAGAAACGGCGATACGAGTCACTGTCAACATTGTACATGATTATTACTTAAACTCACTGCAATGAAGAACCGAAACCACTGGAAGGAAATCATCATGTCACCACATTAAGGGGATGAAATAACTGAAAAACTTAACAGATTATTCATTTATATAATTAATAAATTATTGTACCTTAATTTATTATTTGATTTGTTGCCATTTTGATTCGTATTTAATTACTACGAATGGGTTTACGTCATGTTTAGATACGCGATTATTATTTATTTTATCGCCGTTTTGACTAATGGATGCCGCCGGTTTTACTTGTTGTTGCCGTTTTGACTAATGGATGCCGCCGGTTTTACTTGTTGCTGCCGTTTTGACTAATGGATGCCGCCGGTTTTACTTGTTGTTGCCGTTTTGACTAATGAATGCCGCCGGTTTTACTTGTTGTTGCCGTTTTGACTAATGGATGCCGCAGGTTTTACTTGTTGCTGCCGTTTTGACTAATGGATGCCGCCGGTTTTACTTGTTGTTGCCGTTTTGACTAATGAATGCCGCCGGTTTTACTTGTTGCTGCCGTTTTGACTAATGGATGCCGCCGGCTTTACTTGTTATTGCCGTTTTGACATCTGCTGTCGCCGTTTTAAATCTGTAACTGTTCTGACCGGTGCCTGTCTTGACGTTTTTAGTTGAACGTATGGTGTCAGGCGGCAAAAATTTGCCCCGTATATGGCTTGATGCTTGCTTGGCGTAGTACTCACTTTACAGCTAAACTGGGATTGGTGTGGTGCGTGACGTCAATAGCGAGTCAAAAATAAAATCGATGATAAAAGGTGATCCAAAACGAGGACATTTTTAAAACTAAAGTGAACAAAAACAAAGGGTGCAACAGTGTACAGAAACAACAGTGTACAGAAACAACAGTGTACAGAAACTTGTCAGTTCTAGAGGATGTGGACGCCGTGCAAGGGTTGCATTTACCCCGTGGCTGGCGCAGAGACAAACAGAAAGTTGGTAGTGTCGGGGTGATGTGTAGAACAGCAGATGGTGGTAGTCTGTTCCGTGTGGATACTGTTCTGGGGTAGAATGCATATCTATACACACTAATGGCCGGAGTGACTGTGTTGATTACTTAAGTATTTAAGCGGATGGTCGATTCCATTGGATATATGTGGGAACATGCTGGAAACATGCTGTTAACTGAGCGATGATGGACTTCATAGAACATGGATGCTAGTTTGATCAAGCGACGTGCGTGGAGTGATTCCTACTGGGTCTGAGTCTGAGACTCGGGCCCTCGCACACTGGCGAGTCATCGGGTTCCCGATTTATTTTTGAATCGGACAAAAGCCGGCATAGACTGTGCAATTTTCGCAACATCGAGTACAGACATTTGCACCCAGTGTCACCCATCGCCGACGCATCGGCGTCTAGCAGCACGCGTACCGACCACGGACACGACTCGACTGTCTGCGGCAGTTATGTTGAGCAAGAAACGGCAAACAAGTCATGTATGTACGCCGGCATTACCACGGGTGAATGAACCGGGTGGAGTTAGCAAAATAAAAAAACTTGCCAATGTAACAAGACGATACGAATCCAGAAATTTGTTTCAGATGAGATTCCAACCTTCCTTCTCGATACACAATATGGATCAAAATCAATGCTCGATACAGAAATTACCAAAAAGCAATGCATTAGCAAATACCCAAACAAATTAGAATTTTCACAGAAGGATTTGGCGCAGTAATATGTCTGTACTGTAAGCGATATAATCGACCCTGTCGCCTGACCATTGACTTTTAACATAGACGACGTTTATCTTCCGTTAATGAATATAACTTTATTATTTTATTTTATACACCGCCAAATGCAAGATTGTTCGTGGAGCTTCACGGCATGTTGCAAATTAATAGAATGGTCTATTGTCTAAATATACCAATAAATAGATTAATCTACCACTATATAATAATAATAATAATAATAATACACTTCTATGGTGCGTATATCCGCAGGAACCTGAGCTCAGAGACGCAACAAAACAGAATCAATAAGCATAATCGTGAACAGGGACGAGTCATTATCAGAGAGAGGGACAACCGAAGATTTATGGTGGAAATGCAATTTGGAATGAATAGGTCTTTGCCCAAGTTAAGTTTTGTTTTAGGCACAATAAGTTGTGAAATTGATGATTTGAGTTGCCTAGGGATTTGTGGTTGGTTGTAGTGGTTGTTGTGTAGATAGAGCACGATATATAAGAGACGACAGCTTAAAATTAATTCGATAAGTAACAGGAAGCCAGTGTAACTGTTTAAGTAGTGGTAGTGATGGTGAAAATCGAGGCGCCCTGAGTACCACACATATCAAAATGTTAGACGTAATGGGACTTCTGCTTTCAACAACAGTTCAGATAATTTTACTGAAAAACGTCATGCTCATAGCCTATATGACTTTACCGGTTACATAAACCAATGCTTTCTTGGTAATTGTGAATGCTACTTGCTACTATTATACTAAACTGTTACATGTATGTACATCCTTAATTAAAACAGCGCGCGCCTTAAAATTAATTAAAACAGCGCGCGCCTTAGGAATAATTAAAACAGCGCGCGCCAATAAAATTACTTCAAACATCGCGTCCGTACATTTCGCGGTAGTAGAGTCGTCTGCTAGGCCTAATTTAGTAATTATCTGAAATATCAAATTCGGTAGTGCTAAATATAGTCTATGATTTTAGTGTCGTTATTTGTCATCGTCGCATAAGTTGTCAAAGTTAAATAATGTGTGGTGTGTAGTAATGGTTCAGATCACCCCCACCTCCAATACGTCGTCAGGAACAACAGATTACGCGCATATTGCTAATCAAAAAGCACAACCATTGTCGGCCGGCCTCCGATCCGAAAGACAAAAAAGGAATATAAATGTATAAGCGGGTTCAACTGACGTGACATTGCTTCCAAGACACAACCCCCCGCGCTGCCTGGTTCTGATAATTGTACATTAATACCCGTTTCACTCGTTAGGGGCGCCACTGCTGCTAGGATTGGTTTGTCTCGCGTAACGCGGGACAACCAAACGACCACCTACCAATATGTAATGTTATAAATTTATTTAGACTTTGCGAACTTGTGCGACCCTTGCATGCAGATACTTTGGTCAAAATAAAATAACTCTAAATCTAGTATGTTCAGTATAAAATATGACTTGTACATACACCAAGTGTATATACAAATGTACATTAAAATATAAGGATGACACAAGAAAGTACAAGCACTTATTTATACACCAAGTGTATATACAAATGTACATTAAAATATAAGGATGACACAAGAAAGTACAAGCACTTATTTATACACCAAGTGTATATACAAATGTACATTAAAATATAAGGATGACACAAGAAAGTACAAGCACTTATTTATACACCAAGTGTATATACAAATGTACATTAAAATATAAGGATGACACAAGAAAGTACAAGCACTTATTTATACACCAAGTGTATATACAAATGTACATTAAAATATAAGGATGACACAAGAAAGTACAAGCACTTATTTATACACCAAGTGTATATACAAATGTACATTAAAATATAAGGATGACACAAGAAAGTACAAGCACTTATTTATACACCAAGTGTATATACAAATGTACATTAAAATATAAGGATGACACAAGAAAGTACAAGCACTTATTTATACACCAAGTGTATATACAAATGTACATTAAAATATAAGGATGACACAAGAAAGTACAAGCACTTATTTCCATATTCTTGTCTTAAGTATGGACATTCATTGCACATATATACTTACGACACGAGTAAGAAAGACTAAACAACAATAATGATAATGATGAAGATGATGAAAACATGCAGAAAAGCACCACATATATCAAAATACATTAACAATAATGCCGTTGCCTAAATCATTAAAATATTTAAATACGTACTATTTGATTAATAGTAAAAAAAGGGTTTATAATAAAAAAAAGTTGCCCAGTTAACACCAATCACGCACAGCACACACAAGCGTGTAGACTTCGAGAGCGTGACAGCGGCAAGTTGATACGACGAAGAAGGAAGCCCTGCGAGGAACGCCGGGTCCCTGTGGATATTATGGCCCCCACGGTGGGTCTTCCTCGTGTGAGGCCGATGCGGATTTGCGGACCAAAGTAACATATGACGCGGGAGGATCTCCTTTCAGTCATTAAACAAACAGGCTGCATACCACCTTTAGGATCCGTCCGCCATCCACATATAAAGAGTCCCCGGGATACTTTAGAAAAGTTGTATGTATTCGGTACTACTGCATTAGATATTTCATTTGATGGAAATAATCAATATGCTGACTATTCTCGAGGACGCACCAACATTTAAAAATCAGTCACCGGGCTTGGTCGAAATTGGGGGGCATCAGCTTTGTATGTGTTTTTCTGAGAAAAAAATCGTGGAATGTCATTTTCACGAATTTCACACATCAATTAATTGATGCTTAATGCGATGTGAAAGTTTAAAGAAAATCGTAGGACATGTTTTAAAGTGAACCCAGTAAACGCTATAGCGGTGACGAATGTCAAAACACTGGTGACATGAACCCATCAGTAGAAGAAGAGCTTCTCGTTCTTGTTTAATCTTCTGACATCACTATGGCAACGCTGGTAGCCCAACGTCTACTGCTTGGTGAGTGCGATGTACCTGGCACTGCCACCCTCGATTTGCGGTGGGCCGTACCGAATTGAATATACCGAATTGTAAAAAAATCTAACGCTTCACGAATTTGAAATATGGAATGCTTCACGAAGATCATCGGTTGCTGCAACGACTCTTGAATTTACGCTCTGTCACTGTTCGGTCAATATGGAACCAACATTTCGCCGTTATCTGAAGGCTTGTCTTGTTATCATTTATCATTGCTTACCCACCCTCTTAGCTCATCAGCATAGTCACCCATATGTTTGAAACGTTGAAATTTGTATATTTGGGAAATGCTTGAAAGAAAGAAAGGAAAACAGGTAGGGGGAGAGAGAGAGAGAGAGAGAGAGAGAGAGAGAGAGAGAGAGAGAGAGAGAGAGAGAGAGAGAGCGAGAGGGAGAGAGAGAGAGAGAGAGAGAGAGAGAGAGAGAGAGAGAGAGAGAGCGAGAGGGAGAGAGAGAGAGAGAGAGAGGGGGAGAGAGAGAGAGAGAGAGAGAGAGAGAGAGAGAGAGAGAGAGAGAGAGCGATATATATATATATATATATATATATATATATATATATATATATATATATATATATATATATATATATATATATATATATATATATATAGTGAGAGCGTTATTTATTTAAAGGACTCATTAATGTCATGTACATTAAACCATTTTGGTACGGTGAAGATCTTGTATATTGTGTGTAGTTGATTGATTGGTAATCAATGTGATTCATTGTGACGTTTTTTCTTCGACTCCTTCGTAGTCCGTCTTGTTTGTACTCCGTCGATTTCACTCATGATTGATTAACACGAAGTTGTTCCAATGACCAAGTCTTGACGCGCAAAGCCTGGCACAATTATTAGATCCATTATATGACTATGTGCCTACCAACGAGGTCAGTCAAGCTAACAAACATGGCCGCCGCTGTAAAACTTTATGTCGTGTTTTGTTATGTATGGTCCAAACATTTGTCTTTGTGAAACAAACAAAGGGCAAAGTTATTTCCGCGAGAATTGTCTGTGGGAAGTTTTGATTTGGCAGATGCATGCGGCACTAGTAATGTAATCTATTATATGTAAACAAACAAACTAAAGTGAAGTTTCACGGAGATCGCGCTCATAATTACGATTGTGACGTCAAACTCTGTCTTTCTGTATCTGTATCAACTATCTGTATATGGCGGGGAAAATCAGTTGACGTCATCAATACAGCATCAGTCATGTGACGACGTTCACGGGAAGCCTCGGAGGACGGAGGGAGGGGAGCGAGGGTGGAGAGAGGGAGATATGGAGAGATGGAGGGAGGGGAGCGAGGGATGGAGAGAGGGAGAGATGAAGGGAGGGAGGGAGGGAGGGAGGGAGGGAGGGAGGGAGGGAGGGAGGGAGGGAGGGAGGGGAGTGCGCGCGCGATTGTGGAACAGTTCAAACTTGATCTCGTGGCGCGAGTAAAGGTTCCATGTGTCATAGCCAAACAAGAGAATACTTAGAACCACGGCATCGTAGATATTGCGCTATGTGGACAGCCGGGTGGTGTTTTGGTTCAGAATGATATTGTGTAGCCGGCCACTTACTTCGCTTTTCATATTCTATTGTGATATATGATCTCCCAATATGTCACTGGATGCAACGATTGCAGTGTGTTTAAAAAGATCGGCAGTCTTCAAATGGATTCCATACATCATGTTTGCTGATCTCATTTCGGCGCAGGTACAAGTTTAATAACATGGCTGCGTTGAGATGTTTTTATCTTTCTTGATCAAACGAAAGTCATTCCCATTATTCACGACGAATGTGAAGACGAATGTTTCACGACCTTTGCCCACTGCCTAATTAGATCGACCTTTTCGCTATACCGTTCATTAATTCATCGCTCAATGGATATTTACTATTGATATGTCGTGTCGATTTCTCATTTGTCGTTGGCAGGGCAGACGTGTGATACATTTTTTTAGACGAACAGTATCACAAAGCAACTTGGGGGTCGTTCACAATTGTTGACAGCGGCGCTGCATGACGCAACAGTTGTCATATTTCACATGTGACCGACATCAAAAAATTAATGACAAATTGGTGAATGTCCACAATTTTGAACGACCCCTAATGCGCAAGGGATGTGCCTTATGTTGACGTATTGTTATGGTTCACAGTGTCGCCGTTAATAATTAAATAATAATTAATAATTAAATGTACCGGGGATGACGCGCCAAAGTAAATAAGTATGCAGAATGATTACATCAATGACAACGTCACGCCTAACTGCCGGTTACACGAAGCGTTCGTATTGTACACGGAGCTCATGTGGAAGTTATTTCATCTACGTCATACGTCAATCGTAATATCTCCACCCCCGGGGAATTTAGAAACGTATTTAATGTACATACCATCCCCCGGGCATGCCTGCGCAATTCCAGCCTTACGCATGCGAAACTGACGGAGATATGAGGGAACATATAGACAGACAGACAGACAGGCAGACAGACAGACAGACATACAGACGGAGTCACAAATTACTTTATAGTATATATGACACACGAAACGCGTAAAGTGATTATCTGTGTAAAAGGTTGCTGATTCAGCCGTCTTGTCGGGTCGTCTTCTGCTATTCTTTCAAGGTTATATCAAGGCAACTTCGCATAACATGGATATATCACAGAAGTAACAGGGATATACTCAAAAGAGCAAACCTCCCGAGAAAATAAGTCTGAGACGGAAAGGTCGTGCGGCTCGTACACTACAACCACTGCGGCCTCACTATAAAGGTCGCCCGCGGGACTGGGCCAAAGTGACCGGAATAGCGAGGTGAAGTATTAGCGGGACTGGGCCAAAGTGACCGCAATAGCGAGGTGAAGTATTAGCGGAACTGGGCCAAAGTGACCGGAATAGCGTGGTGAAGTATTAGCGGGACTGGGCCAAAGTGACCGCAATAGCGAGGTGAAGTATTAGCGGGACTGGGCCAAAGTGACCGCAATAGCGTGGTGAAGTATTAGCGGGACTGGGCCAAAGTGACCGCAATAGCGAGGTGAAGTATTAGCGGAACTGGGCCAAAGTGACCGGAATAGCGTGGTGAAGTATTAGCGGGACTGGGCCAAAGTGACCGCAATAGCGAGGTGAAGTATTAGCGGGACTGGGCCAAAGTGACCGCAATAGCGAGGTGAAGTATTAGCGGAACTGGGCCAAAGTGACCGGAATAGCGTGGTGAAGTATTAGCGGGACTGGGCCAAAGTGACCGCAATAGCGAGGTGAAGTATTAGCGGGACTGGGCCAAAGTGACCGGAATAGCGAGGTGAAGTATTAGCGGGACTGGGCCAAAGTGACCGCAATAGCGAGGTGAAGTATTAGCGGAACTGGGCCAAAGTGACCGGAATAGCGTGGTGAAGTATTAGCGGGACTGGGCCAAAGTGACCGCAATAGCGAGGTGAAGTATTAGCGGGACTGGGCCAAAGTGACCGGAATAGCGAGGTGAAGTATTAGCGGGATTGGGCCAAAGTGACCGGAATAGCGAGGTGAAGTATTAGCGGGACTGGGCCAAAGTGATCGGAATAGCGAG
Organism: Lamellibrachia columna; assembly: GCA_963662155.1. NCBI lineage: Eukaryota > Metazoa > Annelida > Polychaeta > Sabellida > Siboglinidae > Lamellibrachia > Lamellibrachia columna. The sequence goes on from OY759268.1 coordinate 25,737,047, forward strand.
GTGAAGTATTAGCGGGACTGGGCCAAAGTGACCGCAATAGCGAGGTGAAGTATTAGCGGGACTGGGCCAAAGTGACCGGAATAGCGAGGTGAAGTATTAGCGGGACTGGGCCAAAGTGACCGCAATAGCGAGGTGAAGTATTAGCGGGACTGGGCCAAAGTGACCGGAATAGCGAGGTGAAGTATTAGCGGGACTGGGCCAAAGTGACCGCAATAGCGAGGTGACGTATTAGCGGGACTGGGCCAAAGTGACCGCAATAGCGAGGTGAAGTATTAGCAGAACTGGGCTAAAGTGACCGGAATAGCGAGATGGAGTATTAGCGGGACTAAAGTGTAATGTCGTACACTTTACTGTTTTGGAAATAATTTGGGACTGTCCCAAGTTGACCGTAATGACGAGGTGGGCGAGTTACTGAGGTAAGTTTAACGCGAGGTTCGACAACGCTTCCAAAGCGAAACTATCGCAATAGTATTGCAATAGTAAATCAGCTGTCGCAGTAATATTGCATTAGTAAAACCACCTCCGATAATCAGCGCTAGTCATAGTCGCAACAGCGACAAACAGCAATAAATGTACTAAATATATACGATAGGTTTTGCGTCGGGTCCTTAAAACCATAATTCTGCACTGTAATGGCCGTCTTCGCGATAATGCAATGGTACTAACAAATAGTGTCGCGTTTCCGTTAAGATAATCGGGGAAGAGCCATATAGAAATAGTGTGTTATTAGTTTACATAATGGGCGAAGTTAGTTTAATAAACAGTTCGTACTTTTGTGGTTTTATTGAAAGTGTGAAAAGCCGTTTGTCATACTGCATATAAAGCCTTAAACGTTTTGCCTTTTTCACAAAATTTTGGCAGGATTCAGTACAAATTATTTAATAGTTTGTCCGATTATTTAACCTAATCTACAGAAAAAGACAACAGGTTGGAAAAGCCTATAATGATAGGAATGAGTGAAGACAAGCGGAGGAGAGGAAGACTACACTTGAGTTGGATGGATGAGATCAAAAAGATACAGCAAAGCTGACAATGGACGAGTTGAGAGAAGTAAAAGAGATTTGTTGTAGACAACTCATCGTGGACGTCACCAGAAGTCGTACAACTTGACGGGACAAATCACATCAGACCACAAAGAACATGTACAAACGAACTGGCATGTCGCAGTCGATAGTATGTTGGTTCGGTCTTTCGCCAAAGGGTTTGAAACGAGACGAGTGAAAAAAAAATCGAACTGAAGATGTAAAGAACATCCCAACAAAGCTAAATGCGTCTAACGTGATTTCAATTAATATTGTGTACCGTTTTCACGGGATGCAGTAAATGTTTGCGCACTGGCGGACTACCGGCGCGATTATGGTTATACATTGCTCATCACTACTGGCTCCTCCTGACACCCGGAGAGCAACAACGAGCAGAACTGAACGCTCACGTCAGACAAACGACCCCCTCGCCCCACTATGTGACCAGGCATCCACGATCACACGTATAAAGTCAACAAAAAGCTGCATGACAACAAGCCCATTAGGAATATATTCGGCCGCCGTAAGAGTCAACAATTGACACAAAAACCATCATTAGAGGATCGCACTAAACTCGCAATGCCACCTTCCGAGGCATTGCCACCTTCCGAGGCATTGCCACCTTCCGAGGCATTGCCACCTGGTGCGAATCAGGAATCGACCACACGGAAGACGTTGAACCGCCTACGAATGGGGATGGGCAGTTCACGCGTAAACATGCGAAAGTAAGGCCATAACAACGACCCCGAAACACGCGACTGCGGCCGAATCCAGACCATGAACTACATACTGAATTATCGCATTCGGGATGATGAGAACGCATTGATTCCATATTTAATTGTTTTTATTTATACGTACCGTCCATTTATACATGCCTGTCAAATAATGTTATGTGTCTACACGTCATGTATTGATTATTGCACGTTCACACGACGAAGCTCTTCATCTGTGATCAACTGTATCCACGAAATATGTTGTGTCTTCGTGATTAATTGTTGCCCAATGCACAGTGGGTCGTCAGACTTGTACTCGTCAATACCAAAGTATTGCATTAACAATTTCATTGGCAATTTATGAGACTTTAACTGTCCCTCTGAGATGTGAACGTAACATTACAACAATTTATTAGACTTTAACTGTCCCTCTGAGATGTGAACATAACATTACAACAACTTATGAGACTTTAACTGTCCCTCTGATATATGAACGTAACATTACAACAATTTATGAGACTTTAACTGTCCCTCTGAGATGTGAACGTAGCATTACAACAATTTATGAGACTTTAACTGTCCCTCTGAGATATGAACGTAACATTACAACAATTTATGAGACTTTAACTGTCCCTCTGAGATGTGAACGTAACATTACAACAATTTATGAGACTTTAACTGTCCCTCTGAGATATGAACGTAACATTACAACAATTTATGAGACTTTAACTGTCCCTCTGAGATGTGAACGTAACATTACAACAATTTATGAGACTTTAACTGTCCCTCTGAGATATGAACGTAACATTACAACAATTTATGAGACTTTAACTGTCCCTCTGAGATATGAACGTAACATTACAACAATTTATGAGACTTTAACTGTCCCTCTGAGATGTGAACGTAACATTACAACAATTTATGAGACTTTAACTGTCCCTCTGAGATAAGAACGTAACATTACAACAATTTATGAGACTTTAACTGTCCCTCTGAGATATGAACGTAACATTACAACAATTTATGAGACTTTAACTGTCCCTCTGAGATATGAACGTAACATTACAACAACTTAATGTGGCAATAACTACTCAGGTAAATATACACTGCGCCATACATCTTTGCAGGGACTGTACGTTTATTGTACGATTGTCACGTGGATTATTTTACTGACTATACAATTATGTGAATCTAATCCAGTTGAGTTGTCAATAAAATTGTGTTTATCTCATCTTGTTATGCTATACTAGTACTAACCACGGAAACCTGGATATTCTGCTGTAATTATATAACAGTATGCTAAATTATAAATTTTATTGGATATGTGTGAGAATGCGTGATTGTGATCTGACTGTTAATACTACATAGACGTACATAGACGACCGATATCCAACACCGAGACCGCAGGCAACACTCTACAGGCGATGATATACACATATATTTATTTAGGACAAAGCAATGGTGACAACAGCCCTGACAACTAGGTGACGATTTCATCAGCATGGATTGCCAGCATATACACGGAATCCACTTTCACGAGGTGTTGTCACAGCGCCACCTTTAGTTCGCCGAAAAACAAACTCGATTGACACCGGGGAATCGAGCAATGGTCACATGTGTTACGTGACTATACACCCGTGAACGTAATGTGTCCGCGTAGCAAGAAGTGGGACACCGGAAAAGCATAAACACCTAAGAGTATAATGCATGTACGTGAATGTGTAGGTAAATTGCGTAATTAGAAAGACGCTATGGGCGAAGGCGAGGCGGTACGTGACGTGAAACTAATAAGGAGACAAACATAAGCAAATGTGAATTGGATGTGAAAAGCGACTACCGGCTATGATCATACAATTATGTTATCGTATTCCAACGTTTTTTATTTACCTGTAGAGTTTTTCGCGTTTTGTCAAGGCAGCTTCACCAGTACTAATGACGAAGACGTCATTGTGGGATGACGTCATCGTAGACTTGTGAAAGTTCGTATTTCCTCTCATCTCGGTTGATCGCAGCTTCTGTCTTCCGTATTCAGGACGTCGTCGTCATTAGTACTGGTGAAGCCATCTGGGCAAGATTGCGAAAGTTACACAGGTAAACACCAAGACGTTGGTGATATGAAAAAAAGGAGTGATAATGAAATCGAACTGTCCTGAGAAATGTTCAATAATTCGACTACCCGTTACTTTATTCGATATTTTCGTGCAAATAGAGAGAGAGAGAGAGAGAGAGAGAGAGAGAGAGAGAGAGAGAGAGAGAGAGAGAGAGAGAGAGAGAGAGAGAGAGAGAGAGAGAGAGAGAGAGAGAGAGAGAGAGGGAGAGGGAGAGACAGAGACAAACAGACAGACAGACAGAGAGAGACAGAGAAAGCTCGTTACTTATTTAAAGGACTTATTAATGTTATATACATTAAAACATCTGGATGCGGTGAATATCTTCTTCAAATTCAATAGGTATATTGTGTGCAGTTGATTGATTGGTAATCAAAGTGATTAATTATGATGGTTGTTTTCCTTCTTCTTGGTAGTCCGTCGATTTCGATCATTATACTTTCGCTCATGGTTGATTAACATGAAGTTCGATTTAATGACCAAGTCTTGACGCGCAAAGCCGGGCGCAGTTGTCAGATCCATTACGTGAATGTTTGCATAGCAAATATATATATATATATATATATATATATATATATATATATATATATATATATATATATATATATATATATATATATATATATATATATATATATGTATATGTATATGTATATGTATATGTATATGTATATGTATATGTATATGTATATATATATATATATATGTATATGTATATATATATATATATATATATATATATATATATATATATATATATATATAAAATATATATATATATATATATATATATATATATATATATATATATATATATATATATATATATATATATATATATATTAAGAACAAATCACGCATCAAACATACATAAGGCATAGTAAAAAACAATGACTCTCGTCAGGACTTTGTTTTGAAACGAAGAGGGATGCCCATATTATTTACTATTCGTTTCGAAAATGGCTCTAAGCTACGAGCATTTATTTCATCAAGCTGTAGTTTATTCGGTGTAAAGTGGAACACGGCAGTGTCAGTGGTGTAAAATATGCCATATTATTACTACAAAGCCTGCCATTCCATTTGCCAATTACCAAATACAATACATTTTAACGGGAATGGCCGATGAATAGGAACATTTACGCCAAAGGAATACGGTATATACGCGTTACACCGGAAGATTACTTAAACTGACTAGAATAGAAGCAAACGCAATTTTTAAAGTATTTATGAATGTCACGTGTGTTTTGGCCATGTTTTCATTAGTTTGCATCACAGGCATACAACTGTGGCATCTATACTGACTGAGACTTCTATTATGTAAATGTGTCTGCGTAAAGGCTATATAAAACAAGGGTCATCGTTTTTATTTCAGACTCTGTGGAAGGCACATTCAGCCATACATCCTGTATGATGAATAAATAGTGAATTGAATGAATCTAACAGTACTTCGGACGGCAAATCTTTGACAGAGATTTCTTCAATGAACCGAAAAAATGATGTTTTAAATAAATGTTTCAATAGTAAATAATAAAAAAGTTAGCGGCGGTAAAAAAGGAAACGTGCGGGGTCGAGAAACTAGTTTGTTTTTTTACCAGGCCTAACAGATCACATACATACACATGACAATTGTTAATAAATGTTGATTGATCCATGGCGACCTGCACTGAAACATCGCTGGCGTAGAGACCACCATGACAGATCGAGTCTCACGTCGTAGTCATGACGACCTCCAACAATGTAACAAAATTATCGCAGGAATAACGCAATTACATGAAGCACTCGGGTTAGTACAAACAACGCGTCGGAATTGATTTAATAATGGTACATCCAAGCCTCGGTCGATCATACAAAATGTCATGGGACAATAATCCGTGGCAGATGAATGCTCTAGGTTTGAGTACATCACTTATTTGCAATTTATTAGTTCTACAAAGTGCTTATCTATGGGTACTTATCTATGGGTATCCCGCGATGAATGGTCTGGCACCGGACAATTTCGCGGTGTTACTGAATCGACGCCACCCGAATCGGCAATTGAGCTCCGCTTCTTTCTACCCTGTGATTTTCTAAATTTAATGCATTGCGTTGTATACACGTGACGCTCCCTAATTGGCTTCTGGTAATTATTTTGGTTCAATCCCGTCTTTTGGTCCTTCGATAAAATATACTTGTAAATATGTCACTCAATCGATGAAATAAATGCTCGTAGCTTAGAATAACAATGTGCCAGCGGTGGGCGAGGAGTTCCGTGTAGTTCGCCTGCCTTGTCGCCAAACAGTTGGGGACTTAGTGGGGAATATGCTGACAAAGCCGGAATGTCCAACGTCAGAAGAGCTGGCTTTTTCCAGACTATACAAATGATCGCCCTGACATTTTACTGAACATTCTTCGGTCACGTTTTCGTTGTACCCTTTGATCAAACTCAGTCGTTCTGGTGTTGACGTAAATACAGTGTTTTTATTAAGCCCGTTGACCGCCATGAAAATAAAGCCCGCGTACTGGCCGGGGTCAATGTTCCGTCAGAGTTCAAGCGAATATTATTGTCGTTCCTAATTAGTACCATCCACCGTTCCTAAATTGCCTATCTCGTGGCAACACAACCTTCACTTTTGTAATATAAATATTTATATTATGTTATTTTATTAACCTGTTCAAATCAATTGGTTATCACCTTTAAGATAACGCCACCGCTGTTTCTATGGTGTATTTTCTTTCTCTCCTGTTCAATGGCATTGAGAAGTGACTTTGCCCTGTGCAAGCCACCTACTTGTAAAATGTTGTTTGTTACCTCAATATATCCCTAACAAATGAGAGTACATCATTCGCTTTCGTTTTACGTGGTTTGCCTTGTCATAACCTTTGTTTTAACCGCAAGTTACTTCCAATTCATTGCTCTAGGCCGACATTTAAATTAGCCATAGTACTTATCCTGGCAGGAGACGTTAGTATCAATACTGGGTCTGTCATCAGTCGCAACATGAGGTGTGCTGCCATAAACGTCCGATCGGTTCGGGGTAAGACGGCATCAGTTTGTTCCTTATAATTAAAAAAAAGATATACATTCTTGCCATCTCTGAAACTTGGCTAATAAAACATGGTGCATATCACATGACACTGCTGTTTGCGTAGCTGACATTTCTCCATCTGGTTTACTGGATATATCATCGACCACGTTCAGTTGGAAGAGGAGTTGGTGTTGGCTTATTGTTTTCGGACTATTTTAAAGTAAATTCATGTTTAATACCTGATTACTCTACTTTTGAATCCATATATGTTGACATTTCAGATTCTTCTTTCTCGGCATATTTCGTATGTCAGTATCGAGTTCCTGGACAGACAGCCAACGTCTTTGAAGCATTTCATGATTTGCTGGAACATTTTGCAACTCTACATTCTGGATTTTATATTTTTAGTGATATTAATCTTCAGTTCGATAAACGTACAACAGTAACCATTACCTTTGATGACATTCTAACCTCATTTGACTTAAAACATCATGTAACTTTCTCTACACACATTCATGGCCACTGACTTGACCTCGTGATAACTCGCTCAACATGTGACAATATCCAGATGCTAACAATTTCTGATGACTTATCGGACCAACACACAGTCATTGTTAATGTTAATGTTTCCAGAAAACTAGTTCATTTAAAACACAATGTGTCTTACAGACCTATACATAAGATTGACATTGATGCCTTCAAGGCTTATATTCTTAAACCCGACCTTATCAGAGAAACAAACGGACACCTGTCTCACTTGTGTACACAATACTATCACGTACTCAGAACTTAATAAGCAAGCCCTGGGAACCACCAAATCTGTGTCACACAAACCTCCAAATCAATTAATAACTCCTGAAATTTTTACAATCTAAAAGGCGTCATCGTTATCTTGAGCGAGTATGGCGCAAATCACCGTCCCATTTGGATAGGTCACGTTATACAAAACAGAGTCACTACTGCAACACACAAATGGCTAAAGCCAAATCGGTCTATTATACTGTCTCAAATAACGCTGAAAATCCAAGTCAGCTATGGAACTGCATAAATAAGTGCCCGATCCGACTCTACCTAATCACGTCACAATCAAGTCTTTATGCGACTCGTTATCCAGTCATTTGAAGAACAAAATTAGTCTGGTCCGGTCTGTTTTTTCAGATCATACTTTAAATCGTGTACAAGTAGATTCTCCGCAAGTAAATTCTCTACTTGCTTCTTCTACACCTGTCACAGTTGATGAAGTAGGGAAAATAATCATGTTCTCCCCAAACAACCTTTGTTTCCAAGGTGCTCGAAAAAGTTGTAGCAAGATGTCTAAGGTCTCACATTGAGTCAAATTGTTTAATATATTACAATCAACTTACAAACAGTTTCAATTAATTTTACACAATGATGTCACTTTAATATGGATATAGGTAAAATAACAGCGCTTAACTAGCTCAACTTGTCTGCTGCTGTTGATGCTACTGATCATAACATACTCACTAAATGCTTGTCAGTTTTGTATGGCATATCTGGCACAGCCATGAGCTGGTTTTCATCATACTTAATTGACAGATACCGGAGTGAAAAAACTAATTGCTTTTCAGCGTCTCTATCCACTTCATGTGGTGTTCCTCAGGGTTTTGTTCTCGAACCATTACTTTTTACTCTTTATACTACTCCACTCAGCTCAGTTATTTAAACCCATAACTTAGACCACCACATATATGCAGATGATCCACATATTTACCTTTTCTTGGCTACTCCGGATACAAATTGTTCCTTAAACCAACTCAGGGATTGTCTCCAGAATGTATTCCACTGGATGGCTAACAGCAAATTAAAGTTAAATGAAAATAAAACAGAGTTTCTTATTATTGGTACACAAAAGCATCTTGGTAAACTTGATTGTGTTGTTCCAACACCTATGCTGAGCCAGAATTTTACACCGGCAGTCTCAGACGGAATTTAGGAGTCACCTTTGACAATAACTTAACTTTTAGACAGCATATTTCACAAACTTGTCGCTGCTGCTTTTATCATATTCGTGACCTTCGTCGTATTCGCCGGTATATGTTTTGATGTCGCCAAAATTATTGCAACTGCTCGTGTTAGCAGTAGACTTGATTATTGCAATTCCCTTAATAATAACATTGCTATCAAGGACATCTTGAAACTTCAACGAGTGCAAGGGTAGTTATTCGGTCTCCTCGTTTCTCTCACTCGGTACCACTTCTTAAATCATTGCATTGGCTCCCTCTCCGTTGTCGCATTATTTTTTAAGATCTGTACAATTACCTATCAAGCACTTTCATCAAAGCAACCAGCAGATTTACATTCACTGCTCACTCCTGTAAGACAGCCCAGTCAGCTTCGATAATATAATTCTAATCTACTATTTGTTCCTAGTGTTAAGACAAATGTCGGCACTAGAGCTTTTTCAGTTGCTGCACCGGCTCTGTTGAACTCACTCCCTGTTAGTTAAGTCTTGAGGAAACGTAGCAATATTTCGCCGTAAATTAAAAACACACTTGTTTAAACTTGTTTGTCCTCCATAGCTCCCCAGCGTACCAATCCAAATATATACAACTGAAATTAATTATCAATTATGAACTGCTTAGCCCCTTTTGGTTTGGTGCGCTGCCGAGCTTGGGTCTCCTGCTGATTTTAGCGCAATAATATAAGTATTTTATATTATATTATGTTATGTTATGCTATGCTATGCTATGCTATGCTATGCTATGCTATGCTATGCTATACTAAACTATACAATACTATACTATACTATATTATATTATATATTGTATCAATATGTCAATGAAGCAACGTCGGCATCTTTATTTACGCCTACAGCAGGCGGGACAGGCCCAGGGTGCACCGCACACCACATTTGCACCTAATGTGTGTTAGTTTCTGACGTTAACATGCTTCAGGGCAATTGAACCGACTTCGCAGACGGTGAATCGGTTTCCTGATTCAGTGAGGACAGCGAAGACACTGCCGCAGTATAGAACACTTAAAAAACATATTTTTAGAGTAGCTTTTTATGATATGCTAATGTGAATATTTGTATATCCATTTATTATTATTTTTTTTACATATATACTTTTTTATGATATATTATTTATGGAATGACAAGACAAAAATTCCATGGTCTATATTTTAGAATATTTATTATTGGCATTATTTTTAATTTAATTGTAAGTTGTGTCTGCATGTATGTAAAGCGCCTGAGAGCAATTGTGCTTGATCTGACGCTATATAAATACCGTATGTATATTTATGTAGCCTATCTTGATTTGGGAATATATAAATACTGTGCTTATTTTTGTACAGCCTATCTTGCAGACGAATACACAAGAGGCGCAGTATTTACTGCTAAATAATTAATATTTTAATGTAATATTATTGTTATCATTGTATTTTAATTATTATTTCATTAGTATTATTATTATAGTTATTATTATCACTACCACTACCTCAATTATTATTGTTTTATTATTATTATTATTATTATTATTATTATTAGTAGTAGTAGTAGTAGTAGTAGTAGTAGTAGTAGTAGTAGTGGTAGTGGTAGTGGTAGTGGTAGTGGTAGTGGTAGTGGTAGTGGTAGTGATAGTAGTAGTAGTAGTAGTAGTAGTAGTAGTAGTAGTAGTAGTAGTAGTAGTAGTAGTAGTAGTAGTAGTAGTAATAGCAGTATTAGTATTATTACTATTATTATCACTACCTCTGCCACCACCACTACAATTATTATTATTATTATTATTATCATCATTGTATGTCATACGTACAAACACTCTGTCATAACAATGTTACATCGATATATTTGTGAACGTGGAAAATTATCAATCTTTTAAAGTACGAATTCTGGGCGGTGAGAAGAGTAGGGGAATAGGTAAATGTCGAGACTTTGAACGGCTCCCTTGTCCTAGTCAAGATCGCCGTCCTTAACATTCTCGATAGAAGCAATTTCCCATTACGTTGCGGTCAACCACGAGACGTAAACAGCCTGACAACTCGTTGGAGAACCGCTGAAATAAAACTGCGATCGTCTGAGATTGATATCCGAGTCAGCTACTCGGCAGCCGTCACTCGTTTTGCGTCACTGTCTTCTGTATGCAGGCGTGACATTGTCCAACACGCGTGCGCTATGCAGAGGTCATACCATAGTAAGACCTCTGGAAGTGTTACGAATGTAGTGCATAAAACTACGCAATTTAGCCGATTTGTGTTATTTGATTTGCCAAGAAGTATCTCTATTCAGCCATCAAGGTTGGAGCGTTCAGAATGCAGGACGATTGGCATTGAGATGTTGCAGCGGATTCGAAGACGCGTCGGTATTTTGATTCCCAAAACACTTACAGGCGTATTCAAATCTGGCAAAAACAGCCAATTGTGAGGATAGGCGTGTTTGCGACATGATTAAAAGAGTTCGAGATATGTGATTTTGACGAAAATTATTCAGAATACCAATGACATGATGGCGGAGGCAGTGATTTGTACTCGAATTTTCGAAGGTCCGTTTTTATTATAATCAGACTAAAGGTGGCCACCAGTGCCATAATGTGCTGTGGTCTTCCCCCTGCAGCGATAATTTGATGTATTCAGTTTACGAGGCAGACGTGATATCGCTGAATCTACGGCCGTCTCCCGAGTGGCGGTCGTTTCGTTTATCGACAGCGACCATGCTTGCGACAACACGCGTGAATACATTACTCGCTGATGATTCGTTCACAACAGGTGGAACGTCCTGGCTGGCGTGACACAAAACTGACATGCGGTAGGGCCTAGATCTACCGCTTTCCGTGATGTAAGGGCTTCGCGCCGCGGTTGTTGGGGAGATGTGTGGAAGGGCATTCCCCTCCCGACGGATTACTTGTTAAATCGTTTGGTATATTTGCTATACTTAATTCGGACGCGTTTTCTGACGAATTTTCTTCGAAATTAGTAAATAATTTTTTTTACCATGAAATTGCGGTTTGGCGGTAGACTTTGGTTCGAAAGCGGTAGACGATGAGATTGTTTAAACATTGAAAAGGAAAAAAGAGTCATTCTAGTGCCATGCGAATGGAATGAAGCGTGTGTACACGCATGCGAGCATGTGTGCGTGTGCGTGTGCGTGTGCGTTTGGCGAACTTTTGTCTCGGGAGAGTCAATATCTTCTCATTGTTCGGGTTGTGTCGCCACAGCGCCGCAGCAAGTAGAGGATGTGAACGAAGAATGCGTGATTTAACAAGAACACAATTTAACAAGATTGTCGTCCAAGGCAAAGAGAAGCGGACAAGGAATTCGTTGGCTTGTTGAAAGTCCAACAATGTTTCATATATGTGTAACCAAGTCATCTTGACTTCCGGCTACTTGGACTTGGTGCAGCGACTTGAATTTGGTGTAGATCATTTACAGAAAAACGCGGTATATCAAATAGAATAAGTATTACTATTGAATATATATTATACACAAACGTATTGTAGACATATATTAGGAAACAGGTTTTGTTAATTATTAGTCAGAGGGAGTATTTTAGAGTAAGTTAGTTTCGGATTCTGTCGGGGAATTCAGCGAGCGATAATAGGGTTGTTTACTATTCGAAAATTGAGATAGCATAGTGAATAGTTTACATTGGCTAATATATATATATATAAAGTGATCTATTTACTTAAATTACATACATAAGGTAATATCTGACATAGTGGTAGTCAACGTTTTCGGTAAAAAGGAATTAACAGCAGGATTTTAGCGTAAATTAGTACACACTGACTTCGTTGTTTTGTTACACAGTGTTCTCCGTATTCGCCAGGTGGCAGGATTTTTAGCCTAAAGTGTTCTTTTGATCACAAAAACAGCCTTATTCAAGGCTAACGTAGCAAACTAATTAAAAATAAATTGTATGATGGCGCCGTGCAAACGGCAGTTAAAGGCCACAAGGCATTTAATTTGTGGCAGTTGCAGCAACTGGGTGGATTTCGTCAAGTCTGGGTGCGAGAAGTCCTGGGCTGAGGTCCAGGCAGATAGTTTTAGTTTTGAGTGTAGGGGATGCGCACGGATGAAGGAACTAGAGGTGGAGTTGGAAGAGCTGAGGCTGCTCGTTGTGGCAATGGTGGGAAGGGAACAGGGGAGTTGTGCCAGTAGTTCCGGTGGGGGAACTGTAGACGATAAAGTGTCGAAAGACACAAGAGATGCTAGGGAGAGCTCACCTCAGCCTGGGAGGAAGCTGAGAGGAGGGAAGGTGACAGGTCATAGGGAGACAGGACGTAAGGAGACGGGAAGGAAAGGAACGGAAGGGAAGACAACCAGAGTGAAGGAGATGGGAGTAGGGGAGACAGGAGGGAAGGAGAAGGGAGTGGGGGAGACGGGAGGGAAGACAACCGGAGTGAAGGAGAGGGGAGTAGCGGCGACAGGAGGGAAGGAGAAGGGAGTGGGGGAGACGGGAGGGAAAACAACCGGAGGGAAGGAGAGGGGAGTAGGGGAGACAGGAGGGAAGGAGAAGGGAGTGGGGGAGACGGAAGGGAAAACAACCGGAGTGAAGGAGAGGGGAGTGGGAGAGACAAGAGCAAAGGAGTGGGAAGTGGGGGAGACAGGAGGGAAGGGGTCAGGACAGAATGTGATGGAGGGGATCGAAAGGAAGAGTTATTCTGCAGCAGTGATAGAGGGGGTGAGGAAGAGAGCGAGGGTGTTTGTGGGGGATTCGATAGTTAGGAAGACCGACAGAGTCTTAAACAAGGGAGATGATGTGGTGGTCTGCTTGCCTGGAGCCAAAATAGAGGCGATAACTGAGAGGGTAAAAAACATCGTAGGCTCGGGTAAGGGTGGATCTGTTTTAGTACACGTAGGGACAAATAACGTAGAGAGGGAGGGTACAACTGCCATAGTTAGGAAATATAGGCAGTTGGTCAGAACACTAAAACAGACGCGGGTTGAGCAGGTAATACTGTCAGGGATTTTACCTGTAATGGGCAGGAGGGGTCACAAATATCGAAATTGTCGGGGGATGGCAATTAACATGTTAGTCCAGAGGCTGTGTAGGGAAGAGGAAGTTGGATTTGTGGATTTATGGGGAAGTTTTGTTGGGAGGGCAGATATGTACATGAAGGATGGGCTTCATTTAAGTGGAAAGGGGGCGGCAGTATTCGCGGACAAACTTTCAGCAGCAGTAGATAGCGACTTGGGTACAATGACAAATGTTTTTGGAAGTAAACATTCTTTAAACTAGAAGTGCAGGGGGGTTACCTAGAGGTGTCTCAAGCAGAACAAGAGGCCACTAGCACAGATAAACCAATATCAAATCATCCGAAAAACATCTCTGAAAAAGGTTATATATGCGTATGTTTAAATGCAAGGAGCATAGTAAATAAGAAAAACGAATTAAACATTATGGTAGAAGATATTGACCCTCACATAATTGGTATAACTGAATCATGGGCCAACATAGATATTACAGATGCTGAATTAGGACTGACAGGATACGTAATGTTTAGGAAAGATCGAATAGGAAGAAGGGGCGGGGGAGTTATTTTATATGTTAAAGAATCTATTCAGGCTTATGAAATAAAACTAGAAAGGGAAGCAGATTGCGATGAAGCTGTTTGGTGCAAAATTGTTTCAGGAAATTCAAAATTAACTATTGGATTAGTTTACCGAAGTCCAAACATAAACGAAGAGGACAACACAAAAATAAAAAACGCTATAAAGGAAGTTAGTAAAGGGGAATGTATCATAATGGGAGATTTTAACCATGGACACATACAATGGAATTCTCTAGAGAGCACAGGGATTGAGGATCAACAATTTCTATGTTTAATCCAGGATAGCTTTCTTACTCAGCACGTACTAGAACCAACCAGGGGAGAAAATGTATTAGATATAGTTTTGTCATCACAAAAAGAATTAGTGGACAATGTAAAAATATTTGAACCATTGGGTAATAGTGACCATAATCAAATACATTTTGACATCAATGTAAAATCAGAAAGTAAAAATAAGAAAACGTACAAGAGAAACTTCCACAAAGGTAACTACAAAGATATGAGAAAATACTTAGCACAGCTAGATTGGAATAACATGCTGATGAATAAGACCGCAATTGAATGCTGGAACATTCTTAAATATGAAATTGAGAGTATCATCGATAAATTTGTTCCCTTCCGAAAACAAGGAAAACGGTGTAGAAAGAAACATTTGTCAAAAGAGGCTATTAGAAAAATAATGCTAAAACAAACTATGTGGAGGGTTTATAGGCGTACCAGAAAGGAAGAAGACTATGCAAAATACAAAGAGGCACTTAATGCAGCTACAACTGAAATCAGACAATCTAAAAGAAGCTATGAGCAAAAACTGGCATGTAACATAAAAAATGACAGCAAGAGTTTTTATGCATATGTCAGGAGTAAACAAAACGTACAAGACAAGGTTGGACCTCTAGAAGACAGTGCTGGAAATATAATATCACAGGGGTTTTTAATGGCGGAAGACCTAAATGGTTACTTCAGTTCAGTGTTTACCAAGGAAGATATTAGTTCATTACCAGTTGCTGATGCTAAATTTCAGGGGGCTAAATCTGAATATTTAGGACCGTTAGTTGTAACTCCAGAATTGGTAGCTAAGAAAATAAGGGCAATGAAGGATAACAAATCACCGGGAGTGGATGGGATTCCTCCAAAATTACTAATGGAAACAGTAGATCAAATCAGTATACCACTTGCAAGAGTATTCAACTTGTCATTAAAAGAGGGAGTTGTTCCGTTTGAATGGAAAGAAGCAAACATCATACCATTATTTAAAAAGGGTTCGAGAAATAAGTCAGAGAATTACAGACCAGTGAGTTTAACGTCAGTGATTTGTAAATTATTAGAAAGGTTAATTAAAGACCATATGGTGGACTTCCTCGTTAAGCATAAATTATTAAATTCATCTCAACATGGATTCCTTAAAGCAAGGTCATGCTTAACAAATATGTTATGTTTTTTGGAAGAAATCACTAAGTGGATAGACGTGGGATCGCCAGTAGATATTATCTACTTAGATTTTCAGAAAGCTTTTGACAAAGTGCCACATCAAAGATTGCTACTTAAATTAAAAGCCCATGGTATCGGGGATAGCATAACTGACTGGATAGAACAATGGCTGACTGACAGAAGACAACGAGTTGTAGTAGATGGAGAAGTTTCAAATTGGAAATCGGTTTTGAGTGGGGTACCTCAAGGGTCAGTACTAGGACCTATATTATTCTTAATTTATATCAATGACTTGGACGACAGTATAACAAGTAACGTACTGAAATTTGCGGATGACACAAAACTGTTTAGAAAGGTTAATACTGATGGTGATAAACAACATTTACAAAACGATCTAGACAGATTAGTGAAATGGTCTGAGAAATGGCAGATGCTGTTCAATTTTGGGAAATGTAAATGCCTACATACAGGACATGGGAACTTGAATGTAAACTATAAAATGGGAGATACTGTTCTGGGTACTACTGTAAAAGAAAAGGACTTAGGAGTTACAATAAGCGCTGATATGAAAGTTTCAGAGCAGTGTGGTATTGCAGCTTCAAAGGGTAATCAAATTCTTGGATTGATTAGAAGAAACATAACATACAAGGGAAAAAAGTTAATTATACCTCTTTATAAAGCAATAGTTAGACCTCATTTAGAATACTGTATACAAGCATGGAGACCATATCGTAAGAAGGATATAGATACGCTTGAACGCATACAAAGGAGAGCAACTAAAATGATTCCAGAACTTAGAGACCTTAGTTATGAAGAACGCCTGAAAGAATGTGGTTTAACAACTCTAGAGACAAGGAGGTTAAGAGGAGATCAGATTGAAGTTTTTAAGATATTGAATGGGTATGAAATTATTGATAGAAATATGTTTTTCTCACTCAAGAAGGATAGCAGAACTAGAGGACATGAGGTAAAATTAGTAAAGGATCAATGTAGATTGGACATCAGGAAGCACTCGTTCTCACAGAGGACAATAAATGAATGGAACAAATTGTCTACAGATTGTGTAACTGCTAGCAGCTTGAATATGTTTAAAAACAAGGTTGACACATATATCAGGAGGGCGGGTTATAAGTAGGTGAACATTGTTGGACTCTCGATAAGCCAATGGCTTCCTTGTCCACTTGCCATCTGGGCCTTTGGCTTGGATGGCAAATCTTGTTAAATCTTGTTAAATCTAAACCCGCCCTCCTGAGCTATTTGTCAACTTTGTTTTTAAACATATTGACGCGTTTACACAATATGGAGATACTTTGCTCCACAAATTTATTGTTCTCTGTGAAAACGAATTCTTCTGATATCCAATCTACACTGATCCTTTAATAATTCATCCGCGTGTATTCTAGTTCTATTGTATTTCTTGAGTGAGAAACCTATATTTCTATCACTATTTTTATACCAATTCAATATCTTAGAAACTTCAATTTGATCTACTCATAACCTCATTGTCTCTAGGTTTGTTAAACCACATTCTTTTAGATGTTCTTCATAACTATAAACATAACCTCAGCTCAGAAATAATTTTAGTTGCTCAGCTGAGTACGTACTCAAGACGTTTCATAGCATCAGCTGAGTTACGGTAGATATATATATATATATATATATATATATATATATATATATATATATATATATATATATATATATATATATATATATATATATATATATAAATATATATGTATATACATATATACATACATACATACATACATACATACATACATACTTACATACATACATACATACATACATACATACATACATACATACATACATACATACATACATACATACATACATACATACATACATACATACATACATATATATATATCCTTCTTACGATGTGGTCTAACTTGTATGCAGTATTCTAAATGAGGCATAAGTACTGCTTTATACTGAGCGTATATTTAGCTACTTTTCCTTATATGTTATATTTTCCCTAATCAACCCAATTATTTGATTACATTTTGAAACTGCAATACCACAGTCCTATCATATCATCACTTAGGGTTATTCCTCAGTCCTTTTCTTTTACGGTACTACCTAGAACAGTATCTGCTATTTTATAGTTTACGTCCAAGTTCCCATGTGCTGTGTGTAGGCATTTACGTTTCCCAAAATTGAATAACATCTGGGCCGGAGGTTATAAACCGTTCTCAAACTCAAGCTCAAGTCTGTGCTCAAGTTTGAGATTTCATGCTCAGCTGATATTTCGAGCTCAACTGATGCTATGAAACGTCTTGAGTACGTACTCAGCTGAGTACGAAAAGACGTAGTCTTTTCAAATGCACAAGCGACCAAATGGAACTCTCTTATTGAAAAAGATAACAAAGATACTTCCGCATATAAACAGTGGTGGACGAAGAATTTCGGCTGCAAGCGTCTCTTTTGCGACAAAAGCGCCGGAGAGAAATCAACCCATCACCAATATCAGAAAGTCGGGCACACGGTGAACGATTTAACAGACCGAACGAGACGAGTCACAAGATAAAACTGTCTAAAAATAAAAATAGTAAAAAGTAATACCGCGCAGCCAGGGCCCAGGCTAAGCCTAAACCTAACCCTAAGGCTAAGCCCTAACTAAGCGATTCGAAAGTCGGCAATTTAATTATGTTCAGTTACGGCGTGGAAACTAGAACATCGATTTCGTTACAAAATGTTTTATTTTGTCAAAGGTTTTGATGTGGGGTGTTACATGTTTGTGTCACTAGGATTACCCACTGTTAATAGTTTTTAGTCCAGCCTATCTTTTGTATGGGAGTAATATTCCAGAGTAAAGTGATTGAATTGAATACATGATACGCTAAAATGGATTTCATTGAATATCATAGAAAAGATTGTATTACTCCTTAGATTAATATTTTGATAGATAATAAAACAAATATAGTACTAATACAATATCAAACAGTAAAGTGTACACTGAAATAGTAAACTATATTATCATTGATTTATAGTGGTAACTCTTAATAATAATAATTATGATGTTAGTGCCCAAGCGAATATATTATTTGCACTTTTAATGTGCACACTATCTACTATATAGAATCATTATTTCCATAACATATATTATTTTATTTTTCATAATTTAAGTTAAATTTGAAATAGGTAACTGTACAAAACAATATATGCAGCATATGTTGCTTTTAGTATTATATTACATACCCGCTGGCTATATGCACTACACATGTCGCTGTTTTCACTAACATCTTGCTGGGTTTAGGCTCATGAGGCAAACACAGGTATGTTACCAAGTTATGTGTGGCATGGCTCTTAGTCATTGTATAATTATATTCGTCAGTACTTTGTTCTTCTTCGTCTTAGAAAAGTTGTGATATCTTTGTATCTATTATTTGGAAAATATGTATTTACTATAAATTATAGGAAAGGTGTAAACACTATATTAAAGAGCTGTAGTTTGTCACCGGCACTACTTCGTTCTTAGATTTCCTACAGCAATGGAGTAATGAGGCTAGAACAGCATTATGTTTAACATCACTAACCTATAATTTTACTCTTTATGGTAGCTTAAATATAGACAAGGTTTTTCTTACATATTGTTTCCTAGTGTTCAATTTGAACAATCTCTAAAAAACTCAACAACACTAGTGTTAAATTATCCTGGGTGTGTGTGTGTGTTGCATATGTTGTATGTATATTCTACTTCCAAAGGGCACCCACTGTGTGAAGTCCTACCCCTATAGCTGCCTTGGTCTAGGATAGCAATTTTTTATATTTCATATACATACATCCTTTCCCCTGGGCTGCATGAATAATATAAATATAGCATGGTATGTAAGCTTAATCCAGTTGATATATAATATTTATATTAACTATGTTATGTTATAAACACATAACTATATATTATTTGCTATATTACAATGCCCTCAACTGAAAACTGGCGAAATGCTTTAAATAACTTTAACAAAATGAATGCCTATTATTTACAATGTCAGTGCTAAAACGACGTGGCTGTATTGACAATTCACGGAATAATTATATTTTGCAGCACACATACACTTCGCATATATCGTATTGGTATGGCTTAATGTCCAGCATGGCATGATATAAATCGTCCAGCTAAACCACATAGTTTAAATTTCTGTAGAAACGTTTCGTGTGAATCCTGACTCTGCAAATGAAATAGAATTTTGTCGTCCTGCGGCAGCTGTAAATGAATGGTCCCCGTCGCCGAAAAGGCCGCCACTAAAAGTAAATTATCACTTGTTTTGCGGTGTATGTCGCTGCTGCGGTTACATTTGACAAATGTTCGTCAAATAGTGCAGTTTGCACGGCGTTGAGCATGGTCCTGAGCATACTCAGGATTTCAACAGTTCGTGCTCAAAGCTGAGCAGGATTTCGTGCTCAAAATGTTTTATAACCTCGCCTGAGTTTGAGCATAGTGTGAAAGCGAGGCTTGAGCATGAAACCGTGCTCAATTGAGTTGAGTACGGTTTATAACCTCGGGCCCTGTTCTTTTTCACATCATTTAACTAATTTGTCAAGATCGTTTTGTAAATGTTGTGCATAACACTATCGTATTTAACCTTTTTAAACATGTTGATGACATCCGCTAATGGTGTGATAGTGTTATCAGTGATAATGTACATATTATTACTCAACTTAAATAATAACAGAGAGTATGAACCACCTTGGATAAAAAGCTGTTCAAAATATTACTTTATGTGAAAGTGGTCTTTCCAGAGTTTGGCACTTTCCTAATGTCGACAATCACAAATGGCTAAAATTAAAATTGTCTTAAAATCAGACTTCATGACGACTAAATTCAAACATGGTCATCAACTGTATTTCATAATGATAAACATATTACCTATAGAATATTTAAAGAAGTATTCGAGTTTGAACCATACTTAACATTGTTACCGGAGAGATTAAGAATTATGTTTACTCAGTTTAGACATTGGTAACACAAACTTGCCTATTGAAACAGGCATAAGGTTCAATGTTGATAGAAATGAAAAGTACTGCTCAGAACGACGCCCGAACAAGGCCTTTCTTATACAAATGTTTATTTGGCGCGTGCAGTGAGTTACTTGCTTGACGAGACACGCTCAGAACGACGCCCGAACAAGGCCTTTCTTATGCAAATGTTTATGTCGCTCTCCAGAGAATGGTCGGCTGTGACAGTGGATCCGATATTAGTGGAATGGTGGGGTTTTATCTAATTCCAGGATTAACTGTGGCAAACACTTTTATTCACTTCTTGTCGTCCCACGGGTAGAAATGTTTAAATAAAACAAAAGTCATATAAATATAGTAGAGATAACTGCAGTGTAAAGTGAAAAATGTAATACGAATACGTTAAAAACAACGAGTTATATTAAATAAACACGTCTATTTCAGCGAATTAAGCTTGGAACATCCCATAAATTTGCTCTGGCAACTGCTATTGTTATTTATATGTTGGTCCGTTTGCGTGGTGGGTGTACAGCTCCTCTGCCGTTTAATTGAGCATTTCGTATGGACACGCCGAACACATGTGCTCAAGAACATCGCGCACATGTAGAGTATGGAGAAAGTCCCTTCACCGACTTGAAGAACAGCTGTTGATCATGTCTGGATTTTACACGCTGTGGTAATCCAACCGCCAATGTAATCGCTTAATTATTGGGACACTGAGCTCAGTATAATACAGAGCCTTTGAGTAATCCGGCAACACATTTGTGCGGCTTGTTGATCCGCTGTGATGATTTTGAGTTGCCTCAGAGCGTGATGCAGTAGTATGTGTGTGGTAGGATATAGTAGTTGTAGAATGTCTTCCTTGCTTGGTGCCGATGATACTTCTTTATCCTGCACAGAAGTGCGGGGTATCCGACAATCGTGCTGTGTATATTTTATATATGTGCGTTCCAAGTGAAAATAAATGGTTTAATTGACGCCAGAATTGCCAGTTTTTCGCTCACTTTTCTCTCGGTCTTTCTATCGTTCTTCTCTCTGTTTTTCTCAAATTTTTTCTCGCGGTTTTCTCTGTTTTCATCCTCAGTTTTTCTCCGAATCTTCTGGTTTTTTTTTTAAATTTCTCTTAGTTTTCCCTCAGTCTTCTCTCGTTTTTTTTTCAGTTTTGTTTCTCAGTGTTTATAATTCTCAGACATGTTACTTCCAACACCAACAAGACTTATCATGCGGGAAGCATTCAGCCACGCAGCAATTACTGCGGGAAGACTTCGTTCACATATATCATTCACTGTATCTAGCCAGTTCCCAATTTATAAAGTTTAATGAACTCAGGCAACATTGTATGAACGAAATTGCCCACTATTTTTGTTTACTATTACGGCCAGCATTACGTCACAATTTCGAGAGAAACTGACTGGCAGCACCGAGTACTCTGATAACGTTTTGTTGATATTGTTATCATGATAGTGACTTACGAACTACCAAGTTATCCCTTCCGGATTATGGGCATTTTTGCTAGTAATGTATAATAGAATCGTCGCACACCCGGACATGGTTAGCAAGAGATGATGCTCTCTCGTTCCTTGCGCGTCGGCCAATATTAGCGCTACTTTGTAGCCCGCTTCGGCTTATCGCAAAGTCCATAATCAATATGGCTTCAGTGAAGATGAAGCCATACTGCTGTGTTTACGTACTGAAAGATATGACGTATTATACGTGAATGACGTGTCATATGGGATTTCCTGTGGTTAGTGTTACCGGAATCCACTATCAAATCTAGCCTAACTGTCCCAGTGGCGCCACCCGGTGCCTTGGAAAAAGCAAAGGGACGAAATGGGAAATGGTTTAACAAGTTTAACAAGGTTTAACAAAGTTGCCATCCCAAACAACAAGTTCCTGATGGCAAGTGGACAAGGAAGCCATTGGCTTATCGAGAGTCCAACAATTTCTCATTTATGTGTAGCCCGCCCTTATCAAATATATGTCAATTCTATTTTTAAACATATTCACACTACTAGAATGGAACGATCCGGGGGTGAGTTTGGAACAAGCTTTGTTAAACATTGTTAAAGAGGCTTCCACATTCCATCTACTCATCGAGAATCAGATTCGTTGATGTTGAAATCTGAAGATTAAGTAACATGCGCAGTCTGTTTAATAAAATAGTGCGCAGACTTACTTTTGTTGAAACATCGACGTAGTTGACTCGGATCGTCAGAGCGGGCTACTTGCGAAAGTTAATATCCTCGAGTCGGGCATTTTTCGGAATGTTGTAGCGGAAAAATGTAAAGTTTTCACGAAATGACTCTGAAATGAGACGAACGAAAAATCGAATTAAGATGGCGACAATGATTTTTTTAGGACAGCGGACATATTGGCTAGCTAAGTATTGGCATGTAGGTGGAATCTGAGAAAGCCTACATGGACGTAAGACAAGAGGAAGCTAGAATGTCCATCCGAGTTATGAACCAAGTTACAATACACGCGGTCTCCTACAGTTCTTGCATGGCTTCTGGTTCTTGCCCGAAAATTTACAATGACCTCCTGAAATATGTCAATACTAGATTGACTCAACTTTGCTATCAATAATACTTTGGGACGATACTTAAAACTCCATCATCTACTGATTTAGCCTCTCGCATATCCGGTTCGTTGAAGTCCAAATATGTAGTGTGTGAATAGTTTATGTAACATCAAATAAAAAATGCCTATTTTTTTCAAATCATCGAAAGAATGGACTTCATTCGCTAGTCTGGTAAGGCTCACAATAGTTGATACCCGAAATGGTAAACAATTTGCGGGACAATGCCGATAATGGGCATGATTTCCACCATCTCGCCGATCACGTGTCACAGAGTGACGAAATTTCACCAGCAGTGAAATTTATGAGTTTACAAAGTTTAACAAATTTAGTAGTTTGTTTGATTACCACTCAAACAAACTTCGTAAGGCAAACATTTGTCGGTGTCCGTGTATCCGTTTTTTCGTGCATACGTGTCCGTGTGTCCTTGGATCCGGGCATCCGTGTTTCCGGGTGTCCTTTTGTGTGTGTCCGTGTGTCCTTTTGTGTGTGTCCGTGTGTCCTTTTTTCCGTTTAGCCTTAATTTAACGTTAGTTGGTTGCGGACCAGTCGTCGCTGGTCTGACGGTTAATGATAGGCATTTCCTGGGAAAGCTCTTTGAAGTGTCGACCGTCTGGCTGCCAGAAACACGTCGACCAAGACAGCAAGTGCGACGGAGTACAAATGATTTGGCGCAATTCCGTACAGTGTTTTGGATATATGCCAAGGGTAGTAGTAACACCACCGCTGATTCGCGAGGATGCTTCTTCCCAGCATGCTTCTTCCCAGCATGCTCGCTACCATTTCATCCATCCGCTTTTTCCAGGCTAACGTGTGGCGTCACTGTTGTGTCGAAGGCGTCCACTGGGACGGACAGGCTGCATTCGATAATGGATTCCGGTACACTGACCATTGGAAATCCCATATGCCACGTCATTCACACGAAATACGTCATATCTTTCAATACGTAAACACAACATTTTAGCTTCCTCTTCACTGAAGACATATTGATTATCATCTTGCCGACTAACCGAAGCGGGGAGCCAGTCATCTCCAAGTTTACAATATTTCGAAAATAATTGTCCACACGAAACAAATAAATTATTGAATGGAGTATGAATTTATGAATGGTAGTGCGACTTCTACTTGATTGAATGATACACGCACGAACATCCACATTTCAATGAATTATGCAATAATTATTATTTGCTCAAATGTGCCATATAGATTGAGAAATATTTTTAGAAGATTGCCACTCAATGCAAACCACCCAGATGGTAAGTGGGCAGGGAAGCCATTAACTTATCGAGAGTTCAACAATGTGTAACCCGCCATTCTAAGATGATTGTATTTAAGCATATTTCCGCTGCTGGAATGTACATAACTCGTTATAAACCAAGACGTTAGGCTTCACGTGTGAAACAAAGCGTTGTGGTTAAATAAATTTAGTCATTTCAGTCATTGGCAGCTCACAACTCGCTGGCTGAGATATTGTTGCGGTGTTACAGTTGTAACAACTTGCCCCAGTACAATTATATCAACTTATCCCAAACACAATGCTTGTAGTTGAGTGCACTTGGACGATAACAAATCATGAATTTCACTTTAACCTCTACTTGGCATATCTCCTTATACTATATGTTTCAAGTTTCATTCACGAAACAGAAAACGTGGTTGCATGAAATAATATTATGTCGGCACACCAAAACACGTATTAGATGGTTAAACATCGTTTCTTTTCACCCCGCGTTAAATTCATCTTCTTTCCCCCGATTTTTGGACCGTGTGTCCGCTGGTGGACTTCCAGCCAACTAGTGTCGTTGTTGGCATCATGTGTGCTATGTTTTGGTAAAATGGCTCTGTAACAACATGCCCCTGTACACAGCTAGCCCTAGTCGCCCCAACGTTCACGATAACAATATTAAAAAAACGTTATCACAGAAATATTCATCTATGCCTTGGTACTTGGTGCTGTCAACATCTATCGATACCATGACGTAGTACTGCCAGCCACCGTGACGTCTTGCCTTGCCCTTGTATTATGTAACTTTGGACAATCGAAGAAATGACGTTGTCAACAATTGTACGTAATTGTTCGCATAGCGTCGCGGACCATTGTACGTAATAACATCACAAGGTCATTAGATTGTTCGTAGAAAGGGAAATAGCAGGGTGAGGTTTGGCTCCATAGACAAAAATCATCTAGGATAAGTAGCATAACATACAAACATGCACTTACTCGATAATAAAATGCAAAATATGCACAGCACACTTGTTGTATACCCCGCATTTCTCTGCAGGCTAAAGAAATATCTTCCGCACAAAGCAAGGAAAATATTCTACAACAACTATATCCCACCACATATAGACTATTGCAGCGCGCTCTCGGGCAACGCTAACTCATTACAGCGGATCAACAAGCTAGAGAAATGTGTTGTTAGAATAACCACAGGCTCTGAAGACAGAACCCCAAGTGGTTCACTAATGAAGCGACTACATTGGCTGTCATTACCAGAGTGTATGTCAAATACAGACAGTCTCAAATGGTGTTCAAGTCTGTATAGAAACCGGCTCCAAATGACATGTGCGCGATGTTCCAGCCTGTCTCGAGAGTTCACACATGAAACGCCCAATCAAACGGCGGGCGGGCGGAAGGGTGGGCGGGTGGACACACAGAGAGAGAGAGAGAGAGAGAGAGAGAGAGAGAGAGAGAGAGAGAGAGAGAGAGAGAGGAGAGAGAGAGAGAGAGAGAGAGAGAGAGAGAGAGAGAGAGAGAGAGAGAGAGAGAGAGAGAGAGAGAGAGAGAGAGAGAGAGAGAGAGAGAGAGAGAGAGAGAGAGAGAGAGAGAGAGAGAGACAGAGAAAGCTCGTTACTTATTTAAAGGACTTATTAATGTTATATACATTAAAACATATGGATGCGGTGAATATCTTCTTCAAATTCAATAGGTATATTGTGTGCAGTTGATTGATTGGTAATCAAAGTGATTAATTATGATGATGAGAGAGAGAGAGAGAGAGAGAGAGAGAGAGAGAGAGAGAGAGAGAGAGAAGAGAGAGAGAGAGAGAGAGAGAGAGAGAGCACTCCCCTTTCCCCAGCAAACACGACACGGCACTGGCTCTGTTAGATGAAACTCCCGTAGATTTAAGAAGCTTCTGGCGTCGTAGTTGCAGTATTAATGTTACAACAATAATGTACCATGTAAAAGGTCCGTGTCATAAGGTTATTCCTGTAAATTCATAATATCGATTGATGTGATCGCTGCACTCTGCGAGTTAACAGCCCATAGTTAGCTTTCTAATCACCAGGTGTCAGCACAGTCATCTGCAGTTTAGTTCGACTGAAATGTGATATAAATATATATGCAACTACCAACCCAGTCAACACAATTATCATCAATAGTAATTACTGGATTAAAAACTGCCCGAGTCTTGCTTGATTCGATGTATACTGAACATGTTATCGTTTATAGACATCTGACAGTCTCAGCGTTGTTTAACACATCATGTGGGAGTGTAGCCGTCTGCGTTCGACTTTTCGTTTGTCAACCAAATCACCGCCAAGTTAACTGATGTATATTCAGTGAGGATGACATGAATGTGTTCAGCGAGAAGATACACCTCTCGTTGCCAGCTTCCTTCTTCTTGGTGCCGCCAATCCCGAGATGATCTCTCACTCACAAGTTGTCCACGGATCGATTACAGAACCTATAAATAGTGCAATCAACCATCCAGGCAACACCGTGAAGTCTGAGATTAACCTCTAACTCTAACTTCCCATATATATATATATATATATATATATATATATATATATATACTACACTACTATCCTCTCACTCTAACTCCCCATATATATATATATATATATATATATATATATATATATATATATATATATATATATATATATATATATATATATATATATATATATATATATATATATATATAACATGAAGATTTTATAGGCGAAATTCAGGAAGTACTGAAATAAGATGTTGATTTCAAATATGTGCAAACAACAGAGCAAGTGCGTCACAACTTTGCACTCCAGTGTGAAACATCCTGACTTCCACCAATCAAATCCGCGAGAGGCGTTAGCGGATGCAGTGATATAACACATGTTCAGATGTGTGAGAGGCGTGATTCCGAGTAAGTCCCCGTCAGCAGCTGTTCCCTCCACTTTACTTCCTCCCTCCGCCCCTCTTGATGCAGTCTTTTTATCTGAACTTTGTCCCATATCGGGCGGCCTCGCTGATTTCCCGCTGCCGCTCCCCTTGATAGTCGGTCTGCTTTCATCCGCAGTGTCCCACTTCTTGGTATTATTCCCGCTAAGTTCAAATGCATATCAATATTTTGCCTTGACTTGGTCTTGGTGGCAGTCTCCCGTTCTATATACATACTAGACCTTGAAGGGTTGAGCTTCTCTTGCACCGTTGCCAGGTGTCGTTTTACAAGTTACACTGCTCACCGGAAATACACATGAAAAACTATGTTCAAATAAGAAATACAATTTTGGAATACCCTCTAACCAAACCCATGTAGGATATCCTTCACCTCCAACCCAATGATCCTTACCCTCTCCGTCCCTCCTTTCTCCCTCCCCCTCCCTCCCTCTGTCTCCCTCCCTCTATATCCATCTATCTTACTCTATCTCTCTCTAACTCCCTCTATTTCCCTCACAATCCACCCCTCTCTCTCCCTCTGTCCATCTCCATCGCTGTCTCTCCCCCGTCACTAACTCACTGTACCCACCTTTCCTCCCCTCTCCCTCTCTCTGTCTCACGAACGCTCGCTCTCATCTGTCTCCACCCCTCTCTCTCTCTCTTTATTTATCTTTCACCCCCTCTCTTTCTCATTCCCTCTTTCTTTCTCTCCCATACTCTCTCTCTCTCTCTCTCTCTCTCTCTCTCTCTCTCTCAATCCTTCTCTATCTCTATCTCTCTATCTCTCCCTCCCCTATTTTTCTCCCCCTCCGTCTCCCTCTCTCCCTCCCCCTCTCTCCACGTCTCCCTCCCTCCCTCCCTTCCTATCTCTCCCTCCCTTCCCTCCTTCCCGCCTTTCTCTCCCCCCCTCTCTCTCTGTTTCACGCATGTCGCCGCACGATAGGTCGCCATCGATAAACGACACGACAGCTCCTCGAGAGACGGCACTAGACTCAGCAGCGATATCACGTAAATTTGATACATCCAATTACTGCTGCTGCGGTCAGACCACCATTAGTGCATTTGTGGCCATGTTTACGTGTTGTTTGATTACAATTCTGGAAAAAAATCACAGCCACCGCCATGTCATTGATATTCTGAACAACCTTTGTCAAAATGATATACCTAAAGGTCTTATATTTATGTCGCAAACACGCCTATCATAAACAAATATTGGTAGTTTTTCCCAAATATTAATACGGTATGGCTATCCCAAAGGTTTCAACCGCGACAAGAAGTATTTGATGAAAGGCCAAAACGTCATCATGACAGAAAGACAGGAGTGTCGGGTGCATTGCACGAAAGGATACTTTACTTGCTTCGAGGGCAAACATGAAGCA
This sequence comes from Lamellibrachia columna, assembly GCA_963662155.1. Classification (NCBI taxonomy): domain Eukaryota; kingdom Metazoa; phylum Annelida; class Polychaeta; order Sabellida; family Siboglinidae; genus Lamellibrachia; species Lamellibrachia columna. Next base: position 25,765,915 of record OY759268.1, read on the forward strand.
ATATAAACATCGTATTAAAGATTGCAAAGAGGAATATAACGAATGCATGCGACGCTGCCTTGATAGGGTTCGTAGAATTGTGAACGACGACTTTCCTCTTACTATTGACACTTTGGGAGGCTATTTATAGCAGACATAGTCAAGTTGGTTTAAATCCTGGAACATCACCACATCATCTTGACATCATCATGGTAGCAGTATTGCTCAATCCCGGCAGATATATCACGTGATGTGTTGAATCAACTGTAATTAATCGTACTTGCTACATTGGTCGGTGAGGCTTCTGGGAACAAGGCCCAACACCAAAAAGCCATTCAAACAAATGTCTGTCATTACTCGTACGACCAGCGACGACCGGTCCACGGCCAATTGGAACTAAGTACCCTGCCGTAGGCTTATGACCTGAACTGTTGTAAGACAGCAACTGTGACGAAGTACAAATTCATATGTAATTTATAGGTCGATATGTCAGAGATGATATATTCAGTGTCACAAATTTAATATAACCATAACTATATCGTACAGATAATACTCGAATTACAGAGATAATTTTATCTGTGAAGAAGCTCAGAACAATTGAAGTTACGTGACAGTGACGTGATCTAGCAAAACGATAAGTTGTGTATTCCAAAAAGTGCATATTATTCACACAGAAATTATACCAAATTATATATATATATATATATATATATATATATATATATATAATTTATTAGCATGACAGGTTTCTTAAGAATGGCTGTATGTACTTAAATGTATATTTAATGTTCGCAAATTACATGTGCTGTTGAATATAACACGGGCACATGGAGAACAGGTTTTTATTTTATTTCATAACACACTTTGAAAGCTTGTCTTTTGAGCTTGTCATTGTGGTTACTAACGTTACTAAACGTGAACGAGGGCGACAAATCACAAAAACCTGCACGCACGTACTCACCTACGCACATACACACGCACACATATTATAGCATTATAGCATTAAGTATTATACATAAATAATTATACATCACAGTAAAATCGTGCGTCTTCGGTAAAATTTCAGTGGCCGTCTGATTGATGGACAGGTATTTCTATGTTCGATTGCTATGGCTTGATTGATGGATGGATACGTCGTGCCCATAGAGGCAGGCTAAAGCACCGTACCCCTGTTAATATATGTGAATGCATCAATATATATATATATATATATATATATATATATATATATATATATACATATATATATATACATATATATATATATATATATATATATATATACATATATATATATATATATATATATATATATATATAGATATATATATATATATATATATATATATATATATATATATATGTATATATATATATATACATATATATATATATATATATATGTATATATATATATATACATATATATATATATATATATATATATATATATATATATATATATATATATAATATATATATATATATATATCTATATATATATATATATATATACATATATATAGATATATATATATATATATATTTATATATATATATATATATATATATATATATATATATATATATATATATATATGTATTAGGAGGAAATACAACACTGGTGTCAACCTTGTTCGAGTCAAACTAGTTGTAATAGTAGTAGTAGTAGTAGTAGTAGTAGTAGTAGTAGTAGTAGTAGTAGTAGTAGTAGTAGTAGTAGTAGTAGTAGTAGTAGTAGTAATAGTCACGTTATATAAGTTAGAGTGGTGTGACCCAATGGTGTCAATTTGTGGGATTGAAGTTTGTCTAGTTGCTGCATTAAACGATCGTATGTATTACTTTGATTCCCCTAGGCTCAATTAAAAAAAGTGGTGTCTGACAAATGTAGCTAGTTTCAATGTTTGTAATGATGACTGCTTGGAATATTTGATGTTTATTAATTCATACTTTCGATTAAGACAATATTTTAAAACGCTTACATTTTTAATATATACATATCCGTATCTTCAGATTCATGCGGTTTATTGCCAAGTAACATTTAAAAAGAATGAAAAAAGAATTTATGGCGTTGTGGCGTCAAAACTCACCCATCAAGTACACAAGTAGCCATACGATTACGCACGCACGCACGCACGCACGCACGCACGCACGCACGCACGCATGCACGCACACACACATACCACTCTCGCCTATGTAAAAATGTACATGTAAATCATAAACATTACAAAAGAGGAATATAAGAACGAGACTGGCAGAAGAGTGGCAGAAGACAGAGTTATGGCACGAAGAAGACCTCTCCGTTCAAGGATCTAACAACCTGCGGGTAAAACTGTTCTTAAGCTTCGTGGTTCTAATTTTGATGCTTCTTAGTGTAGACCACTATGTCATAGAAAATGTTTTCGTGCAAAATCTTTGTTAAAAGCAAATTTTCACTTAATTTATTATCTCAAATGTCACGACCAAGACTTATCTTACAAAGCATTTAGCTGCCAAATGTCTAGATCACAGCAAGAGTCCTGGCAACAGGTCGAAGAAGCTCATTGTGACGTCTGGAACTGAAAGCAAGGGAAATGTCCATGTTCCAATCCAAGCACCATAATCACTCACAATCAGGGGGAGGCATATACTTTGCTGTTGCTGCATGCCCTGCAGATATGTAGTTGACAGAGATGTAGAAGTTGTGATTGATTCGCCAGACACATATGTCTTCCTGCTGATGATTGAAATGCATCAAAGGCTTCCAGTTGCAGCAAGTTTTCTTACCGGATACGGCAAACTGAAGATAACGATTGCAGAGCAACCTATTTCTGACGTGCTGGGACCAAAACGCGCATCAGCGACGTTAGGCTTCCGTGCTTATACGGGGTCTGACATGTGTGGTAGATTAGCCGGTAGAACCAAAGAATGGTGCTTCAAGGTGTTGATTTCTTGTGATGATGAGATTGAAGCATTGACACCAATAGGGAACATTGATCCATCTCCAGAAACACGCGCACAGTTGGAAAGATTTGTCTACAGTTTCATTAACTCCACCTATTGTTCGGGCACACTACTTAGCAATGATTCGGAGAAAGGCTGGCGAAGGTCACCCATGCCTTCCAGCTCCAGCTGAGTGTGGCTGGAACTTCAATGCCGCTGCATGTCATTTTGTTCCCGTTCCATGTTTGAACCCACCAGCCCCTGAAGCAATCATGACCTTAGTCAAGTGTGGATGTAAACGTGGGTGCAAGAGGAAGTGTGAATGTAAACGTGGGTGCAAGAGGAAGTGTGAATGTAAACGTGGGTGCAAGAGGAAGTGTGAATGTAAACGTGTGTGCAAGAGGAAGTGTGAATGTAAACGTGGGTGCAAGAGGAAGTGTGAATGTAAACGTGGGTGCAAGAGGAAGTGTGAATGTAAACGTGGGTGCAAGAGGAAGTGTGAACGTAAACGTGGGTGCAAGAGGAAGTGTGAATGTAAACGTGGGTGCAAGAGGAAGTGTGAATGTAAACGTGGTTGAAAGAGGAAGTGTGAACGTAAACGTGGGTGCAAGAGGAAGTGTGAATGTAAACGTGGGTGCAAGAGGAAGTGTGGATGTAAACGTGGGTGCAAGAGGAAGTGTGAATGTAAACGTGGGTGCAAGAGGAAGTGTGAATGTAAACGTGGGTGCAAGAGGAAGTGTGAATGTAAACGTGAGTGCAAGAGGAAGTGTGAATGTAAACGTGGGTGCAAGAGGAAGTGTGAATGTAAACGTGGGTGCAAGAGGAAGTGTGAATGTAAACGTGAGTGCAAGAGGAAGTGTGAATGTAAACGTGGGTGCAAGAGGAAGTGCAGTTGTCTTGTTAGCAATGTTCCTTGCACTGCGTAAGATTTAGCTGCAGTAACACAGCTTACACCGACGAGAAACACGGGTCAACCGGTGACGATGATGTTTGAGGTTGAAATGCCAGCCAACACAATGTCAACGAACATTTAAAGTACAAAGTAGTTCGCCGTTCAATTATAACTATTAATAGCCCTGTTATTACAGTAACGTAATGTGTATGGTGCTTGTTCATTTAAAATAAATAATCAGTGAAACATGCGAAGTGTCTGCAATTTACCTTTCAAAATATACTATTGTGCATGCATTTCGGTTTGACATACCAGCTACTTATATATATACGTATGTCCTATTTACATGCACTGTGTCATGACATTGTTACATCGATATATGTTACAAATTGGAACATGATCAACATTTTAAGTTACAAACTCCAGGAGGGGTTATGATAATTAGTATGCTTTGTACGTGTAGGTAAATGTTGAAAATTGTAAACTGCCCCTTAATAGTTTGTTTGTTGGTTCTCTTCAGACGTCACAGAGGGAGCTTCTGACCACGAGGACAAGTTTGATGTGTAGCGACCTCGAGTGGAGGATGGCAAAATTACACGTTGAACGATAAAAATGGGATCCGCTTAATCGAACCAATCAGCAGTGAGGTGAATATCATGTGACAAATGTTTTAGTTTGTATGTGCGTTTCAAACACAGACTGTGTAATTAAAATAAAAAGAGCTCTGGATGTTGGGCTCTTATAAGTCCCAGAATTCAGTTCAGTTCCAGCATACCCTATTTGGGGTTAACTTTTATTGTAAACTTGGGCAGCTATTGGTGTACTGTATCTTCCAATGACTACTTCTCTCTCAGAGAATACTCTCAAGAAGTGCTTTGAGATTCTTCACGAAGACAAGGCAGCTCTGCCCGAGAATAAGAAGAGTTACTTTGAAGTGAGGTTTGTACAATGCTGGATAGTTTATGACATCAACATTATCTGCCAGAGGAGTGTATTATCTGCCAGCGTAGGAGTGTATTATCTACCAGAGGAGGAGGGTGTTAAGCCTATACTGACTCTGGCATAACTATCTTAACGATTCTGACATGTGTCAACATGTCAAGCATGTTATGATACAAAATGACTTATCATGTAAGTAGATACTGATGTATGTTGACCAGGGAGGAACTGATTAAGACGAGAGCTCAACTTGTCATGAGACGCAAGCAACTTATATCTCAACTCAGTCTCATCTACCCCATTATAGAGGTAAGGCTGCTTACCATCATCTACCCCATTATAGAGGTAAGGCTGCTTACCATCATCTACCCCATCATAGAGGTAAGGCTGCTTACCATCATCTACCCCATCACAGAGGTAAGGCTGTTTATCATCATCTACCCCATTATAGAGGTAAAGCTGCTTACCATCATCTACCCCATCATAGAGGTAAGGCTGCTTACCATCATCTACCCGATCATAGAGGTAAGGCTTCTTACCATCATCTACCCCATTATAGAGGTAAGGCTGCTTACCATCAGATGTCATCTACCCCATTATAGAGGTAAAGCTGCTTACCATCATCTACCCCATCATAGAGGTAAGGCTTCTTAACATCATCTACCCAATTATAGAGGTAAGGCTGCTTATCATCATATGTCATCTACCCCATTATAGAGGTAAGGCTGCTTACAATCATCTACCCAATTTAGACAGTTATACTGTTCAACTATTTACCATATTTTAAATTCAGCTCAACATCAGTTACCCTATTTTGAAGGTTATGTTTACCTCACAACTATTTATCCTATTTTAGAGGTACTTCTCATTTATTGTATTTAAAAAATAAGATTACCCTTATTTACCCTATTTTAAAGGTATATTTGCTAATAAGATCAGCCACTAACCATGAACTGAAGTGTTGATTAATCAGACCTTCAAAAGTACTAACTTAAATGTTTTGTCGGACAAACAAAGGATCATGTGGTGTTAGACTTGTGTGTTTGTAGCATAGACAAAGGATCATGTGGTGTTAGATTAACTGAAATTTGTGTGTGCAGGACAGAGAGGGAGATCATAGGATCTGCAGTGTCCGTCTGCCCAACTCAGAGGACTTTGCAGGTGCGTTACTTGTGTGCCAATTCCACTTTTGTCTGGTGGTCCACACATACTAATTCACACTGTCCGACTGTTGATTCACATTCTCGAACTTATTCGCATTCTCATGCTGTCTATTCACACTCTCAGACTGTTGATTGAACATTCACACTCTCCACTCTCCAAGGGTTGATTCACATTCTCAAACTGTTGATTCACACTCAGACTGTCAATTCACATTCTCAGATGGTTGATTCACATTCTCAGATTATTGATTCACATTCTCAGACTGTCAATTCACATTCACATGGTTCGCATGGGTTTGTGTTATTTTAGGAGATATACCATCTCTGTATCCCATTTCATATGCATTTGTTTCAAATGCAAAATCATAATAAATTATAGTCTAACCTGCTCAAACGACCACCTTACGAGACTAGCTGTCATTAACGACCACCTGTCATTAGCGATCGCTTGTCATTAATGACCACCTGTCATTAACAACCACCTCTCATTAACGACCACAGTCAAGTACCACCTGTAATAGGTTACAACCTGTATTAAGAGACCACAACTAAAAAGATGTGGCAGGTCAATTGGTACATCGTCATGATATGGTAGGCTGGGTTTACATGAGATGATATCATCGCTGCGATGGGGCAGTGCCATCGCATATGACCAAATTGCAGCTTGATTGCCCCATGTAAACTGTAGTTGCAATAGAACTGATCCAATTTTGATGCATCGCCATATACGATATGAAATTACCATGACCTGTTCTAATGACCAAACAATCGCCTCATCGCACCTTAAGGAATCAAATATGATAACAGTGTGATTTAGTTAGCTTGTTTGGTTTCAGCTTCCCACTATACAGCAAGGGCAGTGAACGACTGCAGTTCAACTACGCTGTCTACTTGCTTAATAAAGACATTGTCCAGGTAGGTTCCAGTTCAACTATTCTGTCTACTTGCTGAATAAAGACATTGCCCAGGTAGGCTCCAGTGCAACTATTCTGTCTACTTGCTGAATAAAGACATTGCCCAGGTAGGTTCCAGTTCAACTATTCTGTCTACTTGCTGAATAAAGACGTTGCCCAGGTAAGTTCCAGTTCAACTGTGCTGTCTACTTGCTGAATAAAGATTCCAACTGTTTATGTCGGGAATGATGCTAAATACTTGGACTTGTTCTCAAATAAATTATTTTAGTACTTCTTAATGTTTGAATGTGTTAATAGATAATTTTTTTTTTCTCATTCGTGATTCATTTGGTAAAAAATCAAACCTGTCTAGTATCCACTAAACATGTTAGCCAATTTGTACAAATGTGTTATTTAGTTTTGATGAAATCGTCATCCTGGGCCCAGGTGAAATTTTGCAACAAAATGTGAAAGTGGGTCTGTCTCTGTACACTATAGCATAATGCCATTCACATTTGTAGGTTGCCTGATTGAACGATTAATGTCAATTCATTCTATGATTTTAACAACAGTACGCACTCTTTTATTAAACCAGTGGTGCATATTACTTAAACTATTCACACACTACAGATCTGAGCAGCAACAAACGTGATTCGTGATTAGCTAAATAATTTTAGGCGGGACATTTAGTTGGATTACATGTGAGTGCAGTGCACTGCTACCTGGTGTTGACATGGTGCAACTGTTTCCGTCCCTCGCTGTGCTACTGTGGAAAACTGACCTGCGACTGACACTACCTAATCTCAAGACACTGTTGGAACGGCGCCTGGGAGTGAAAATTTAGGTGCCCCTTGCAGTGTATTTTTTTGGGGGGGGTGTTGGGTCATGGAACCCCTTTGGCTTAACTACAATTTGTTGTATGTAACCTGTTGCGCCACTACATGGTAACATGGTGAACTAATGGGTGACTAAACTTAACCCCCCTTTGTGAGATCCTAGATATGCCAATGACTTGGAGACACTGTGACTGGGCGGTCAGAGCCCAGACTGTTAATTGAGATGACGGGTTTGAATCCAATTGCTACCAAAAGCCTTTGGTAGGTTCTACCTGGTGTCTATGCCAGGGGATGTAAATATCCCACACGGGATAAATGTAATGTAAACATTTGAGCGTTTATGTAAATGCTTTGCCGAACTGTTCATTGATTTGTAGACATGTTTCAGTGTTGTGTGTGGCAGGTTCAATCCCTGCTGGTGTTTGCAGTAAGCATACAAACACTACTGGTTGTGTACACATCTACTGAATTCAAATCACTACATTCAGCCTATTTAACTAAATGTACAAATTAGGTAGAATAGTGTCATTGAAATACATTTTATAAGATGCATTAGTTATAATATCAACATGTAAAATATGTTTTAAATAGTTGTATTAGAACATCAGATATTAGAGTATCCCATAGACTGGGCTGTTTGATATATAGCCGCATAAGATATGCTAAGTCAAGTCATGCCTAATAATTAAATGTTTCACCTTGCAGTGAGATCATGTGTTGATGGGTCAGATGTCTGTGCTCTATGCTACCGAAGTCAACAGTTGTTTCAATGGGCCTGTTGGAAGTTAAATGTAGGATGAAGGACTCAGTCAGTGATGTCAGCTACCTGAAGGTTGTACGGGACAAGCCACAGTTACATCGCAGTCACCAGTACTATGAACAGTGTATGGGCCAGATGGGGTTGACAGGGGCGAAGTGGTGTGACTTCTATGTGTGGGGCGAGAATGACTGTCACTGTTAAATGATTGCTTTCGATACTTCTGTATTTGTATGCATGCTTGCGAAACTTGATGCTTTCTTTGTAGGCTATTTCCTGTCTGCTCTAACTGCTAAAAAAGTTGATTGAAGTGGAGTATGCATAGATTGTAGCCTTGTTGGTGGTTAAATTATTACAGCAGTTTGGTTTATGTAGAAATGATATGTTTGCAATACTTACAAAACAGGACACTTTGCTCTCTGAATGTGTTTGTCAATGTGTTGAGTTTAAAATAAATCATGTTTGTCTTAAACAAATTGTCTAGCACAATATACTGGTAAGTCTTTTTATTCAGAAATCGGAAATAGACACCATTTCTCATTCAAGCACTGCTTATTCACATTAAAACTTCACCACAGTATAACACATTTTTTCTATCAAAATTGTTTGATTGATTTTTTATTAAACCATATATGCAATCAAGTTAATTGAATTACATATGTCATATGTTTTGTCAACATGCAAGAATGGATCCATTGTTGTTGGCCGGGGGGCAGACAGGGGTAATAGTAATATGTAATAGTAACTCACAAATATTCAAGTAATAGATGTAACATAACACAATGTAACATAACATAATGTAACATAACATAATGTAATAGTAATTGAGGTTGTTAGTTGTAAATATGAACCTGTGTGTTTGTGTTGAGCTATTCTTCACACCAGCCACCTTCATATACCAGACATCAAAGGACTTTACAGTTGGGAGTAATGCTGGCTTCTTCTGTTGGCTTCAATAGCTGATAAAGACAATCGATGCTGAGAAACATGTAATAGTAATTGTAACAGCTTGAAATGTAACTATAATAAATTACATAGCCTTCATGTAAGAGTAATTAATAGAAAGAAAGGTAAGTAATAAATAATAGATTACATTGCAATATAATAGACCCCAGGCATGTTTGAGGGTGGCTCTGAAAAGCTCACTTTCAATCTCCATTACTTCCACAGAAATTTGTCAATAGAGAGTACACAGATCACATCTGGTTGATGGACCCTACAAATGTGAGTGGCGCCACTCCATCGAAGAAGTGGAAGCACTTCATTCTGCACATAGCATGCTCAACGTGCACACGCACTCTTGCGACTGACTGTGTGTCTGTCACCTCCTCACTTAGTAGAAAGTGTAACGAACACACCTTTGTATCAACAGTGATCTGAAAAACAGAGCAGAACCTATCATTATTCATAAAGCTAACAAAATAAAGCAGTGGCAGAACTGTATATCTTAAATAGAATAATATAGCTCAATACAGCAACAAAAGTTAACAAAATAAAGCAGTGGCTGTACTGTATATCTTATATAGAATAATACAGATCAAGACAGCTATGAAGCTAACAAAATAAAGCAGTGGCGGTATTGTATATTTTGTATAGAATAATACAGCTCATTACAGCTATGAAGCTAACAAAATAAAACAATGGGGCTAAAATGTCAATTTATTTTTATATGAAATTCACATTCATGACCACTAATGCGCCAGAGGATTTATGGAGTCAGACCACAGTTGAAAATTGCATTGGTGGCCATGTTAACGTTTTGTTAGATTATAAGAAAACGTGACCACTAAAAATTCTGAAACTTTTTCACAGCAACTGCCATCATCTCATTGACATGCTGACCCAGTTTTATCAAAATCACATACCTCCAGCTCTTTTAAAACGCCCCGACGTGCGATGCCCATACATTTTGACAAAAATAGCCTTGTATTCATGCGCCCACGTGGCCCATAGCAGAAAAATTCCCATAAATCCCTCCGCTTTTTAAACTCTCAAAAAAATGCACCATTTCACAGCCAATAGCTTCTACAAACAAACCTGTGAATATGCCTGCTCAATTGCACTTATGTCACATCATATGAATTCTTTAAATTCACATATCGCAATTTAATACGCCCTACATTCGTGTGAAACAATAAACAGGAAGGTCAACTGTGGTCTTACCCCAAATAGGGATTTTTTTTGTTTCAGAAAGTGTCAAATTTTATATCAAGTTGCGGCACAGTGTATATGTAGACACATTATGGAACACTCCTACTTGTCAAGTCATTATTATTTGTTTGACAGCCAAGTCTAAACAATGCTTTGTCCGTATTATTAGCTGAAAACCAGTTACATAATTTAATTATAGGTCGATTTTGACACTTGATAAATCATAGATCATGTACACTAGATTTACATAGCACTGCGAACCAATGAAGCCTGCTTACTGTCCCTTTGAATATACTAATGAGTTTATTTTAAAATTAGTATTCATATAATTGCTTGATTTTAAACCAAACGTGGCATAACTTTGTAAGAAAATTTGACATTTTTCATATTTAACAGGATTTAGGGTAAATTCCAATGATACAGGTTTGTCCAATTGTATTGTTTATGTGACTGCTTTCATACTTCTAGTTGATAAGATACAAGGCGAACGGCTTGATTTCGATACGCCACCATAAAATGGTATCACATGACCAGATGCCAGTCGCGGCCAGACTTGAAAATGCTGATCTACGCAGTGGTTCCAGTGGGTGTGACACAACCAAAATACAACTATTCTGTCCAAATGTGTTACACAATGTTGCTAACGCACTGGGCCACAAGACAAATATCACCAATGATCGCTCTAGTCCAAAATGGTTACCTGTTCCGTCACATACTTATGTCATACCCCCTAATTTTCGCAAACTTTCCATTTTGGCATCCGATCTATATCATGATGTTCGTGATTGCTACTGCTGTCTGCCTTTTCCAAGCAAACTGTTCACTTTTCCTATCAACCTGTGCCTATGGGAATGATTATATCTTATGTTAACCACTTCAGAGTTATGGTTAGCTAGGGATGGGGTTAGCTAGAGATGGGGTTAGCCAGGCATGTGGTTAGCTAAAGATGGGGTTAGCTACGGTTAGGGTTGCAAAGTACTGCACACAACATGAAATTGGTATTGATATGTGGTGAATATACATTTTGGAAAGGCAACAGTTATTGTTGATATTAAAAATTGCTTATTGTACACTTTTAGCTTACCACAAGTTCTATAATGCTATTTTAGCATATGAAAAATAAAAAAATTGTATTTATTAGCAATGAAATATCATATTAAACATCAACTTGCGCAATATATCAGCTCGTGCACATCAAACGTTATAGTACAAAACTAAAATGTACATTTATTTGACATGTTTTATATTTAGTAGATCGGTTATAAGACACCTCCTAAAGGAGACTGTTAAACAGTTTAAATAGTAGCGGCGTTTAACCAGTAATGATCTTGTTCACTAGATGGAATCTATAACATGTATATATAATAATATAATATTATCCAGTCTGACACCGACAATTGTCTAAGTCAAACACACACAAAATGGGACAGGTTAGCAACCGTTTTTATTTATTTATTTATTTTCCAAAATATGAGCCCTAATTATATTATCATAATTGCAAATTATAAAAATTATAAGAAACTGTTTATAACAAACTAATAATTTCATCCAAATTACGTGTAATATCCACAATTAAGCTAATAACAATAAACAGGAAGGTCAACTGTGGTCTTACCCCTTATGGCAGCTTCAGGCATTAATAGTGGCGTCACACTGTGGATTACGAACCAACCAATGAGATGCCCCGCCCCGATTATTTAGAGTCCGCGAGGTAGAGATACAATCTTTTATCAACATACAATATGGCGGCTCCCAGTACGAAACATTAGTTGCTAACACTGATCGAAGAAATCAACATCGTTATAAGGGATGACATTGACATCGTAACAGTTACTTTAGATTTTACGAGATGGCAGAACTTAACTCGTGATTGTAATTGTTTACTTAACTTTGCGCAGGCAATGAAAGCCTGATGGCCATATTATCGCCCGCACACTTACCACCGCGGAACTGGCATCACGGCACGGGCATCTGAATCAACTTGAGCCCGTGTAACTATATTTATATATTCAGGGCCTGAGGCGTGCTACACCCGTGGCTGCACAGTTCAGGGCCTCATGGTAGCTATGCTGGACCATTTTGAGATAATTAAGTTATTGCAAAGTATTATACATCGTTGGAACATTTTCATTTTAGAGCACTTTAAAGACCCCCCATCAACGTTTTCAAAACACGTTTTTCTCTTCTATTTTGATCAAAAAAGTGTACCTGATCTAAAAAATTACTAATATTAATGTTAATGTATTTTTTTTTACATATTGTGGAAGTACTCAATGTTCTCAACCTGTGTGGGGGTCATTCATACCAGTGCATCCATTATTTTTGTTGCAAGAGAACTGTAAACAGTGTTATTTTTCACTTATTTTGCATATTTTTACAGGGGCGGTTGGTAAAAAGTAAAAACCAACTACAGTATATACCCTACAGATATATATTTTTAATTCAGTATCTACTTCTAAGCATGTTTGACATGTATAGGTCATTAGCATTATTATATATGTGAACAATATTTTTTACAAGATTTTTTAAAACTGCAAACTTTTATGTATCTTTACAGAAGAATGTTCACAGCTGAAGACATGCTGATGCAAGATGAATATTTGACATGTGTATCATGTAGGATGATGATCATTGGAAAGATATATTATAATGATACATCATGGAATCAGTTGTGTGGCTGTAGGTTAATTAGTTTTCATGTTAGAGCACTTTAAAGACACCCCCCATCAACATTTCCAAAACACATTTTTTCTATTTTGATTAAAAAAGTGTACCTGGCTTAAACAAATTACTAATATTAATGTTAATGTATTTTTTTTACATATTGTGGAAGTACTCAATGTTCTCAACCTGTGTGGGGGTCATTCATACCAGTGCATCCATTATTTTTGTTGCAAGAGCTGTAAACAGTGCCAATTTTCACTTATTTTGCACATTTTTACAGGGGCGGTTGGTAAAAAGTAAAAAACAACCACAGTATATACCCTACAGATACATTTTAAAAACTCAGTATCTACTTCTAAGCATGTTTGACATGTATAGGTCATTAGCATTTTTATATATGTGAACAATATTTTTTGCAATATTTTTTTAAATTGCAAACTTTTATGTATCTTTACAGAAGCATGTTCACAGCTGAAGACATGTTGATGCAAGATGAATATTTGACATGTGTATCATGTAGGATGATGATCATTGGAAAGATATATTATTAAGATGCATCATGGAATCAGTTGTGTGTGGCTGTATGTTAATTAGTTTTCATGTTAGAGCACTTTAAAGACACCCCCGTCAACATTTCCAAAACACGTTTTTTCTATTTTTATTAAAAGTGTACCTGGCTTAAAAAAAATTACTAATATTAATGTTAATATAATGTTTTTGACACATTGTGGAAGTACTAAATGTTCTCAACCTGTGTGGGGGGTCATTCACACCAGTGCATCCATTATTTTGGTTGCAAGAAAGCTGTAAACAGTGCTATTTTCACTTATGTTGCACATTTATACAGGGGCAGTTGATAAAAAGAAAAAAAAACAATATATACCCTACAGAGACATTTTAAAACTTGGTGTCTGTTTCTAAGCATGATTGACATGTATAGGTCATTAGCATTATTATGTATATGAAAATATTGTTACAAGGTTTTAACTATTATGCAGATTTTGACAGAAGCCTTTTCACAGCTGTGTCATGTAGGATGAAATGTAAGCTTTTATTGTCATACTTATTGCATTATCTGGGTGTATTAGTAGTTAAAATAAGAAACAACTACTATAAATATGTACGTCATTACAAGTATCATATATCAATATGTGTGGAACGTTGAGTGAATAACCATTCTGACACAATATTGCATACCAACTATCAGTTGTACATCATTTTTAGAGTTTCATACACCTTCACCCATCATCTAGGCCATCATCATATCCAAAATAGATAAATTTGGCAAAAAGAAATATTTACATTACTACTAATACGTAGTAGCCTAGGCATTAGTCACTATACATAAGTCGTATCCACAGTTATGATAGTACTTATAATGAAAAACAATCAGAAAGCACAGTGTAAATCATATTAACATTCCAAGTGTAAGACTGTCAGCTTTGAGCTTAATGTGAGTAATAGATGCCTTTCTTCGTCTTGTCTGCTGGGACATCGTTTGACAGGTCAATCACGCCGCCACTTTGCAAGTTTGTTTACATGTTTTATCTCCCGCCAAAATGAGCAAAACACCATACAGAACTTCAAACATACACTGCTACATGATAATATAGTTAGATAGATCAATTACTACTTACACACGTACTTGAAGAATGGATATTAATGAACTTTCAACAACTGCGACGAGAAACGAAGTTGAAACAACAGCGGGCTAGGGCATCGCATAATTTATTATTCTGACATGTGTGTGGCGCCACCTAACGTTCAAATAGCTAGATAATTCTTGGCGTCAGTGGATAGTGATAGGGGGTTGTTTTAGTTGTACAGTACATTACTAGCCAGACCTAGCCAAAATCCAAAAAAATATTTTTGTGTTAATAAATGATCAATGAAAGACAAACTATTGTTTTTTTCGTGAATGAAGGTGAATCCCGGATTTGCGAGAATCGTGAAATTTTCACCTTAAAAAACAAAATACTTTCACCTAAAGAAATAAAACAGAGTGTACATCGGAGTAAAGAACGTTTATTCAGCTTTACAGGCATATGCACACTTTTATTATACGTGGTCTATGTCAGCTGCTATGGACCGTTAAAGGCACCCCCTATAAACGGGCCTCTGGGTACACGTTTTGGTCGACTTGCTGATCATAGCACTACTAGCGCCGCCCAACGAGCTCCGGCATTGCTACTCATGGGCTACGTAGGCGGCCGGTGCGGGTGCTCATGGGAAACACGATTCCTGCTAATCAGCAGAACATATAAATAATTTATGATTCTGCCAAGCGGCACAAGTTAACAGTAATCAGACAAAGAGCAATAGTGATCTGCATACGTGAATAATAAAATATTAAAAGTAAATTAATATTCACAAAATCAATCTACTTGTTGCACACAATGCCATTTCTTTGGTCTCAAATGATTTGACATATTCGCATGCATGCGATCACCCGGAACGAGAACCTCACACCTATGCATGTTACCAGATCACATGCGCACTAATTGATTGGTGTTGACGCTTATTGTTCGTTTTATTGGTAAAGATGATACATGCGGCAGGACAGATAGTTTTGCTGGATATGTATATGTATATTATAACAGTGTATGCAACTAGGAATGACCCCACTCACATTTCAACATCCGTATCTGAGCGTTGTGATGCGTAATCCGAATACTACGACAACACACACACAATTGTCCCAGTGAATAAACTTTCACTATACCTACTTCTAATTGCACACATACACACACACACATATATATATATATAATTATATATATATATGTATTTCTTATCAAAAAAGGTATTCTAACGACTGCATGTACATAATTTAGGACATGCAAATATAATCACATGACAATATTACCGGAAGTGAGGTGCAACACCCCTTGTTAACCAAATAGTCTCCCCAACAAAAGGAATCACGCCCAGTCTGACACATTCTACAGCAGATGACAGGTGTGCATCGACATTCCTCTTGCAAAGTGCATACAAATGACAAACAGGTGAACTTTTCTTTTTTATTTCAACATGTAATTTCTTTTGTAATTGCAAGTACGTACAATGCAGCAGACGTTTGGTGTTATGTGTAAACAAAATTAAGTAATCACCTGCGATATACAGGGGTTTTCCTTCTACACTTTAATATATCTATATATATCATTTTGTAAATTTATAATTTTTTTTAGTAAGCTTGAAATAACACAAATAACTTACCAAAACGTTGTCTTCCGTCGTCTTCATTGAGAAAAGAAAAGTTCACCTGTTTGCCATGTGTATGGTGGGTACAGCAAAACAGCAGCAAGGAGACTTTGTATACAGCAAAACAGCAGCAAGGAGACTTTGTGTACAGCAAAACAGCAGCAAGGAGACTTTGTGTACAGCAAAACAGCAGCAAGGAGACTTTGTGTACAGCAAAACAGCAGCAAGGAGACTTTGTGTACAGCAAAACAGCAGCAAGGAGACTTTGTGTACAGCAAAACAGCAGCAATGAGACTTTGTGTACAGCAAAACAGCAGCAAGGAGACTTTGTGTACAGCAAAACAGCAGCAAGGAGACTTTGTGTACAGCAAAACAGCAGCAAGGAGAGTTTGTGTACAGCAAAACAGCAGCAAGGAGACTTTGTGTACAGCAAAACAGCAGCAAGGAGACTTTGTGTACAGCAAAACAGCAGCAAGGAGACTTTGTGTACAGCAAAACAGCAGCAAGGAGACTTTGTGTACAGCAAAACAGCAGCAAGGAGACTTTGTGTACAGCAAAACAGCAGCAAGGAGACTTTGTGTACAGCAAAACAGCAGCAAGGAGACTTTGTGTACAGCAAAACAGCAGCAAGGAGACTTTGTGTACAGCAAAACAGCAGCAAGGAGAGTTTGTGTACAGCAAAACAGCAGCAAGGAGACTTTGTGTACAGCAAAACAGCAGCAAGGAGACTTTGTGTACAGCAAAACAGCAGCAAGGAGAGTTTGTGTACAGCAAAACAGCAGCAAGGAGACTTTGTGTACAGCAAAACAGCAGCAAGGAGAGTTTGTGTACAGCAAAACAGCAGCAAGGAGAGTTTGTGTACAGCAAAACAGCAGCAAGGAGACTTTGTGTACAGCAAAACAGCAGCAAGGAGACTTTGTGTACAGCAAAACAGCAGCAAGGAGACTTTGTGTACAGCAAAACAGCAGCGAGGAGACTTTGTGTACAGCAAAACAGCAGCGAGGAAACTTTGTGTACAGCAAAACAGCAGCGAGGAGACTTTGTGTACAGCAAAACAGCAGCGAGGAAACTTCGTGGACAGTAAAACAGCAGCGAGGAAACTTTGTGTACAGCAAAACAGCAGCGAGGAAACTTCGTGGACAGCAAAACAGCAGCGAGGAAACTTTGTGTACAGCAAAACAGCAGCGAGGAGACTTTGTGTACAGCAAAACAGCAGCGAGGAAACTTCGTGGACAGTAAAACAGCAGCGAGGAGACTCCGCGTACAGTAAAACAGCAGCGAGGAGACTTTGTGTACAGCAAAACAGCAGCGAGGAAACTTCGTGGACAGTAAAACAGCAGCGAGGAGACTCCGTGTACAGTAAAACAGTAGCGAGGAGACTCCGTGTACAGTAAAACAGTAGCGAGGAAACTTCGTGGACAGTAAAACAGTAGCGAGGAGACTCCGCGTACAGTAAAACAGTAGCGAGGAGACTCCGTGTACAGTAAAACAGTAGCGAGGAGACTCCGTGTACAGTAAAACAGTAGCGAGGAGACTTCGTGGACAGTAAAACAGTAGCGAGGAGACTCCGTGTACAGTAAAACAGTAGCGAGGAGACTCCGTGTACAGCGAAACAGCAGCGAGGAAACTTCGTGGACAGTAAAACAGCAGCGAGGAGACTCCGTGTACAGTAAAACAGCAGCGAAGAAACTCCGTGTACAGCGAAACAGCAGCGAGAAGACTTCATGTACAGCGAAACAGCAGCGAGGAAACTCCGTGTACATCGAAACAGCTCATTGAGCTTCTTGTACACAAAGACAAGGAGCTGCATGCTACACTACAGACAGGTACACCATGTCACCTACCATACAGAGAATATACAGTGGTACGCCTACAATACAGACTATGCGCATATTCTGATAACAAGCAATTCAATATTTAATTCGGTGCACAGCAGAAGTGTCTTAGTCTACTAATATGCCCTTTTCCCTGTTCAGAAAGTATTTTTTCCAGGTGCAAAAACCCTGGAAAGGGGGACCGTCTCAAGTGAAAGAGTGATCTATTCAGTACTATGTATGTATCTATTGTTATACAATCGCGACCAATACCCATGAACAAATGCATACTAGCAGTGAACTTCGTCCAGAAAACACAAAACGGCTCTTTTCAGAGCCAACCACGCTTTCACAAAAGAGTTGCTACATTGGGTGTGAACGATGTCTAGGTTCGAATAATTCTGTTGTAGATATAAATTTAACGAAAATATCTCGAAAAATGTAGTCCTCAAAATTCACCAGTTTCCAAAACGACAACATCTTTTTGTAGTGAAATGTCCAATTTGTCTCATGATGCGGTCCAAACATTAGTAATGTCCAAACATTAGTAATGTCAAAACACTTCAATGTCATGCTTTTGCCTTGACTGTCCACTGAAGAATCATTTATTACTGATTTGTGTGATTTGGACAAGCAAGGCACTTGTTTATGAGTAAGATTTAAAGATATTTGCACGACCTGTGAACGTTTAATTATACTTTGATATATGTGCGATGTCTTTGTTTTTACATTATCTTATATTTTTTTTCGATATATTTGTCGGTGGATTTGGAGGATTTAAAAATTTTAATTGAACTTTCTTTTTTCTTTTCTTAGACTGCGCACACAATATTTATCTGTGAAATCATCTTTCCGGTTCGATTAATTTTTTGGGACTCTTTAACATTAAATTATCGATTTTTAGAGTTTTTCGTAACATTAAATTGCACTTTTTCTTCTATTTTTCATAATTTCTTACACTGCGGTACGAAATATTTGTTAGTGAAATCTCCGGATCTGATGCCACCGTGATATTGTTGCGCACATTTCAGATGTTTGTGAATATTAATAACTCCGGCTATTGCCGGTATGGCGTTGTTTCGGGCACTAAAAGTGTGCAAAAACACAATACTTTTTTTACAAATTTACGTCCGTTTTGTACCTGATCCGATGGGGAGTGAGGCAAAGAACACATTAGCATAAAAAATTATAAAAATGTCGTTTAATAGCGTTAATAATTTCGGCCAGACTTAATACACCTTTACCCATGGAAGCACTATGCACGTGCGACTGGTCTGATCGATAAAGAGGAGCCGGTGCAAGTGTCACCATTGCTGGCCGTTATTGGCCCCCAGTCCAGGCGTGTTTATTCAACGTTTCAATGGGATCCACCCACAGAAGGTTATTGGCCCTCCGTCCAGGCGTGTTTATTCAACGTTTCAATGGGACCCACCCACAGACGGTTATTGCCCCTCAGTCCAGACGTGTTTATTCAACGTTTCAATGGGATCCACCCACAGACGGTTATTGGCCCTAAGTCCAGGTGTGTTTATTCAACGTTTCAATGGGACCCACCCACAGACGGTTATTGCCCCTCAGTCCAGGCGTGTTTATTCAACGTTTCACTGGGATCCACCCACAGACTGTTATTGGCCCTAAGTCCAGGCGTGTTTATTCAACGTTTCAATGGGATCCACCCACAGAAGGTTATTGGCCCTCCGTCCAGGCGTGTTTATTCAACGTTTCAATGGGACCCACCCACAGACGGTTATTGCCCCTCAGTCCAGACGTGTTTATTCAACGTTTCAATGGGACCCACCCACAGACGGTTATTGGCCCTCAGTCCAGGCGTGTTTATTCAACGTTTCAATGGGATCCTCCCACAGACGGTTATTGGCCCTCAATTTAGACGTGTTTATTCAACGTTTCAATGGGACCCACCCACAGACGGTTATTGCCCCTCAGTCCAGACGTGTTTATTCAACGTTTCAATGGGATCCACCCACAGACGGTTATTGGCCCTCAGTCCAGGCGTGTTTACTCAACGTTTCAGTGGGACCCACCCACAGACGGTTATTGCCCCTCAGTCCAGGCGTGTTTATTCAACGTTTCAATGGGATCCACCCACAGACGGTTATTGGCCCTAAGTCCAGGCGTGTTTATTCAACGTTTCAATGGGATCCACCCACAGAAGGTTATTGGCCCTCCGTCCAGGCGTGTTTATTCAACGTTTCAATGGGACCCACCCACAGACGGTTATTGCCCCTCAGTCCAGACGTGTTTATTCAACGTTTCAATGGGACCCACCCACAGACGGTTATTGGCCCTCAGTCCAGGCGTGTTTATTCAACGTTTCAATGGGATCCTCCCACAGACGGTTATTGACCCTCAATTTAGACGTGTTTATTCAACGTTTCAATGGGATCCTCCCACAGACGGTTATTGGCCCTCAGTCCAGGTGTGTTTATTCAACGTTTCAATGGGATTCATCCACAGACGGTTATTGGCCCTCAGTCCAGGCGTGTTTACTCAACGTTTCAGTGGGATCCTCCCACAGACGGTTATTGGCCCTCAGTCCAGGCGTGTTTACTCAACGTTTCAATGGGATCCACCCACAGACGGTTATTGGCCCTCAGTCCAGGCGTGTTTACTCAACGTTTCAGTGGGATCCTCCCACATACGGTTATTGGCCCTCAGTCCAGGCGTGTTTACTCAACGTTTCAATGGGATCCACCCACAGACGGTCATTGGCCCTCAGTCCAGGTGTGTTTATTCAACGTTTCAATGGGATTCATCCACAGACGGTTATTGGCCCTCAGTCCAGGTGTGTTTATTCAACGTTTCAATGGGATCCACCCACAGACGGTTATTGGCCCTCAGTCCAGGCGTGTTTACTCAACGTTTCAATGGGATCCACCCACAGACGGTTATTGGCCCTCAGTCCAGGCGTGTTTACTCAACGTTTCAATGGGATCCACCCACAGACGGTTATTGGCCCTCCGTCCAGGCGTGTTTATTCAACGTTTCAATGTTACCCACCCACAGACGGTTATTGCCCCTCAGTCCAGACGTGTTTATTCAACGTTTCAATGGGACCCACCCACAGACGGTTATTGGCCCTCAGTCCAGGCGTGTTTATTCAACGTTTCAATGGGATCCTCCCACAAACGGTTATTGGCCCTCAATCCAGACGTGTTTATTCAACGTTTCAATGGGATCCTCCCACAGACGGTTATTGGCCCTCAGTCCAGGCGTGTTTATTCAACGTTTCAATGAGATCCTCCCACAGACGGTTATTGGCCCTCAATCCAGACGTGTTTATTCAACGTTTCAATGGGACCCACCCACAGACGGTTATTGGCCCTCAGTCCAGGCGTGTTTATTCAACGTTTCAATGGGATCCTCCCACAGACGGTTATTGGCCCTCAGTCCAGGCGTGTTTATTCAACGTTTCAGTGGGATCCTCCCGCAGACGCAGAGAAAATAAAACCGGTGCTGGCAAAGTATGATGCTTACTGTCGAAGTGTGGGGAGCGGTGGTCTAATGGTTAGAGCATCCGCCTGTCGATCGAGAGGACGGTGGTTCGATTCCACCTCCGCCGTTTCAAAGCTTGGGCAATTTCATTCACCCCACTTTGCCCGTGTCTTTCGGAAGAGACACTAAAAGCCGTTGGTCCAAACTCCTGCGTTAGCTCAAGATTGGGCTGTTTGGAGTATAACTACTTGAGACTTGAGACTTGAGAAACGTGCCGTTCGAAAGATATTGCTTTTACAAGCGACAGCCGCAGCCTGGGGAACCACTCGATCAGTACGTAACGGCGCTACGACAAATGGCTGATGACTTTGACATTATCCCTAGAGATGAAATATTGAGAGACCGGATACTGTTTGGTATATCAGATGGCCGTATACGCGAAACATTGCTTCGCAAAGAGGACTTAACACTAGCGAAAGTGTTAGATACGTGCCGAGCATTAGAGCTGTCGCACGCACAGATACGAGAAATAGACGGCGGAGTGTCATTGCCTACGGGCACGGAGACGGGCACGGAGTCAACGCAGTTCACAAGGCAAGAGACAAGAAAGACAAGCCCAGAAATCGAAATAAATAGTCAAGGTCATGCGAGTATATATACTGTGGACTGAGACATGAATTCAAGAAAGAAGTATGTCCTGCTTTCTGGATAAAAATGTGGCAAGTGTGGTAAAAGTGAGTTGCAAAGAAGTGTGTACAGAAACCATATCAGAAATATATGAGAAGAGTGGGCGAGTATGAAGCTTCATGCTCTGATGACGCTGTGTATCAACTACAGGAAGTGTCATGTGTTCAACCCGCCATAGACAGGTTTGTAACGCTTAAGCTTAGAAACTCAGGAAACTATGTGAAGTTTCAACTGGACACTGGTGCGGAGTGTAACGTGAGACCGCTATATATGTACATGCAGACCGCAGGGGACGTCAGGCTGAGTAATGTGACACCGTGCAATGATACGATCGTAGCGTTTGGAGGCACGAAGCTGATCTTGAGAGGACGAGTTGTGCTCCCAGTGTCACGGGGGGAGACGCGGTGCACGCCGCGTTGCAACTTGGTGGAAGCTGGCGTTCTTCCACTGCTAGGACGAAAGGCCTTCATTGGCACTGTACTATGACGATGTAAATCGTCCTGTCACAGGTGATCGTCCCGTGTTCGCAGACAGGGAGGCTGGCCAGCCACTGACTAAAGAGCAGCTTGTGAAGAACTTCCCCAAAATGTTTGCTGATGGAGTTGGCAAGCTGCATCACATTCGCCTGGATCCGAGCGTGGATCCTGTGCAGCACGCGCCGAGACGTGTGCAGGTGGCGCTGCGATCGAAGCTGCAGAGTACACTGGAAGATATGGTTCTACAGGATGTGCTGGCTCCTGTGACTGAACCAACTCCGTGGATATCGTCGATGGTGGTTGTGTCAAAGAGGAACGGGAAACTGAGAATGTCTCTTGATCCCAAGGACTTAAACGTTGTTGTTCAGAGAGAACACCATCCTCTTCCCACGCTAGAATACATCGTGACACGTCTGCACGGTGCCAAGGTCTTCACTATTCTAGACGTAAGAAGTGGATTTTGGCACATTTGCCTGGATTATGCTCACCACCTTTAACACGCCATTCGGACGTTTTCGCTGGAAGAGAATGCCTTTTGTTGGGATGAGCTGTGCCCCAGAGGTATTTCAGCGAAAGACGCATGAACTGATCGTGGGCATCGCCGGAGTTGAGGTAGTATCAGACGACTTTTGCAGTGATTGGATGTGACACCACCATGGAAACTGCGATCAAAGATCATGACGACAATCTGCTGAGATTCTGAGAGCGTTGTGACCAGATAAAGTTTAAGCTTGACACTGAGAAGTTACAACTGAAGAAGACAGAAGCCCCATTCATCGGACACGTGGCCTCATGTGACGGCCTGAAAACCATCCCGACAAGGTGCGTGCCATCGTGGAAATGCCACAGCCATAGGATGGGACGGCTGTGCAGACTGATCGGCATGGTTACATACCTGACGAAGTTCGTACCGAGATTAACATAACTCACAGTACCTCAGCGTGAACCGGCAAGACACAGAGTGGGAGTGGGGACACGTACAGAAGGAAACATTCAAGAAGATCAAAGACTCAGTATCCAATGTCCCTGCACTAAGGTACTACCGTCTGGAGAACGAGGTCACATTGCAGTGTGACGCCTCGCAATCTGGTCTGGGTGCAGCACTGATACAGCTGGGCCAACTTGTAGCGTTTGCCTCACTCGCGCTGACGTCAACCAGATTTGCTCAGATTGAGAAAGAGCTGTTGTCTGGTGACGTGTAGCCTGTACTTGCCGATCCCTGTAATTGATCTAATTAATAAACAAATTAAGCATAAGTGACGTGTAGTCTCTACTGGCCAATCCCTGTAATTGATCTAATTAATATACAAATTAAGCATAAGTGACGTGTAGTCTATACTGGTCAATCCCTGTATTGATCTAATTGATGTTTTCATGCAGTGTTGCTAAGCTCCGTGACAGCGGCTCGCTACTGTCTACACTTCAGAGTGTATCCGGCGTAGAGCGGACCTGAGAACGACCGTACAGAGAAGGTTGTGCACAGATACCACTGTTTCGACGAATTATCTTCCTGTGATATCCCAAGAGCAACTGGTGTAGAAGGTGAGACGATTATTTATGTAAAACACATTTCGTCTTGGGGTCACTTAGTGGTCAGGACAACGGATTGAGGTTCGAATCGTACTGCTGTCGTTCGAAGCCTGAGGTATTTCGTAGGTCAAGTTCTTTCAGCTGAGCAAATGAGATCCTGGCTGAAACAGAATGTGGCGCATTTATGTGAACGAATAGTCTTCGCGAGCAATGGCAGCGTGACTGAATGGTTCCCAAATATGTGGTAGAACATGTGTGCCACGGAATTCGGCGTTAAAATAACACAACCTTGATAATCAATATAAAATTAAGCAACGTTAAAACAATACGCTACCGTTTGTTTTCTGGAGACCTTCGTAAAGACGACATCATTCGATGCTCGATGTGGTTGGAAACGTTTGGTGAAGAAATATGTAGATGTAGAAACTCTGGACATATTTTGCGCTGGATTTGTCAGAATGATGTGGGTTGCGACAGCGTAATGATTAGAACATTGCACTCTGATTTGAGCAATATTCGCGCAGCAATAGCAGATTGGCTGAATGCTTATTCTCGGAGACGTGGAGTTGGTGTTGCAATGAACAGACCTGCCAGGGATGTAGTGTAAACTGTTTTGAGCGGTCTTACGGACTGGTTACCGCGCTATATAAAATCGTACCTTTACAAAAATTAGTTATGAAGTTCATACATTAATGGCTACACAGCATGGGTATGTCTATGCAATGATTTTCAATGGCGTAGTAAAACTGTATCTAGCATAACGTAAGGCTAGTAACATCCATGTCTACACATGTTGGTTTGAGATATGCAGTGATGCGTCTCCCGCTGCCATCCCGTGCTAAGTTTCTCTCCGCGTGTCTTTCTTTCCGCCGTGAATGTGTATCCACTATATTTAATGTTTACTTGCTCAGTCAATCACAGACTCGTCCATTTGAAGATATATGTAAAGTATAAGAAGTGTACAAAGTATTTGTACGTTATATCGAGCAATACAGTTCATCCACAAACACAAGTGGACATATGGTATCGGACGGCCAATTGATTTGTTAATGGAAAGTGATCTCACATATCGAATGACAATAAACGGCTATTGCTGCAGTTGTCATACAGGTGTAGCAGTATATCTCTCGCGGGGTATCATCTCCCTATGGGAAGATACCCAGGGCAGCTTACCCCACCCAGGATATCTTCCCCCTCATATACAATATACACTTATTGAACCACTCTGGGTTGTATGCACGAGTTGCTTCAAAATGTTGTATTGAACGAAACTGCGAACCCAACACACCATTCTAATGTACTGAATGCATAAAACCCATTATCGTTCGATATGATATTTGTTATATGGGTCTATAGCTAACATTTTTACGCATTTTAATTCAATAAATCGGTAAGATGCGACAGTCATCGTTTGAAATTACAGATTGGCGCAAGTATTGATATCGCACTGTTATTTATAAATGTAAGACTTTTTTAAGCGCGCCCATTGACCCACTAAGATTTTTCTTACATAGAAAATATATATTCAAAATTCCCCGGGGCTGGAGATATGTCAAACAAACCAATGTGAATTGTTGACGTAGATTACGTAGATTACATAATTCAGAACAATAGGAGCTCGTAGATAATTGTTGACGTAGATTACGTAGACTACATAATTAAGAACAATAGGAGCTCGTAGAGAATTGTTGACGTAGATTACGTAGACTACATAATTCAGAACAATAGGAGCT
Organism: Lamellibrachia columna; assembly: GCA_963662155.1. Classification (NCBI taxonomy): domain Eukaryota; kingdom Metazoa; phylum Annelida; class Polychaeta; order Sabellida; family Siboglinidae; genus Lamellibrachia; species Lamellibrachia columna. The sequence continues at coordinate 25,792,005 of OY759268.1, forward strand.
CGTAGATAATTGCTGACGTAGATTACGTAGACTACATAATTAAGAACAATAGGAGCTCGTAGATAATTGTTGACGTAGATTACGTAGACTACATAATTAAGAACAATAGGAGCTCGTAGATAATTGTTGACGTAGATTACGTAGACTACATAATTAAGAACAATAGGAGCTCGTAGATAATTGTTGACGTAGATTACGTAGACTACATAATTAAGAACAATAGGAGCTCGTAGATAATTGTTGACGTAGATTACGTAGACTACATAATTCAGAACAATAGGAGCTCGTAGATAATTGTTGACATAGATTACGTAGACTACATAATTCAGAACAATAGGAGCTCGTAGATAATTGTTAGCGCTATGCGTGTTTTCTACATTTATTCCGAGTTATGTGATCGACGTCAAACGTCACCATAAGTTCCTTTGTACGACACGAACGCTTCGTGAAACCGACAGTTAGGCATGAAATTGTCATTTCCATTGTCAATGCCATACCGAAATTTAACTTGGTAGTGCAAGTAGCTTGCAGTGGCTGCCTTCCCTACCGTGCAGCGCCGGCCAACTAGACTAATCTGATATAAATCAATGACTGGGACATGGCGCTACGGTCACTGTTTCATGTATCAGTCCCAGAGCATGGTAGCTGGCTCTTGTGTCAACGCTTACGTGACATGCATAATTGATTGGAAAGTAATTATTAATGGTACAAAGGCAATACACTACACGTAGGCCAAGTTGGACCTCAACGGTAATAAAAACCAACGTTTGACGTATTACGCATGCGTGTCCATCCCACTAATAGAAGCCGAACGAGACTTAGTCGAGGCGTTTGACGTATTACGCATGCGTGTCCATCCCACTAATAGAAGCCGAACGAGACTTAGTCGAGGCGTTTGTTTCACAGTGACGGCAAACTTGACATACAGTACACCCAACGGCATACCTCTTCTAAAGTCCCTAAATGCACTTTCAATAACACTAATATATATCACTGCAATAGCATTGACAGAAATGTTATTGTATATTATAAAACAAAAACGTTACGAAGAAGATTACTGCAATACGCGCAAATGTTATTGTATATTATAAAACAAAAACGATACGAAGAAGATTACTGCAATACGCGCAAATGTTATTGTATAGTATAAAACAAAAACGATACGAAGAAGATTACTGCAATACGCGCAAATGTTATTGTATATTATAAAACAAAAACGATACGAAGAAGATTACTGCAATACGCGCAAATGTTATTGTATATTATAAAACAAAAACGATACGAAGAAGATTACTGCAATACGCGCAAATGTTATTGTATATTATAAAACAAAAACGATACGAAGAAGATTACTGCAATACGCGCAAATGTTATTGTATATTATAAAACAAAAACGATACGAAGAAGATTACTGCAATACGCGCAAATGTTATTGTATATTATAAAACAAAAACGATACGAAGAAGATTACTGCAATACGCGCAAATGTTATTGTATATTATAAAACAAAAATGATACGAAGAAGATTACTGCAATACGGGCAAATATTATTGTATATTATAAGACAAAAATGATACGAAGAAGACTACTGCAATACGGGCAAATATTATTGTATATTATTAAGACAAACATGATACGAAGAAGACTACTGCAATACGGGCAAATATTATTGTATATTATAAAACAAAAATGATACGAAGAAGACTACTGCAATACGGACAAATATTATTGTATATTATAAGACAAACATGATACGAAGAAGACTACTGCAATACGGGCAAATATTATTGTATCTTATAAGACAAACATGATACGAAAAAGACTACTGCAATACGAACACAATTAATGTTATTGTATATTATAAAACAAAAATGATACGAAGAAGATTACTGCAATACGGGCAAATATTATTGTATATTATAAGAAAAAATTATACGAAGAAGACTACTGCAATACGGGCAAATATTATTGTATATTATAAGACAAACATGATACGAAGAAGACTACTGCAATACGGGCAAATATTATTGTATATTATAAGACAAAAATTATACGAAGAAGACTACTGCAATACGGGCAAATATTATTGTATATTATAAGACAAACATGATACGAAGAAGATTACTGCAATACGGGCAAATATTATTGTATATTATAAGACAAAAATGATACGAAGAAGACTACTGCAATACGGGCAAATATTATTGTATATTATAAGACAAACATGATACGAAGAAGACTACTGCAATACGGGCAAATATTATTGTATCTTATAAGACAAACATGATACGAAAAAGACTACTGCAATACGAACACAATTAATGTTATTGTATATTATAAAACAAAAATGATACGAAGAAGATTACTGCAATACGGGCAAATATTATTGTATATTATAAGAAAAAAATTATACGAAGAAGACTACTGCAATATGGGCAAATATTATTGTATATTATAAGACAAACATGATACGAAGAAGATTACTGCAATACGGGCAAATATTATTGTATATTATAAGACAAAAATGATACGAAGAAGACTACTGCAATACGGGCAAATATTATTGTATATTATAAGACAAACATGATACGAAGAAGACTACTGCAATACGGGCAAATATTATTGTATCTTATAAGACAAACATGATACGAAAAAGACTACTGCAATACGAACACAATTAATGTTATTGTATATTATAAAACAAAAATGATACGAAGAAGATTACTGCAATACGGGCAAATATTATTGTATATTATAAGAAAAAAATTATACGAAGAAGACTACTGCAATACGGGCAAATATTATTGTATATTATAAGGCAAACATGATACGAAGAAGACTACTGCAATACGGGCAAATATTATTGTATATTATAAGACAAAAATGATATGAAGAAGACTACTGCAATACGGGCAAATATTATTGTATATTATAAGACAAACATGATACGAAGAAGATTACTGCAATACGGGCAAATATTATTGTATATTATAAGACAAAAATGATACGAAGAAGACTACTGCAATACGGGCAAATATTATTGTATATTATAAGACAAACATGATACGAAGAAGACTACTGCAATACGGGCAAATATTATTGTATATTATAAGACAAACATGATACGAAGAAGACTACTGCAATACGGGCAAATATTATTGTATATTATAAGACAAACATGATACGAAGAAGACTACTGCAATACGGGCAAATATTATTGTATATTATAAGACAAACATGATACGAAGAAGACTACTGCAATACGAACACAATTAATGTTATTGTATATTATAAAACAGAAATGATACGAAGAAGACTATTGCAATACCGTTAAATGCTCTTCTTGGTTCCACCGCCGGCAGTATACGGCAATGTTGGTTGGTTGGTCGGTGTGATGTAATTATGACAAAACCAGGTCAGACACAATGCGTTCAGTTTACGCTGGTCGCGACTAAAATGACCACTGGTCGGTGTTGAGCGCTCAATTAAAATTAGCTATGTTAGTATTCAATGGTCACAGTGAAACACCACCTTTAGAACTAAATGAATTACTACGTGTCAAGAACACCTGGTGAGGTTTGGTCTTGATATGTTCAGATTCACAGAGTAGTATATATTATTATAACGATTTCCAAATGATTTTATTTACAGAACGGTGAATAATTAATTTGCTTTTTACATATATATATATATATATATATTTATATATATATATATATATATATATATATATATATATATATATATATATATATATATATATATATATATATATATATATATATATATTTCACTTGGCATCTCACAACCAATGTACAATATTCTTGAGAAAAAAAAATAGAATAAAAGAAAATAAAGATCCGCCTACTATCCTTAGGATCGCGCAAAACTACCAAGTTGACCGTAGTTTCGAATTAATGAATGAATGAATGCATTGATGAATGGATGAATGGATGAATAAATGAATGAATGAATGGATGAATGGATGAATAAATGAATGAATGCATTGATGAATGGATGAATGGATGAATAAATGAATTAATTATTACTGTTCCTGCGACAGAAATAGTATGTGAACATCTTAATGTCGCAATCAGTCCTCCCATAGTCGGCGCCATCTCGTCCGGTCAGTTGGCATCTCTTTCAGCTTCACAAGTCTGCCGGATCGCAGGTTGACGTCCTTCTCTTTTAGAGCACGTCAAGTAGGTTGGTGGTATGACTGCCAACTCGTACTGTAAACCCTCTGTTGCCTCCTGTCATCGTCAAAACATAATATGTAAGTGCATAGTTATATTACTCACCTGGTTGATCTGAACCGCACAATATTCAAGTTGAAGAAGGTTACATTATGAATTTTCCGGGAATTTTTATCTAGCAATACGGTTCACTCACATACACAGCTGTCCATGATGTTTGATGACTAATCTAATGTTTACTGGAAAGTGTTATGGTTCGCTTGGTTGAGACGGTGTTTCGAAGCTGCTGGCAGGCTACAGTCGACATGCTACTCTTACTAAATCATGGATACCACAGTGCGTCATGTAGCGCTCGGTCTCACATATCGAATGAAAATAAATGGCTGTCTCTGCGGGCGTCATACAGGCGTGACAGTATATATCTCGCAGGCGCGAGGCGTCGAGAGACGAGAATGATAAATCCTCGTTACGTCGGCTCTCGGCTATCTGGCTTACAACACTCTTGTGATACCAACAAACAGTGTATCATTCCCCAAATACAGAGCTAATGCAGTGTGCGTGCAGCGACATTGGGCTATAATTTTTTGTAAGGGCACCTGTACTATGTCGTCTCCTTTCCAGCCATCCTTATAATCTGTACATTTTGGATACACGTCAGATTTGTACAAAATACGCTTGCAAGCGATATATTAACTCTTTCTGTGACGAATTGCAAGACGTCAAACCCCTATGTCTATGGATGAATGTATTATTATATATATATAATGGTGGAATTAACCAAAATATTAATTTCATAGCATTCTACTACTGAATGAACATTACATACATGAAGATGTAGGCGTGGATGTAATACAATATTCGCCACGTGTAGACATTGATAATCTTCCTAAGATTTAACGCTCTAAGCGAAATTGCTTTACCATTTTAAGTACAAATATAGACAATATATTAACGCCTAGTTTGACGAGCTATACATGTTTATTGATTATTTAAACAATTTATATTTCCAATGTAGCGCAATTCGCATCCAGGATGTGACCACAGTGAAACTTCTCTCATTCAACTAAAATCCTCTGCGTGCATTTCTCAAAGTAGACTCTGTAGTTAGAAAGGAGGCATCCTCATATGCTTCAATGACAAATACAATTACAAAATTGTGAATATTAATAAAGAGTTAAGTGTTTGGGAAGGTAAGTTTATTGAAATAAATTGTACATCTTTGCATAAAAAATAGTATACTTGGAAATGTATATAGACCATCAAGGGATAACACCAGTAATTACAGAACATTCATAGATGAAGTAATTCTATTATCTCGAGATCTGTAATTCTGAAGTCGTCATCGCTGGAGATTATGACATAGATCTGTTAAAAATAAACGAGATTGAACTTTTCAATTAATATTTCGATACACTATCTACACGTAGTTTCTACCCCAAAATTACCCTACTTACAAGGTTTTCTAACTCTAAAGATACATTAATAGATTAATATATAAATATATTGTTTCTGCAAACTCTTCAATGCTACTATGAATACTACATCAGGCATTTCGAACAAAAAAGTTTTCACATCATCAGCCATAATTTACATGTTTAAATATTCAAAGAAATCTTCATTAATCTCCTTCCAAATGCATCAAAGTGATAAATCAAAAACCAAATGCCTTTAATAACTTACCATATGAATTTACAACCAGCAACACTCCTGGTAACTTAGATCCACCCAAACACAAACATAAACATTATGTGTGGCACAATTGACAAATTAAATAAAAATCACAAGCAAAATTGTAAAATTCAACATATATCGACACCAAGGCATTATTAAATCTATAAAACATAGAGATAAGTTGTACAAGAAGTTACCCATTATGTATGCTAAAATAAGTTATTATGAGTCTTGCTTTACTAGATAAAAAACTTATATAAAACAGACAATCATAAATGATATACTAAATAAAACGAAAAACAAAGAAATTGTTCCCTGAATATGTTACTGTGGAAGAGCATCATGTATCAGACAAGCGTATTATCACAAAGCAAACAAATTTTATTTATTTTTTACAAACCCGGAATATGTAAAAAAAATACGTAACCCGAGTATTAAAACATTTCAATACTACCTACAGTTCAAACAAACAACCACTCGACACTTTGATAAACCAGATTTTAGAAACACGATGTTTTCCTAATATCTTGAAAATAGCTAAATAATTCCCGTATTCAAAAAGGAAAACAAAATGTTATTCATAAATTATCCACCAATTTCGATACTTCCAGCAATGTGTAAAGTGTTAGAAAGAATAATTTATAACCAGCTGTATTCATTATTCCGAAATCACAAACTATTCTAGAAAAGTCAACATGGGTTAGCAACAGTCGAACTTATCGACAAAATTACCTTGAAAAATTCTTATAACAATATTTTTAGACTTATCCAAAACCTTTGATACACTGGACCATGGCATTTTATTAATACAATTATCATGTTATGGAATTACTGGGTTAGAAAACAACCTTTCACGTAGCTATTTAACTAGATGAAAAAAACATGTCGAATTTGATGGTACTAATTATGATATGTTTCCATTACCACTGGAGTGCCTCAAGATTCGTTTTAGGCCCTCTACTATATGCAGATGATTCAACATTAACAAGCACGTTGGGATCTTTTAACATACATGTAAATGTCTATGAACTCAGCATTGCGTTGGGTAAAATAAACGAATGGTAAAAGTTTACACTGTCCATAAACATTGGAAAATCGAAATATATCTCATTCCATTCTCCACCAAAAATAGTCCCAGGATTATTTTTAAAGATAGATAATACACCAATTGAACATGTAGATAATTTCAACTTCCTATGATTATCGATAAACAAACATGGAATATCCACATTGATAGAACAGCTTTCAAAATGTCACGTACGATTGGAAATATAAACAAGTTAAGACAACTCATTCCTCAATATGTCTTAATAAAACTATGCAACTCACTAATCCTTCGCCTCATCAACAACTGGTGTGGGGATCTCAACCCTAAAGAATAATAAAAGTACATAAGAGAGCAATAAGAATTATAACGAACAGTAAGCAAAACGCGCACACTGGCAATTTGTTCAAAAGTCTAAAACTGCTAAAAGTGGAAGATATCTTTAAACTACAATAATTACAATATTATCAGAAATACCTAAATAGAAACGTTCCTGGTTATCTATAAAACGTAAGACTTTATTCTGATGTACATACTTATGGAACCAGAAGTCGAGAACATATCCACACGGAAAGTCCAAGCACTGAACTGGCACATAAAAGCATTATACATGGCATCGCTCGTGTATTCAATAATACTTCGGTAACGGACAAAATCAAATCCCACTCTCTCCAAGGCTTCAGTGTGTACACAACAAAAACTATTACATTTCAAAGTACAGCACAATCTGATGAATTAAGCACTGTTATACATGTGCACATTCAAACTAAAATTACACTTAAAATTGGCTTTACGAAAATATCGATCTGTGAAAACAATTTGACGATATATATATATATATATATGTCACACAATAATTTAACTATGTTGAATATAATTAACTGTATTAATGTAATTATAATGATAAAGAAAATTTTAATATAAAGTGCCTCCTACTGAGAGGGTTGCGTTCACGATTTGCTTTAGTGAATGTATATCAATGTAATTTTAATTTAATTGCATTACTGTTATTACGTATAAAATATGCAATAATTATTTTAACGTAATTTTCGGTGGTTTATAACAGAATTATATATGCGTGGCTTTGTGTATTTTGTCGTGACTGTATGTATAATCCAAATGAAACGTTGCCAATAATAAACTGATTCTGATTTTGATGCAGTGTTGTCCTTGACACGGCAGCCATTACAGTCACAAATTGTCGGCTTCGAACTGCAAGACAAATGACGCCATATTTATCGCATCCACCTGATGGACAGGTTCTATAGCGTCAACGAGACCGCTCGGAAAAGAATAGGAACCAGCTATAATCAGTCCTTTTAAAAAACGCATATCAAATTATCAGTGTTTCGGTTGTTGCTTTGGTATGATAACATTATACTAAACAAATGTTCGTCAAACTACTGGTCGTATCATGTTTGGTGAGACCGTCGCCATGGTAGTCAAACGTATCGCACCAGTTGCTATGCTCAAGTAGAACATATTATATTGCTGGAGATAAACTTGAATGTGCGTGCGTGCTCATGCGTGGGCACGTGGAAACGCGCGTGGTATTGATTTGATAGCATTACACTAATTCAATATACACTTTGGAGAAAGTACGTAAGCCAAAGGAAGATGAAATAGTCCAACCATCTTCCAGTATGTTTCACGGTCCAGTCCAGTTCGCTGGCAAACACATCCAGGCTAAATTAACTGTGTCTTGCCACGACAACACTAACACAACATTTCTCTATTATAAATAGTGTGTGACTCTGTATGTCTGTATGTACGTACGTACGTACGTACGTATGTACGTACGTACGTACGTATGTACGTACGTACGTACGTATGTATATATGTTCCTTCATATCGCCGTCAGTTTAGATTGTATCGGTATGACGTTTTGAAAGCGTGCCCGTTGGCCCATGGGGATAGTTTGTACATTAAAAAACATATTAAAAATTAAACGCGGTGGTGATATTACGAATGAACCTGTCGACGTTTTACGGAGATTGAGCAGATTACTTAACTAGGAACAACAGGAGCTGGCAGATACGTACAATTATTCTGAGTTATGTGATCATCGACAAACGCCACCATAAGTGACTAGGAAGTCATAAGTGACTAGGAAGTGCAGGAGTCATAAGTGACTAGGAAGTGCATGGAGCAAAAAGTGACTAGGAAGTGCATGGTGTCATAAGTGACTAGGTAGTGCATGGACTCATAAGTGACTAGGAAGTGCAAGGAGTCATAAGTGACTAGGAAGTGCACGGAGTCATAAGTGACTAGGAAGTGCATGGAGTAATAAGTGACTAGGAAGTGCGTGGAGTCATAAGTGACTAGGAAGTGCATGGTGTCATAAGTGACTAGGTAGTGCATGGACTCATAAGTGACTAGGAAGTGCATGGAATCATAAGTGACTAGGAAGTGCAAGGAGTCATAAGTGACTAGGAAGTGCATGGTGTCATAAGTGACTAGGAAGTGCATGGAGTCATAAGCTCGTGCAGCGGCTGTCTTTCTCCCGTCAACGCCGGTCAACTCGGCTACTACGGTATAAATAAATGATTCAGAAATGCGTCAGTTCAAGTGCATGGTAATTTGCACTTTTGTCTACGCTGATGTGACATGCATATTTGATAGGTCGAAAGCCGGCCAGAGAGAAACAACGCATTAAGTAAACCGGCGTTGACTGAGTGAATCCGCTACAACTGGGACGAGTTCGACTTAACGACAAACGGTAATAAAACCAACTTTTGACGCGTGACGCATGCGTACATGCCCGTCTCACTAATCTAGCAGCCGAACGAGGATTAGTCAACGCAGGTTGTTTCGCAGTGGCGGTCAGCCTAACATGCAACATTACCCATCGGCCTACAACTTCTAATGTCCCTAAATGTACTATTAAAACACCAATATCGATCACTACATTAGCACTAACAGAAATGTTATTGTATATAACGAAACAAAAAATTCTACGAGGAAAATTACCGCAATACGTGCGACTGCTCTTACTGTTTCATAAGATGTTGGTTGCCATGTTGCCCACTGGTCGACCAGAGCGTCCACTGGTATCCCCGGGCATGCGTAACAAGTGGCCGAACATGGATCTACGGATCGTTGCTTGTGCGACATCGTACGTACATATCTTCATTGGATATGATCCCTTTAGGCCAGCGTATGCCCAGTATCGATCGCAGGTGGCATCTGTGGCAGGCATCTATTTAGTGAAGCACAATGGTTGGCCCTGTCCAGCTGATGCCGTTGTACAACATAACTGTGACAACCATTGCATTGTACACCAGCATTCGTTTGTGCAGTGGTACCTTAAGCCCGCGTATCCACATCATCCAGATGGATTGGAATGCGACGTAGTTACGAATCAAACTACGCAACATAATAATACTAATAATAAAATGACTTCTTTGGCGCCAATATCCTCGGAAAATCCGAGCTCAGTGGCGCATAAAAACCAAAGGATTAGGCATTTTCGTGATCATGTAGGAGAATAGGCAATTTAAAAAAGATAGGTTTTCAGACAATCTATTTACAACCATATCACACCACATCATACGTTCCACCAGAAAATCTATCATGAGTTATACATTTGCGGTGTCTCTTCACATTACTCGGAACAACATCGACGGAACGATATTGTCCCCGACGGCGCATTACTGAATATTCTTGTGATCGGGACTCTGACATGATTATCCGGCTGAGACGTTGTCCTTGGGCATTGCTGTGACCTTGGCGCAATGAGGCGGTGATTGTGAGGATCTCAGTCGACATCAGTCACCATGTGCACACCCCTCCGTCTCGCACTGTCCACTCCCTCATTTCAGGATTCTAGCCAAGTTTCGCTGCCCACACTGGTGCTGGTCACACTGTAGCCCTCCCTTCTACACTTCACACATGTCTCCTCGTTTCCCCTTTCATGACCCGCGAGTTGTTAAAACCACAGATTCATCATAACAAGGTACACCACAAATCCTACTACGATTAGTCAACAGATCGTCTCAATGGACATCCTTCCAATATGCTTCCCGTATCACATTTAATATCCTTCCCATAGGTTTACTGCACAAACCCACTATCTGTACAAAACTACAACAGAACCGGATGATATAATCCTTCTTAGAAACAAGATAACAATTTATTAGTCATTAGTTATGGAATTACTGGTTTAGAAAACACCCTTTCACGTAGCTATTTAACTAGATGAAAAAAACATGTCGAATTTGATGGTACTAATTATGATATGTTTCCATTACCACTGGAGTGCCTCAGGGTTCGTTTTAGGCCCTCTACTATATGCAGATGATTCAACATTAACAAGCACTTTGGGATCTTTTAACATACATGTAAATGTCTATGAACTCAGCATTGCGTTGGGTAAAATAAACGAATGGTAAAAGTTTACACTGTCCATAAACATTGGAAAATCGAAATATATCTCATTCCATTCTCCACAAAAAATAGTCCCAGGATTCCTTTTAAAATAGATAATACACCAATTGAACATGTAGATAATTTCAACTTCCTATGATTATCGATAAACAAACATGGAATAGCCACATTGATAGAACAGCTTTCAAAATGTCACGTACGATTGGAAATATAAATAAGTTAAGACAACTCATTCCTCAATGTGTCTTAATAAAACTATGCAACTCACTAATCCTTTGCCTCATCAACAACTGGTGTGGGGATCTCAACCCTAAAGAATAATAAAAGTACATAAGAGAGCAATAAGAATGATAACGAACAGTAAGCATAACGCGCACACTGACAATTTGTTCAAAAGTCTAAAACTGCTAAAAGTGGAAGATATCGTTAACCTACAACAATTACAATGTTATCAGAAATACCTAAATAGAAACCTTCCTGGTTATCTATAAAACGTAAGACTTTATTCTGATGTACATGCTTATGGAACCAGAAGTCAAGAACATTTCCACACGGAAAGTACAAGCACTGAACTGGCACATAAAAGCATTATACATGGCATCGCTCGTGTATTCAATACTACTTCGGTAACGGACAAAATCAAATCCCACTCTCTCCAAGGCTTCAGTGTGTACACAACAAAAACTATTACATTTCAAAGTACAGCACAATCTGATGAATTAAGCACTGTTATACATGTGCACATTCAAACTAAAATTACACTTAAAATTGGCTTTACGAAAATATCGATCTGTGAAAACAATTTGACGATATATATATATATATATATATATATATATATATATATATATATATATATATATATATATATATATATATATATATGTCACACCTAATAATTTAACTATGTTGAATATAATTAACTGTATTAATGTAATTATAATGATAAAGAAAATTTTAATATAAAGTGCCTCCTACTGAGAGGGTTGCGTTCACGATTTGCTTTAGTGAATGTATATAAATGTAATTTTAATTTAATTGCATTACTGTTATTACGCATAAAATATGCAATAATTATTTTAACGTAATTTTCGGTGGTTTATAACAGAATTATATATGCGTGGCTTTGTGTATTTTGTCGTGACTGTATGTATAATCCAACTGAAACGTTGCCAATAATAAACTGATTCTGATTCTGATTCTGATTTTGATGCAGTGTTGTCCTTGACACGGCAGCCATTACAGTCACAAATTGTCGGCTTCGAACTGCAAGACAAATGACGCCATATTTATCGCATCCACCTGATGGACAGGTTCTATAGCGTCAACGAGACCGCTCGGAAAAGAATAGGAACCAGCTATAATCAGTCTTTTAAAAAACGCATATCAAATTATCAGTGTTTCAGTTGTTGCCTTGGTATGATAACATTATACTAAACAAATGTTCTTCAAACTACTGGTCGTATCATGTTTGGTGAGACCGTCGCCATGGTAGTCAAACGTATCGCACCAGTTGCTATGCTCAAGTAGAACATATTATATTGCTGGAGATAAACTTGAATGTGCGTGCGTGCTCATGCGTGTGCACGTGGAGACGCGCGTGGTATTGATTTGATAGCATTACACTAATTCAATATACACTTTGGAGAAAGTACGTAAGCCAAAGGAAGATGAAATAGTCCAACCATCTTCCAGTATGTTTCAAGATCCAGTCCAGTTCGCTGGCAAACACATCCAGGCTAAATTAATGTTGTCTTGCCATGACAACACTAACACAACATTTCTGTATTATAAATAGTGTGTGACTCTGTATGTCTGTATGTACGTACGTACGTATGTACGTACGTACGTATGTATATATGTTCCTTCATATCGCCGTCAGTTTAGATTGTATTGGTATGACGTTTTGAAAGCGTGCCCGTTGGCCCATGGGGATAGTTTGTACATTAAAAAACATATTAAAAATTAAACGCGGTGGTGATATTACGAATGAACCTGTCGACGTTTAACGGAGATTGAGCAGATTACTTAACTAGGAACAACAGGAGCTCGCAGATACGTACAATTATTCAGAGTTATGTGATCATCGACAAACGCCACCATAAGTGACTAGGAAGTCATAAGTGACTAGGAAGTGCAGGAGTCATAAGTGACTAGGAAGTGCATGGAGCAATAAGTGACTAGGAAGTGCATGGAGTTATAAGTGACTAGGAAGTGCACGGAGTCATAAGTGACTAGGAAGTGCATGGAGTAATAAGTGACTAGGAAGTGCGTGGAGTCATAAGTGACTAGGAAGTGCATGGTGTCATAAGTGACTAGGTAGTGCATGGACTCATAAGTGACTAGGAAGTGCATGGAATCATAAGTGACTAGGAAGTGCAAGGAGTCATAAGTGACTAGGAAGTGCATGTTGTCATAAGTGACTAGGAAGTGCATGGAGTCATAAGCTCGTGCAGCGGCTGTCTTTCTCCCGTCAACGCCGGTCAACTCGGCTACTACGGTATAAATAAATGATTCAGAAATGCGTCAGTTCAAGTGCATGGTAATTTGCACTTTTGTCTACGCTGATGTGACATGCATATTTGATAGGTCGAAAGCCGGCCAGAGAGAAACAACGCATTAAGTAAACCGGCGTTGACTGGGTGAATCCGCTACAACTGGGACGAGTTCGACTTAACGACAAACGGTAATAAAACCAACTTTTGACGCGTGACGCATGCGTACATGCCCGTCCCACTAATCTAGCAGCCGAACGAGGATTAGTCAACGCAGGTTGTTTCGCAGTGGCGGTCAGCCTAACATGCAACATTACCCATCGGCCTACAACTTCTAATGTCCCTAAATGTACTATTAAAACACCAATATCGATCACTACATTAGCACTAACAGAAATGTTATTGTATATAACGAAACAAAAAATTCTACGAGGAAAATTACCGCAATACGTGCGACTGCTCTTACTGTTTCATAAGATGTTGGTTGCCATGTTGCCCACTGGTCGACCAGAGCTTCCACTGGTATCCCCGGGCATGCGTAACAAGTGGCCGAACATGGATCTACGGATCGTTGCTTGTGCGACATCGTACGTACATATCTTCATTGGATATGATCCCTTTAGGCCAGCGTATGCCCAGTATCGATCGCAGGTGGCATCTGTGGCAGGCATCTATTTAGTGAAGCACAATGGTAGGCCCTGTCCAGCTGATGCCGTTGTACAACATAACTGTGACAACCATTGCATTGTACACCAGCATTCGTTTGTGCAGTGGTACCTTAGGCCCGGATTCTAGCCAAGTTTCGCTGCCCACACTGGTGCTGATCACACCGTAGCCCTCCCTTCTACACTTCACACATGTCTGGTTCACCTGCATGTAGGTAAGACAAAACTACAACAGAACCGCATAATTTAATCCTTCTTAGAACCAAGATAACAATTTATTAGTCACTCATATTGCAACTAACGAGGCTCGGTGCTGGTTTAGAGAACCTTCAATAGATGACACTTCACAAGAGGCTGATCAAATACACGCGATCGCCATAGTAAGGCGCGTTCGCGAACGAAGTTAAGTTTGCACGGAGCTGTTAGCGATCGGGATTACGATCGCGATCCCACTCATTTCAGTTCCAACCCATGATCATCCTGAGCACATAGAGTTACAACACTTTGAATATATCTTACACAAACAGTTGTATATGTTCTATTCTATTAAATTTGGCAATTTTGAAACAATAGCTACCACCCCAAAGCATTACGAATACATATTTTCATTCCGATTAATTTTGTGCACCCGTGTTCACGTACTAAACGATTCCGGTTTGTCTCACCTCTGAGATCGGATCCTTAAGGAAATATGCGCTGCAGAAGCTTTATTATATCTTAGAGTTATAATTACATCTTACAATTATAATTCATCCAAAGTAATCCAGACAATAGTGACATTAGCATGTCCGGATATTCTGGATATGTAACATTTCATTCTTAATATTAGCGATGCTTCATCGGAAGATCTATGTGACTGTCATCACAGATTCTGGCCAAAACACAAAGTAGAGACGACCTTGCGGAAGACTGACCGACAAAGCAGATGTCCTATACACGCCTTGAGAGACCACACACGAGGATGAACATACAATCGTCCCATTTGTTGCTTCCTATACACGCCTTGAGAGACCACACACGAGGATGAACATACAATCGTCCCATTTGTTGCTTCCTATACACGCTTTGAGAGAATACACACGAGGATGAACATACAATCGTCCCATTTGTTGCTTCCTATACACGCCTTGAGAGACCACACACGAGGATGAACATACAATCGTCCCATTTGTTGCTTCCTATACACGCCTTGAGAGACCACACACGAGGATGAACATACAATCGTCCCATTTGTTGCTTCCTATACACGCCTTGAGAGACCACACACGAGGATGAACATACAATCGTCCCATTTGTTGCTTCCTATACACGCCTTGAGAGACCACACACGAGGATGAACATACAATCGTCCCATTTGTTGCTTCCTATACACGCCTTGAGAGACCACACACGAGGATGAACATACAATCGTCCCATTCATTGCTTCCAATACTCGTGATTTGTGCCTGCTCCTCGACAGTTTCAAACAGTGCCAAAGGTGAGCTGTTTTTGTTTAAACTACACTTTGGTTCCCTTTGGCTTTGGTTGGATTACATCATCCATGTTGAATCTCAGCCAAAACTGGCGGGTTTGCATTATCATCTTAAAACTGTTGTTTTAGTTGACTTTGAATGACTTTGTGAGTGAGTCTTTCGAGAACCAATGCCTAGTTGAATTATCAAAGCGTAGTGCGGTAACCGACGATAACCCTGTCTTACTGGCGACCTCCCTGACCGCATCATTGACATTCCACTTACACTGCTGTGTGTGTTGTCTTTTCAGATGCCACTGTTGTGTGTATTGTCTTTCCAGATACCACTATTGTGTGTGTTGTCTTTCCAGATGCCACTGTTGTGTGTGTGTTGTCTTTCCAGATGCCACTGCTGTGTGTGTTGTCTTTCCAGATGCCACTGCTGTGTGTGTTGTCTTTTCAGATGCCACTGTTGTGTGTGTTGTCTTTCCAGATGCCACTGCTGTGTGTGTTGTCTTTCCAGATGCCACTGCTGTGTGTGTTGTCTTTCCAGATGCCACTGCTGTGTGTGTTGTCTTTCCAGATGCCACTGCTGTGTGTGTTGTCTTTCCAGATGCCACTGCTGTGTGTGTTGTCTTTCCAGATGCCACTGCTGTGTGTGTTGTCTTTTCAGATGCCACTGTTGTGTGCGTTGTCTTTCCAGATGCCACTGCTGTGTGTGATCTTCTGACTGGAACAAATGACGGGTTGCTGTCTTTTCCATTGGACACAACAGCGAAACCTCCAATATTCGGTTCACCAAAGAAACTCATCGCAGGCAAGCGTTATGAATTGTAACAATAACAACGTGTGGTCTGATACAGCGCCTGTAACCGACCAGACAAAGCGCTCCTGGCTCCCGCTTCTTACGACATTAGCAGGACAAGTTTTGTGGCAGCAGCACTGGGGCTTCGTAAATCGACACTATACACTTTGTGTATAGTGTCGATTGTTTACAGATTGTGTAACTGCTAGCAGCGTGAATATATTTAAAAACAAGGTTGACACATATCTCAGGAGGGCGGGTTATAAGTAGATGAACATTGTTGGACTCTCGATAAGCCAATGGCTTCCTTGTCCACTTGCCATCTGGGACTTTGGCTTGGATGGCAAATCTTGTTAAATCTTGTGAAACTACGATAACATACACCGTTATCCCGTGTGGGATATTTTACTTCCCCTGCCTTAGACTTCAGACAGAACGGACCATTTTAGTATCTTCCAAGATACACAGGCGGCAACGTGGATGTAGTAGACTGAAGATCACAACACAATATAATGCAAATGTATCATTAGATTGAATTTGGCGATTTAATACTTGTGATGTGCTCTGTCACGTGGCAACTCGATGAATTGGGATAAACTTAACTGAACTATGCCATTGTAGGAAGAATTATTGGTTTAGCAATGGACAACGTTCACGGACACATTTACTGGTGCGATGAGGCCAATGGCACCATCAATCGCGCCAACTTCAATGGTTCCGACCAAATATCCATCGCCAATGGAGGTGAGTTAATATTTATAAAACAATCCAATTATTATGAGTATTGAGTATGAGTATGAGTATGAGTATGAACCAACAAACTATCAACTTAACATAAGAAACACAGGCCTTGCAGATGGCTGAAGATCGGGAAATGTTCGCCATTGACATGGGACTGGATGCAGTTTACCAGCACGCTGTCCAGATTTAAACTGACCTTACAGTTAAGAAGCTCTCCCATGGGGGATATTTGCATTAATGACTACAGTACAGGGCAACAGAGCTAACGTGCAGTAGAGCTAATGTGCAATAGAGCTAACGTGCAGTAGAGCTAACGTGCAGTAGAGCTAACGTGCAATAGAGGTAACGTGCAGTAGAGCTAATGTGCAATAGAGCTAACGTGCAGTAGAGCTTACGTATCTTACAGGAGAGATTTTAATTTTGTTCTATATGTAGAGCTGTATCTACAGTTGCGTACATAAATAAATGACATGGTTTTACTAAATCATATTACATATTGTGGTCTCTATTCTTTACTTAACATTTTAGGAAAAACAAGTACACCCTCTAACTGTATATATATATATATATATATATATATATATATATATATATATATATATATATATATATATATATATATATATATATTATATATATATATATATATATATATATATATATATTTATATATATATATATATATATATACATACATACACATTTACACACATACATACGCATACACACGCTCACACGCGCACACACACACACACACACACACACACACACACACTCACACATAGTAAATAGTACAAACTACTTACTCGATCGTACGACCTGTAATTGTGTCATCAATGTGATGTTGACAGTAGGGTATGCTTGTCATGTGTGTTTGCTGGTCACGTCAGGATGTATATTGAACATACATGCGTTAACCAATGCATCCGGCAGACACGGCGCCTTCGCTTGTAGCCAATGTGTATTACTGATAACTTATTAAGTATATTCACCTGATGTGCTCATGAATTTGATTGTTCCGTACACAGTCCTATCGTTCGGGATTGTGGTGCTCTCAGAGGAAGCAAAGGTGTTCTTCACGAGATACGTACAAGGAGCAGTGGACGTGGTTCATGTGGACGGAAGTGGCAGAACAAACATATACACGGGTGGACAACATCTGATAGGCTTAGCAATTGATTCAAAACAGAGGTGACCTACTGCTTCAAAGCTGACTATCATACACAATGTTTGCCTAATTTAACATATATATGCAAGAATGTATGCGCAAACACGTATTTGCATATATACGTAAAACATGCACACATACTTGCATACATAAAGCATACATGCATAAATACACACATACATGCGTGCATGCATCCATACATGCTAATATGAAGCCTCAAGTCTCATACATACATACATACATACATACATACATACATACATACACACATACATACATACATACATACATACATACATACATGCATACATACATACATATAAATATACACACATACACACATACACACATACACACATACACACGCACGCGTGCATACGTGCACACGTACACACACACATGCGCGTACAAATATGTACATGTGCATACATGCATTAATATATGCATGCGTACATACAGACATACATGCATGCATGCATGCATGCACATGCCTATATGCATGCATGCATGCATGCAAGCATACGTATATACATACATACATATATACATACAAACATACATATATACATACATACACACATACATACATACATACATACATACATACATACATACATACATACATGCATACATACATACAGACATACATACAGACATACATATAATTGTTTTTTAGATTGACTTTCATTAGGATAGCAAGCACCAATGTTGTTTACATACAAAAACCTATGCTACTTACATACACAATTGTTAACATCTTTTTCCAAATCTTATTTCCACAGTCTCGTGTTCTTCTCGTCACCAGAAGCCTTACACAAAGCTAATATTGATGGCAGCGAGCATGTGGTGATCGCATCGGAAGGAATGCAATGGGTGCATGGCGTGACGCTTGATCACAACAATAAACAAGTATGCTGGGCCGATAATGGTACGATACCTTAGTTGGTGGCGCAGTGACACGGCGGTTAGAGCACTGAACTCTAAATCAGGAGGCAGCTTTAGCGACGTCCTTCGACCCATATTGCCTGTGTCTGTCCGAAGAGAAAAAACCTTGCACACATGCACGCACGCTCGGACGCACGCACGCACATGCACACACGCACATCCGCACACATGCACATAATAGAATCCGCAATTGTGTGTTCTCGCTCTCACATAAACTAAACAGTACCAGTTCCCCTGTGGGGCAAAACATGCGTATGTGAGAAAGAGGGTGGGTGAGAGGCATTGTGCAACATGTATTTTTCCCACAGTGACGCACGGCGCCTGACCCTTGATGGAGGAGGGGGTGCATGTCGGGGCCAATGGTGCGAGATAACGCTCATTTCTATTAATCCAGAAAAATCACCGAATTTGTTGAGAACTAACATTGTCTACTATCAACAAATTAGTTAATTTAATGCCGACATGATGTGCTGTTGTAAATGATGTATATCGGGCCGTCAACGAAATATTAGCTATTGTTACTTTGATAAATGTTTGTGCTATAGATGCAATAAAATATATAATCCTGGGAAGACTTCTTCTTCTCGCTAGGTGGCATGGCAAGCAGGCCGTCCTATACGTGGCTGGGCCGGTATCTGTTTGATAAACGAGGCGTCTTTTATCCAACTCGTGTTTCTGTTTTTTTCTCTGTCTAGCACCTATGTCGTCCTCATTTAGATTAATATATAAGTTCAGTTATATATCCTCGCTACTTGAAGTTGTCCAGTGTATCGTTGAAAAGAGACATTACATCAGGTGATTGCAAAATATCATCGTGTTCGATCATGATAGGTCTATCAGTGATCTTTTTAAAGTGTACCCTTTTGTGTCCACACATTGGGTAGGAAAGGGTTGTATGGTTTATTGATTTTCGGGAGTGCACTTATGGGAAGCCTGCTTGCCATGCTAACTGGAGGGCAGATGAGTAAATAATTATCCCAGAATTCAGTTCACAATGAATGTTACCAAAAGTAGACGAAATCTCAATAGTTGCGATTAGAAGAAAATAGTTAACACATTATTGTCGACCACCTTGATGAACATTTTCACGACAACAAAACAATTTACCTGTGCACATTCGTAGAAAGAATGAACAGTCTACAAGCTACGCTGATGTGTTGCAGGTGCGACGGTCATGGAATGTTCAGATTACGACGGCCAGAAACGTCGAGTCTTACGCCGCCCGACATCCAAGCCTGATGGTATATACATTGAAGGCGATCTGATTTTATGGACACAAATCTCACCACGAAGGTAGTACACTTATCTAGTATATAAAAGTGTGTGTGTGTATATATATATATATATATATATATATATATATACATACATATATATATATATATATATATATATATATATATATATATATATATATATATATATATATATATATATATATATATATATATATATATATATATATATATATATATATATATATATATATATATATATATATATATATATATATATATATATATATATATATATATATATATATATATATATATATATATATATATATATTTCGGTTTCTCACACACTCTCACTCTCTTTCTCTCTCTTCCTCTCACTTTCGTTTTATCTCATTCGGTCTCTTTCTCGCTCCGTCTCCCCTCTCTCGCTTTATCTCCATATCTCCCTACCTCTCTTTCCCTCCCCTCATTCTGTACTCGTATGTGTGTACCCCACTGTCATCGTTCTCTCCCTCCTTCCCCTCCTCTTTCTAGTTAATTGACCAACATATTATTGTCTTCCAGGTTGTATTCAACCCACCTTAACAGTAACGTCACGCGCATGATTGCTGTAGAGACCAAGGCTGGTATAGCGCTGCGGCGGTGTGAATGCCCACGTAAGTATCTGGGATGTTCAAACATGTCTTTAAGCCACGGTCGTGTTGAACATAACGACCTATATACAATACGTTAAGTCAACACCTATTTTGTTCAGCAACAAATATTTTTATAAAATCAAGATTAATGATAATATCCACTATTTTGTCTTGCAACAGTTCTGCGAGTGTATGGACACCATGAGTTATATCACACATTTATTTATAAAGAAATACCCAGTAATTTAACGTTCAACATTGCACTAACAAATGTTTAACTGACTTGTAATTGTTGTAACTGTGTTTGCAAATTAACTACGCAAGTGTTATTAAAAGCACAGTATTCACGTGTTTGTCTTATCGTTCCGTAGTGATTGGAGGGTATGTACTCGACCCACCAGTGACGATGGACATGTCAACTCGCCTGAATGACGCCGACAACGAGACATGTCTGGCTATGTCAGACATCGACCTCTACACGTTCGATGCAAGAGAAGAGCGCTGGTTCCCACGTCCACATAACAAATGTGTATTGTCTGGACTAGTCATCAAGAGATGTGTGCCGGTCGGGATGAAGACGTCGTTCACTGTCACAATCACCGGGCATCACCTCACGTGTTCCACGGACCACTTCAAGGTGGCGGTGCGACAAACCAAGTGGTCGTCCTGTCACCTCGCTGGGCTGTACAGAAACTGTAGATGGAGCGGCGCCGTCGAGACTGGAGGGCTCACCACGTGTGTCGCCGCCTGTCGCTGTGACGGAGACGACTGCAAACACCTGACGATCCACATTCCGAAGTTGTACGACGACTGGCAGATATGTGAAATCAACGTTAACTAAATTGAAATGACACCAACCAGAAGCAAGGATATATAAGGCCTATATATATATATATATATATATATATATATATATATATATATATATATATATATATATATATATATATATATATATATAACGCATCAAATATATATATATATATATATATATATATATATATATATATATATATATTCGAAGAAGGGAAGTTTGAGGTGGTGATCGTGACGTGTTTAAGGAACATGTTGGACACGAGATGTGCAAGTTATGGATACAAATGTTTTGTCTACATTGTATTCGAAAATATTTTCATATCCAGCAGTTGGGAAGACAAATACGCATGTGGTTGATGGCAATTGTTTGAAATTCTGACGAACAGTTGGATGGCGGTTTATTATCATATATGTGTATAATCGTTGTTTATGCCTGAATGCCTTATCCTTCTTAGCTCCTCAACGTACATAGTCAACTGTTTACGACTGGAATTGTTAAACCGGTTAGATACTGTGTAACCCTTTAGTTTTGGTGGACTTTGGTTTCCCGAGGCCTTTAGCACATCACAAATTCTTTATTGCATTGTGTTATGCTTAACAGATATGATGCTGACTTGTGTTGACATTACGTAGCACGAACCAAATACTCGTAATTTGTACGATAACACATTCCTTGTTCTTGTGTAGCTTCAGTTGGTGTCTTCTTGCAATCTCTCTAGTCACTTCGAGTCCACCTTCTCTCCAATGCTTCGTGTTGTCAGTCCTTCCCATTTGTATTCTACTTTTTCTGTTTTGTGTGGTATTTCTCTTTCTAGGATACTAGGTGCTAGACTAGGCTACTAGGTGCTAATATCTACTTTTTCTATGACCCAGATCCTCGGTGTCCACACTAATCTGAATAGTCTGCGCTATAACACATTTACTTAATTACAAATAAAGTCAACACCTACGTTGTTGAATTTCGTTTTGATGCGTTGAAATATAATGATAACGCATACACTGCGAGCAGATATTATGTGATGGATTGATTTATCACAGCACGTTGTGTACTTAGCATTGATGTAACTCACATAAGCCTGTAGAAAAAAGACATACATTTTTGTAATGAATGTTTCAATGGTGTTTCCTTGAGTGTTGCGCCAGAGGTCTTAAAGCCACGCGCGTGCACGTTATTCCATATCGCAAGGTACAGTGTGGCAGTGTTTGAAAACACTTTTGCTTAGAGTGACGTGCCCCATATTATAGTGTTGTATTGCCACATAGAACTGTTTACTAGCACTGCATTAATAATTACCGCGCACGTGATTTGTGTGGTTAGCAATTGTTTTGTTCTACATCACCTCACGGCTTGTGGCTTATGATATGAGTATGACATGTTTACAATATGGAGTTGATACCCGGACAACAGATAACGTATACTTTGCCATATATTATAATGATTCCTCTTAAATTGTACAAGAGATGTCCATTAACGTAACAACTTAACTAATTTGTTGTCCGGGTCTGGAATGTTGATCAGCATCCGAACTTGTTATGAAACAACTAAGATAGGATTGTCCACGACAAAACGTTACTCTTTGAGAAAGTCGCTGCTTATGTCAGCGGCAAAAACCGAGCTAGTTAGTGTATCAACTAAGACTGTTTGTGTCTAAAAATTAATACATGCTATCGCTAATTGATTACGAACTCTTGCGGACAATAAATGAATGGAACAAATTGTCTACAGATTGTGTAACTGCTAGCAGCGTGAATATGTTTAAAAACAAGGTTGACACATATATCAGGAGGGCGGGTTATAAGTAGATGAACATTGTTGGACTCTCGATAAGCCAATGGCTTCCTTGTCCACTTGCCATCTGGGCCTTTGGCTTGGATGGCAAATCTTGTTAAATCTTGTTAAATCTTGTATTTGTGTGTGGAATAAAGGTGAAACTAAAATTGTATTGTCTTGTCTGAAAATTAGTAAGCTTAGCGCGAATGGGTAGAGGTCGACAGTTGTCAGTGGTTCCTAAGTAGAACAAGACAAACACGTAGTGTAAGCCCAGTCCCTTAAGGAATCACCGTTTGTCAAAACGTACGGTGTAACTCCGACACATGGATAACTACAAGTTCCAATTTCGACAAAACAATGAACACATCGGATTCCCCGTTCACTCCAACTTCCAGTTAACGAGTTGCTCTGATGATGATGATGAACATTTATGATGATATAACTGCACAATATTGTTTTACTTGTAGTAGACATAGCACTTGTGGTTTGGTAAACACAATAGTTATATCCAACATGATATATTTACATGCGTACACGCTGCAGGGATGGGTTCGAGAACTTGAGTACTTGTGTACTTAAGTACAGCAAGTACAGTACTTGCACTTGTACTTGCCATTTTGCTGAGTGTAGTACAAGTACTTGGACTTGTACTTGACTGTCAAAGTACTTGGACTTGGCAAGTACTTTTCCAAGTACTTTTATATATATATTTTTTTATATTTGGCTCTATCGTAATCATACTCAATGTACTCAGATTTCACGAGTACATAACAAGTACAACTGAGTACTTTCTCAATATATGGTGTGAAAATGTATTTATTTGTAGTTAACAAAATTAAACTTTCCTGGAGTATACATACATACACAAATACATACATACATACGTGCATACGTACATACACACATACTCTAGTTGGAGCATGGTATGATGTTACCTTTGCGAAGTGCATCGCGTGTGAATCGACCGAGACATTGGAGGAACAGCAAACGGACGAAGCTGTAGGTGACAGTTGGATGCACACATAATTTCACCCGCCTAATGTTGTTAGAGCCTGTCTGCATTATTCAAGGGAATTACTGTTATGATGGTCACCGTTCCGCTCGTCGCAATTGTCCACGCAACTATCAAGATAGTCTCGGTCATCGTGCAAACCCATCTTCAGATGTCGGCGTTGGCGAACTCCATTGGCGGGTATAACAATGTTAACCGTCTTGACGTATCGCTGACACGGCAGTTCATTCACTCTTGCAAGAACGTTCTGGTTATATGCGTGGCTGTTCTTGTTCTTTCCGTTCCGTTGGTTTGTACCAGCGTCGCCGTATCACTGTGGGGCTACGAGCGTCTATCGGTCTCATGCGGGTTCACGGTGTTTTGGATAGCCGCGTGCAACTCGTTCGTCAACAGTCTAATTTTTTGGTTCTCTATCGTTCTGTGCGTCGAAAAACTTACAACGTGCTTACGGGTATTATCGACTCGTGGCGCTTGCGATAGATGCTCACTGTAGCGAGCTGAGGCTTCAATTAAGCCAAGCCCAGCCCAAAAAAATGGATTCGCTTTCTATATATTCAAGTGGTGTGCTCTGCGGGTAGGTAAGAGAACACATTGTATATCATGCCCGAACGAACTGGCGTCACATTTTCCTATGGGCTAAGGCGATGATAGTGTCATATACGGATATAACAAAATTCATGTGAAATACATCAGTGGTTGTTCACAAGTTTGGATGTATTAATGTACGACACATATTACGTATTATCTTCAGTCAATGTTGTGCGTATGGAAACAAAGAATCGGTAAAACTATCGTGCAAGGCAGAATCCAAGGCAAAGGAAAACAGGCAGGCCTTTATATAATGGGTGGGTATGGTTAAAATATTGATAGAATAGACTAAATGCCATCATCTCTGATCTATCGGAAGACAGAGAGGAATTGATTAAAACTGTAGCTAACTCATGCAGAGCTACCCGTGCGTTCGCACATAGTAAACAGGACTAAAGTACACCAAGTTAACTAAAAGTATACCTCAAGGCACCTTGCTACAGACAGTGGTGGATATATTTGAACGAACGATCTTCGTGCAGTAACTGCAGCAGGGCTGAATGCTTCCCGCTAAGTAGAATGTTGGTGTTGGAAAGAACAGGTGTGACAGTGTCTGAGGTGTAAAGCGCTTTGAACGTTTCTACCGACCGGACACTGCAATATGTATTTACCTTTACCCGTTTACTTTTTCTTTGTATTTATTCCAATCGACAGCTTCCATGAAAGCGCGCTCACGTTGTTAATTTATACAAGTTACATTCGACCTATACATATTATTTTCAATTATTACGTAATTATCGTTATTACACAAGCATTCAATATTCTCTGCCCAATACAGGGTTGTAGTGTTGATTGTCATATTGGACGTGTCGGATACGGACAAAACTAATAAGTTACGCTAATTATTACTATTTAGTTACGGGTATGAAATGACGCACGCGATAACAACGATTATAAAAAAATTAAACAAACGAGGTTCTAATGATTCAAGAGTTATTACACAGACCCGCTCTTTATCGGATATAATTTCTTAATTTGCCAACAACATTAGGCGAGTCAAATTAATACATTGTGCTTTTGCAATATGCATCCAACTGTCACCTACAGCCTCGTCCTTCATTTGTGCTACTCCGCCATCGATTCGAACGCGATGTACTTCATACATACATACATACATACATACATACATACATACATACATACATACATACATACATACATACATACATACATACATACATACATACATACATACATACATGCATACGCACTGGTGCAGGCAGGCACGCACGCACGCACGTATGTATGTATATACGCTACTCGTCATAGAAGCTTTGCATTTCGGGCGCCAATTTTTCAGGTGTTCATGTACGGCCCTGTGAAGGAGAAGTAACACTAAAGTTATCTGGTCTCGAAATTCACTCCACTATTATCCCTTCTACGTACAATCAAATTACCTATTGTAGTGATTACGTGCAGTTGTTCGCATCGTCGTGAATATTTTGAAAACCGTTGCTATACGCTTCTATGACTGTCGGTATTACATCGCAATTTCACAAGTTGTATTCCACGAAGCCATCAAGATATTGACTGGCAGCAATAGCAGTAGCAGTACCAAGGCGTTGATGGATATTTCTGTGATAATGTTTTGCAACATGAAATGGTGTATATATTGTTATCATGACAATCACGTACGAACTACAAAGTGCGAAGTTATCCTGTCTGCAGGCATTCGGCCATCCGGAAATGTGTTAGTTAAATGTGTTATTTCAATATCTTGGTTCCCGTAGTTGACATTTTATAATCAACAACTTTAATTATAATGTCCCCTATTTTGTGACAATGCATATGCATGAAAAATATCGTGTTGGTTATAAATATTGTATTTACCTAATCACAAGTGCTATGTATACTACAAGTAAAACAATCTTCGGTTATAGCATCACAAATGTCCATCATATGCAAAGCAATTCATTAACTGGATAATATAAAAAATATATATATAAAAGTACTTGGGAAAGTACTTGCCAAGTCCAAGTACTTTGACAGTCAAGTACAAGTCCAAGTACCTGTACTACACTCAGCAAAATGGCAAGTACAAGTGCAAGTACTGTATTTGCTGTACTTAAGTACACAAGTACTCAATTTCTCGAACCCATCCCTGCAGCGTGTACGCATGTAAATATATCATGTTGGATATAACTATTGTGTTTACAAAACCACAAGTGCTATGTCTACTACAAGTAAAACAATATTGTGCAGTTACATCATCATAAATGTTCATCATCATCATCAGAGCAACTCGTTAACTGGAAGTTGGAGTGAACGGGGAATCCGGTGTGTTCATTGTTTTGTTGAAGTTGGAGTGAACGGGGAATCCGCTGTGTTCATTGTTTTGTCGAAGTTGGAGTGACGGGGAATCCGATGTGTTCATTGTTTTGTCGAAGTTGGAACTTGTAGTTATCCATGTGTCGGAGTTGCATCGTACGTTTTGACAAACGGTGAGTCCCTAAGGGACTGGGCTTACACTACGTGTTTGTCTTGTTCTACTTAGGAACAGGTGACTATTGTCGACTTTTACCCATTCACTAAGCGTACTAATTGTCAGATAAGACAATGCAATTTTCGTTTCACCTTTATTCCACACACACAACCACGCAAGAATACATAATAAATTAGCGATAGCATGTATTGATTTTTATACATAAACAGTCTTAGTTGATACACTAACTAGCTCGGTTTTGGCCGCTGACATAAGCAACGACTTTCTCAAAGAGTAGCATTTTGTCGTGGACAATCCTATCTTAGTTGTTTCATAACAAGTTCGGATGCTGATCAACATTCCAGACCCGGACAACAAATTAGTTAAGTTGTTACTTTAATGGACAGCACTATTTAAGAGGAATCATTATAATATATGGCAAATTACGCGTTATCTGTTGTCCGGGAATCAACTCTATATTGTAAACATGTCATACTCATGTCATAAGCCACAAGCCGTGAGGTGATGTAGAAGTAAACAAATGCTAACCACCTATGTGAGTTACATCAATGCGAAGTACACAACGTGCTGTGATAAATCAATCCATCACACAATATCTGCTCGCAATGTATGCGTTATCATTATATTTCAACTCATAAGAACGAAATTCAACAACGTAGATGTTGACATTATTTGTAATTAAGTAAATGTGTTATAGCGCAGAATATTCAGATTAGTGTGGACACCGAGGATTTGTGTCACAGAAAAAGTAGATATTACGGAACGAAGGATTGTTATATATCACTAAGAGAAGGCAGATAGTTAGGTGCGGAAAGAAGACCATATATCTAGTCTAGCACCTAGTAGCCTAGAAAGAGAAATACCACACAAAACAGAAAAAGTAGAAGACAAATGGGAAGGACTGACAACACGAAGCATTGGAGAGAGGGTGGACTCGAAGTGACTAGAGAGATTGCAAGAAGACACAGACTGGAGCTACACAAGAACAAGAAATGTGTTATCATACCAAGTACGAGTATTTGTTTCGCGCTACGTATTGTCAACACAAATCAGCATGATATCAGTAAATATAATCAACGCAATAACACACTTGTGTTGTGCTAACATCATTGGAAAACCCAAGCCGACCAAACAATGTATGTGCACAGATGATAATAAATCGCCATCCAACTGCTCGTCAGTGTTTCAAACAATTGCCACCATTGATGGATATGATAATATATTCGAATATAAAGTACACACCATTTATTATCCATAACTTCGACAAGGACATCCCGTGTCCATCATATTCCATAAACACGACCTCAATATTATATTCCTCGAGTGGTAGCTGGTTGCAACAAGTTCATTTACACAAATGTCAACACAGAAGCATCGAATTAGCTTGACCACATGCATATGTACAATAGAACTTCTCTAAATTAAACCTCATATCAACATAGAATGTGTTGTGTCTAACAATGAATACAAGTTTATAGAGGATTCATATAATGTTGAAGCTTTCAACACACACATTGTATGGTAGTTGTTAGCTTACACTAGCAGAACCTTATATTTACCCCACAGTAACAGGTATTACACTATTGGAAAAACCAATACCTCACCATAGCCATTTATATTATAACTTATTTTTTCTAAATTAAATGTTGATGTGACATACTACGCTATGTGTACAGTGTAAATGGTGCACAATTGGTAGTGGGTCTTCACATGAACATATATATATATATATATATATATATATATATATATATATATATATATATATATATATATATATATATATATATATATATATATATATATATATATATATATATATATATATATATATGACTAGGTCACTAGAAGGGATTCGCTACGCGCCAGCAGCGTACGCTGACCAGTTACGTAAAACTCTGGCAATAATGGAATATTGCCAGAGTTTTATACCAGTGTGTGTCAAAGGGTATCATATGAGTACCTCTATTTAGTCGTATCATATATATATATATATATATATATATATATATATATATATATATATATATATATATATATACTTGATCACTTTAGCCATTTCATGGCAGCATAGTGCCATAGTTTTATACCATATATATATATATATATATATATATATATATATATATATATATATATATATATATATATATATGACAATATTCCATTATTATTATTATTAGGTAACTGGTCAGCGTAGGCTGCTGGCGCGTAGCGAACCCCTTTTAGTGACCTAGTCTGGCACTACACTGTCATGAAATGGCTAAAGGGATCAAGTGACGATGATGAAATATCAGACAAAACATCGCTCTCTTGTGCACGTTACTACGGAATATGTGACTATGTGTATTTATTAAAAAATATTGAATACTGGTTGCTGCACCATTCGCTATAGCCTGGCCCCAGATTCAGCTTTAGGCCATAGCCCAGGGCTAGGTCATAGACTAGTACATAATATAATTTGTGTCGTTCGATAATCGTAATTTGTTCATTAAAAACAACTTTTTTAACAATTTGTTTGCACTGCAACGATGAAATAATAAATAGTTAGTAGAGATTTAGAATATGGATGTCTTAGGCAAACGTTTCTTCTCATTTTTGCGAAAACGAAATATTATATTACGTATAGCGACTGGCTTGGCGCAACGATTCTTGTCTACGTTACTATACTATTTATGACGTTGATTATTTGTTGACTTAGTCACTTGCTTCATTTTGAAAAAATGTGTGACATAAAGAAGCAAGTGCTATCAAATCAACCTTGAAAGAAACCTTAGCAAAGACCAAAGCAGAACAATTATGTGACCAATTATGACAAACGATGTACATTTTAACAATTATGTAATGCATTAAGTTTTTTGTGCTTTCTCCTATTTGGAAATGCACGAAGTTTGGACACATGACCATTTCCAATGTCAACAAGGTATTATTATTGCGATATTTCGTAATATTTTCATTAATTTGTTAAAGAGTCATGAACAAATGTTACAGAGCCATGAACAAATGCGTTATTTGCCTATTTGGAAGAAAACGGCGATTAGGCAAAACTGTAATGTTCTATTGCTATATAAACTAAATTCCTGAAATATTAAGGTACAATTATATTATATATAAGTTCTTGGTATATCCTCAGTGGTCTGTGATGCGTCGTGACTCTAATATATATATATATATATATATATATATATATATATATATATATATATATATATATATATATATATATATATATATATATATATATATATATATATATGAGGTCTGGTGTATATGTGTATGTTTATGTGCGTGCGTGCGTGCGTGCGTGCGTGCGTGCGTGCGTGCGTGCGTGCGTGCGTGCGTGCGCGCTATGACATAATATTATCAGATCAAACACATTTTGCACTATGCTCTAGAATTAAATAATAAAGAAGCCTAAAATCATATATCATGCAGCTTGGCTTAACACGTTTGTTAGTGACAAACATCGTTTAGAAATAGTTTCTTTGGTACACTGAACAAAATTGATTATGCTGTGTACTATCTAACAAATGCACACCATAAAAGAGCTTGACATTACTGATTGGGAAACAACATGTGGCGTGAACAAATGGAACATACGGACGAAATTACAAACACACCATCGGGTGGACTTGTCTATACATATCTCGTTGAACAGCACATGCGATAATCAGATTTGCCGCACACCTGATTTTCGGTTTGGCGGCCGTATTTCTGAAGACGGAAGTTAGAGCGTTGTGCCAGCGACTCCCGGCGATGTAGACACTCGCGTAACTGTGCAGCGCGACAAGACACCTTGGAAGATGACGACGATGATGGGCGTGGTAGTAGTGTCGATGATGATGATGATGGCTACAACGTGGTGATAGGTTATGATGATGATGATGGTGGTGGTGATTATGGTTATGTTGATAACATAACAATTGCCTGGCGGGGGCCAGATGTTTCAGTGTTCATGAGTCGGCAGCAGAGTAGGTATCTGGTCTTCCCCTTAGTCACATTTCACTGACTGCGTCTCGTCAGTGTAGCGCCACCTGCTCGTGGTCGTCTTTGCTTGGCTGACTGCTGTGAGGATGCAGTAGAGTGAGCACCAGCAGAGCCATGGATGGTCGGACCCTGCTTGTAGGCATCCAGATGGCAGTAATCCTGTGTTCGTAACTGCTGATGTTTCTAGCAGTCGTCATGTATTGTGTTGTGTTGTATTTTATTGTATTATTGTATTGATGTCCGGGGAGCTCTGCCAGCCAGCAGGTGTAAGCTGTCAATGTTGGTAGGTTTCTGGCAGCCCGTTAAGATGCGGCAGCAGTCATGTAGGACAGGGTTCAGCTTGTTGGCGTGTGTTGATCTCGCCCTTACAGAACATGCGTAGTTGGCAGTAGACTAGCCGGGAGCATGGCCGCTCGATTTCTGCTTCCGCATTTCGAGTTTGAAAGTTTGCGGTTGATGTTGTTCCGCGCATTTACCTTCTGTTGGGCGGCATG
The DNA here is from genome assembly GCA_963662155.1 of Lamellibrachia columna. Taxonomy (NCBI): domain Eukaryota; kingdom Metazoa; phylum Annelida; class Polychaeta; order Sabellida; family Siboglinidae; genus Lamellibrachia; species Lamellibrachia columna. Next base: position 25,824,556 of record OY759268.1, read on the forward strand.
AATGTGCGTGGTAGACACTTTACGTGTTGACGTGAACAGAATCTACAGATACTAGAACGGTAGTAATAACAAATGTCAAGTCCATAAGTGCTTCAATGAATGAAATACAATAAATATCACCTGTGATGTACTGCATTGTGTCTTGTTCCGCCCATCCAGTGGGAAATGATCTTGGTTGCCTACGTCTGCAACCGACACGCCACCTAATTATGACGATGACGTTAATTGTTTGGAGAATGTCGCTCGCATAGGCATTAATTGGCTTAGCCCCGTGTAATAACATGCGTGTGACAAACATGCTTCAAGCGTGTGACAAACTATGAGTTCAGGTGTACGATTTATGTCTACATAAACCCGTCGTGCTTTGCTTAGCTTATTAGAGACTAACCGAAATATCCCGTGGCGCCTCTGGTGCATAATATAACACGGCGGAAGTAACCCGTGGCGCCTCTGGTGTATAATATAACACGGCGGAAGTAACCCGTGGCGCCTCTGGTGCATAATATTACACAAATAACTTGAACGTATTGTATGAGTATATGCTTAAATAAAGTGTAAGAATAAGACAATCAATATATAACATATATTATTATAATATGTGAGATGGTATGAAGAGGAAATCAGTTAACAAACATTTATCAGCAATTAGTTATCGTATAAGTGGCAAATATAACAATTATGGACATTACAACTAGAGATATATAGTGACATAAATAAATTCTTCGCGTAGGAGCTGAAACCTTGCAATAAGTGAGACTGAAATGTATCAATGATCAAAGCGGGAGTATTATTAATTTCATGGGCAATACTAAACCTGAGTGATTTCCTGGCAAGTTCAGTATTCGCTCTTTCAACATGTATGTCGCCGATTTCTTGTATAATGTGTATGACATCTTTATTTTCTCATATGCCTAACCTTGACAAATATTCAGGTAAATTAACATTTATATATCTATGATAACATTTTACTTGTTGTAGCCTAATAATGTATGTGACCATTAAAATGTTAAGATGTTTGAATAATGGCTCTGTATGTGCATTATATCGGCTACATTTCACTAATCTGATTACTCTTTTTTTGAGTTTTAAAATCTTGTTGGGTCCCCCAAGAAAGCAAACAGTAATTTATATGAGGGAGTATAAGTGAGTTATATAAGTTTACTAAGACATGCTGCGGTACAAATTGTTTGATTTTTCTTATAATGCCAATTGATCTTTTTTTGAAATTTTACATTCTAGTTTATCAATACGACTTTTCCTATTCAGGTTTGTGTCCATTGTCAATCCTAAGAAGTTGGAATTATCAACACACTCTACAGGTGTGTAATTTATTTCAAGTTGGAATCTCGGAATTTTTGATTGGATGTTCATTAAATTTATTCATAATAGTACATTGATCAGACACTTGATTATCATCAGCAGTAAAATAGTCTGGGAAAGTTCTCGTGTTTTGCGATTTATTTAATATCTCATTTAATAGGGAACACGTTTTTCATGAATCAGTCTTACATGCATTAAAATGTGATGCATATAATATTTTGTTGGCATGTCTTATACTTGTTTTTAAAAATTTAATGTTATAATCATGTAGTTTATTTTTAATGATAAATTATCCTGTGATTCATGTGATATTATTAGGAGTTGTTTATAAAGGTTGTCCCGATATTTTATGGAACGAAGGATACCTAGAGTAATCCATTTGGATTTCTTATGTTTGTATTTGTTAATTTGTTTACAACTACAGGAAAATATTTACTTTTTAATTTATCAAACATATTACATAAAATATAAAGATTTGCACTTGGGATAGCATTAGGATCTTTATTTAGTTTGTTAGGCAAGTCTTGCCTTATTAAGTCACTTAACATGTTTTCATTAAGTCAAGTCTATGCTTTGTTATTTTTTATGTATCTAGGCGGCGGTTCACGATGTCAAATAGGGTTGAGACATATACAATAAGGTTGGTGATCTGTTTTAATAGAATACCAGACATGGAATTTAAAGTGGAAGAAGAAAGTCTACAAAAGAAGTTAATGTTCCATTTTGATTCGAAAATCTGGTACATCTTTCTCATTTACTTTAAAAGATCAATATTATAGTCTCCAGCAATTATTAATTCATTGTTACACTTTTCAAGCGATGCTAAAATAATAGTAAATTCGTCAATGAATGTCTTGTATTCAATATTAGTGTTATTTGGAGGTCTGTAGACATTTCCAAGTATTGTATTTTTAAGGCAATTCCCAGGAATCAGTTCCTTTATGTGTATTTTTTATATTGTATTTAATTTTTGTATTTAGATAAATTATTAAACCTCCATTATTGCTACACGTGTTGCCTTGTGAGATGCAATAATAATTACTCAAGTGAAAAGAGATATAACATTAATTTTTCTTAACCAACTTTGAAACTTTTGAAATCACATGGCGCTAATTTGAAAGCCATTTGTTTCTAAATCTTTTTTAATTAAGTTCAGCTCATAAAATTTTGCATTGATGCTCTCTATATTAGTTATGAGAATAGTGAAAGAGTTATTTTAACCAGAAGATCACTCAGTTTGTCGTTTTCAGTATATGGCGAATTACGAATTACTTTTAAATTGTCGTGATCATCATTATATTCGCCCAACCTTCTAATTTTACACAAGGAGTTGGTTTCAAAACCACCATAATTTCCAAGAATACTATTACCCAATGTCATTAAAAGTTGGTTTCATAGTAGAATAGTTACAGTTATTATTACTAAACAAGTGAAAGCGTATCACTGATAATCTTATCCTATGCAATGGCTTAAATTTAATTTGTTTTATAAACGAAGCTAAAGTACAACATAAGTGAACACATGTTAGCGGAAGCATTACCGTCTAAGAGTGTTTACATTTCACAGTTCTATTGAACCTGATATCAGTAGGAGAATGCCTAGTATGGCATAACATAAAAAGAAAAGAAAATATATGAGTATTGTTTTAACCATGTTCATTTTGAAATGGCTCCCAGATGGCAGTGTTATTTTAATATAATTTCTGCATTAGGCAATTGCAGAGTATACCGTGATTAATGGCACATTTAGATGCATTGTATAATGAAATCAGGTGTGCAATCAAATCAAATAATAATAATTATAATAAATGATATAATAATTGTAATAATAATAAATTATATAAACATACGCATATAATGCATGTGCGATGTACATTTCCATATGGTATAGTTCATCTGAACTATTTATACAGTTATGCAGAAAATAGTAATTATGATTTCGTACGTCATTCTCACTTTACAAACTTCTTACATGAAAATATAACTAATGTGCGTTTTCATATATCATATTCCAATTAATTGACATATGTTGCACACATACACATTTGCTTTTCCATATAGTATAGTTCATCTGAACCATGTATATTAGGTTTTAAAAAAATATTTAGTACATCCTTCTTGCTGTACATTACTTCATTACTTCATGTCCCTTCATATGCACCAGTGGCCATTAACATGCAGCGTAAAACGGTATTTGCGTACCCTTCGTAGTTGCTGAACGGTGTTACACAGAAATCATTACACAGTAGGTTCTATCTACTTCGAGGCGGGCACCGCAGTGGAAACGACAACAGACCATCCATCGTGTCACTGGCGAACGTCGGTCAGAAATACTACTGCGGCGCACATTTCAACGGATTCTATCATTGGGTCTTTAATATTGGTCTATGTCCGATTTTGTTGTGATAAGAACAATCTTGTTTTGGAGATCTTTCACAAGGATCTTACCATTGTAAATCCAGGTATCCGTAATTTTGCCATTTTCCCGTTAAATCCTCGTTGATGAAAACACGGCAGGTGTTTCCCTTCAGTTTGCCGCGCATCCGGATTATTGCGTCCCGGCGAAGCTCGCTGTGAAACTTCACAAGTATGCTGCGTTTGTTTGGCGTTCTTCCCTTACGATGGCACCGCACTATTTCGTTAGTTTCATGCGGGGGCGTAAGGCCGATCAGGTTGTTTACGATGTCCATGGTTGTTGCCTCAATATCATCCCCGTTTGCGGTATCTGGGATTACTTGGAATTGAAGATTGGTTCTACGGGAGTATTGCTCCAAACTATCCAGATCCGTCTCCAGGCAGTTGACTTGTTGTTCTAGTTCATGTATTCCAACATCCCTCAATTTGATACTTGCAGTTAGGTCGTCTATTTTCTTGTTCATCGAGTAAATTTTATCGGCCAACCCTTTTGGTTACAAGATCTTTTTCATTTTCAATAACACATCCTCGTTAGACAGTAGTTCCAGTACTATTAATTGTAACTGGTCAGTACTGAGAACGTCTTCCCCTGGATTTTGTACTGATACATCGGCATTAGCACTCTCTTTTCTTTTAAATCCCATTATCGCGTGGATTGTTCATTCGCGGCGGGTGTATTTGGCACTATGTAAATTAACGATTACCCTTCGTAGTCGACGACCGATGTTACACAATATACTTGCACAGTGTATGCCTCGAATCGGGCACCGAAACGGAAACAAACAGCAGAGTTTTAAGGCGTTGCCCTACCGAAATCGTTTCAGTCAGAATTCACGACGACCATTTGTCCAAACACACTCACTCTGGCCGTCACCAAGCCGCCGTCAGTTGCTATTTGAGCTTATTCCCAAAACATTTCACCTTTCACCTTTCATTCTATTAAAAGAGCCCAAAAACTCGGAGCCCCGCTACAACAGGTCTAGTCTCTGACGACCATATGACATTCCCGGTACCAACTACTGAATAACCTTTTTATATAATACCCACTATTTACGCACCAATTCTCTCGGATTTTAGGTTTTCATAAAATAAACCAGTGATTTGCCGAAATGGAGAACTTGCAGTCTGATGTATGCGGTGAAGGTGTCAGGTGACAACTGGTTCAAAATTAAATGCCATATTTGATTGGGCTGATGTACAGATATATATATATATATATATATATATATATGAATGTAGAACTTAAAAACATGCAATTTGGCCGATTCGGTGATTTTATTTGCCAAGAATCATCTGTATTCGGCCAGCAGGGTTACAACGTTCGAAATGTCGCCCGTTTGGCAGTGAGATGTTGCAGTATGGATCGGATTCGTAGACGCGTAGGTATTTCGGAGGTGATATTCCCGAACCACCGGTGGGCGTATTAATGCTCAAGCCTACTTTCCCGCAATTCCGGCCAAACGAGAATGTCGACGTCGAGTGTTTTGTTATGTGTACAAGGAGATCCATCGATTTCAACGATTTATTCCAGCCAGGCAACTACACACATTGTAACACATCCAATGCTTAACGATGAAACGTCTCACAAATGAATTAAGAGATGAATATCATTATTATACAATTTAAACATTATAACGCGCCCAACATATTTCTTGGTATGTTCTAGGATCCTATTTAAAACAACTCGCATAAACTAATTTAATTGATGTTAGTGATATGATATAACATTACTGTGAAGACTCGAGCCAAAGACAACTAAAATACGACACGAAATGCTATAGTTTAAATGAGAGAGCCCACGACAAATACGGAAATATATAAAGAATTATTGTTTCACCAAACAATACATCGTACCAATAATAGCGGTTAATGATATTAAACAGAACGACACAGCTAGCGTCGGAACGCAAAACTCGGCTGTTCTAACGTGTGAATAACTACGAACACTGTTGGCGTTGGCATAGATCTATACACCAATGTTTCACTAATTTGCATTGTTCATTTTATTGAAATGATGTCGGCCACTCATTCATTTACATACATCACGATAAGTAATCTTAATTGACGACACTTTTGTACACTACGGTTAAAATTCGTATTATCATAACTTCTATAACATCACACATGCATATGGTGGAACATTCGAATGTTCGCCATCTAAACTATTAATACAAAGTATTTTGCAGGGTAGCATTATGTGGATCAATGTTCTATCAAACGTACTACAGAGAAACTATTAATACAAAGTATTTTGCAGGGTAGCATTATGTGGATCAATGTTCTACCAAACGTACTACAGAGAAACTATTAATACAAAGTATTTTGCAGGGTAGCATTATGTGATCAATGTTCTATCAAACGTACTACAGAGAAACTATTAATACAAAGTATTTTGCAGGGTAGCATTATGTGGATCAACAGTTTAAGCAAGTCATGTGTGATAACAACGTGGACCGGTTGAAAAGGTAAAAAACGGCACCATCAACGAAAAACAGGTAATTTGTTAAATTTGACTAGTCTACTTGTTAAGGGTTTGCATGCACACCCAGAACTGTTCTTTCTTTGGTAGTTAAAATCAGGAATATATGACCTAGCTGGTAAGTAAGTCATTTAGCAGTATTTTAAGTGTGTTTTAATGTAATCATGTTTTGTGAATGAGATGGTGCTTTGGCAAGTAGTAATATTTCTGCGGACAAATTGTATCTACGAAGAATTCGAACCGCCATCCTGTAAGGTTGGTTTTGTTACAACTAGCCCGCTCTCCCCTACTACTGAGAGGAAATGCCATCGATATGTTATAGTATATACAAAACGTATGCCAGCACATTGGGCCAGCCAATTTCTTAGAGGCCAACCTACTGATTATCAATTATTAAAAACATCAGCACGGAGACGGACAGTCGCAGTAGAATACAAGCTGGGCGAATGCGTGGAGGAAAGTGGAAATATATATATATATATATATATATATATATATATATATATATATAATATATATATATATATAAATATATATATATATATATATATATATATATATATATATATATATATATAATATATATATATATATATATATATATATATGTATGTGTGTGTGTGTGTGTGTGTGTGTGTGTGTGTGTGTGTGTGTGTGTGTGTGTGTGTGTGTCTGTGTGTGTGTGTGTGTGTGTGTGTGTGTGTTTGTGTGTGTGTGTGTGTGTGTGTGTGTGTGTGTGTGTGTGTGTGTGTGTGTGTGTGTGTGTGTGTGTGTGTGTGTGTGTGTGTGTGTGTGTGTGTGTGTGTGTGTGTGTGTGTGTGTGTGTTTAACTCATGCGTACAACAAGTCTACCTATACATATAGCGAAGACGGGAAAACAACAAGAGAAACTGCAAGTTTACGAGAATAACTTTGTGAGAAGAATTGCGAGGAAGCTGGTGAGGAGCCGGCTAAAGTGGAAAGAATGGAAGAAGAACCTTTGATGAAGAGAGCGGATGCACTTAGAGTGGAGGGAAGAAGGACAATAGGAAGACCGACACCGAGATGGGAGGACTGCGTGAAGAGGGATTTGGCAAAAGCGGGAGGTGTGTGGAGAACGAGAACGAGGGATACGTGGAGGGGAGACGTCGGTGAAACGAGAGAACGAGAACGAGGGATACATTGAGGGGAGACGGCGGTGAAACGAGAGAACGAGAACGAGGGATACATTGAGGGGAGACGGCGGTGAAACGAGAGAACGAGAACGAGGGGCGCACCAATTGTTTTCTTTGTGCTAATGGTAGAATGTATGGTGGAACTGTTGTAGGAGGTCAAGCCGCTGTCCTGCTTCCATTGCCATCTTGTCTACTAAGTGTGTCCAGACAATTCTACCGAGACAGCGATGTATAATGTAATGTATGGTGGAACTGTTGTAGGAGGTCAAGCCATTGTCCTGCTTCCATTGCCATCTTGTCTACTAAGTGTGTCCACACAATTCTACCCGGCCAGCGATGTATAATGTAATGTATGGTGGAACTGTTGTAGGAGGTCAAACCGCTGTCCTGCTTCCATTGCCATCTTGTCTACTAAGTGTGTCCAGACAATTCTACCCAGACAGCGATGTATAATGTAATGTATGGTGGAACTGTTGTAGGAGGTCAAGCCATTGTCCTGCTTCCATTGCCATCTTGTCTACTAAGTGTGTCCAGGCAATTCTACCCGGCCAGCGATGTATAATGTAATGTATGGTGGAACTGTTGTAGGAGGTCAAGCCACTGTCCTGCTTCCATTGCCATCTTGTCTACTAAGTGTGTCCAGACAATTCTACCCGGACAGCGATGTATAATGTAATGTATGGTGGAACTGTTGTAGGAGGCCAAGCCGCTGTCCTGCTTCCATTGTCATCTTGTCTACTAAGTGTGTCCAGACAATTCTACCCAGACAGCGATGTATAATGTAATGTGTGGTGGAACTGTTGTAGGAGGTCAAGCCGCTGTCCTGCTTCCATTGCCATCTTGTCTACTAAGTGTGTCCAGACAATTCTACCCAGACAGCGATGTATAATGTAATGTATGGTGGAACTGTTGTAGGAGGTCAAGCCACTGTCCTGCTTCCATTGCCATCTTGTCTACTAAGTGTGTCCAGATAATTCTACCCGGACAGCGATGTATAATGTAATGTATGGTGGAACTGTTGTAGGAGGCCAAGCCACTGTCCTGCTTCCATTGCCATCTTGTCTACTAAGTGTGTCCAGACAATTCTACCCAGATAGCGATGTATAATGTAATGTATGGTGGAACTGTTGTAGGAGGTCAAGCCGCTGTCCTGCTTCCATTGCCATCTTGTCTACTAAGTGTGTCCAGACAATTCTACCCAGACAGCGATGTATAATGTAATGTATGGTGGAACTGTTGTAGGAGGTCAAGCCACTGTCCTGCTTCCATTGCCATCTTGTCTACTAAGTGTGTCCAGACAATTCTACCCGGACAGCGATGTATAATGTAATGTATGGTGGAACTGTTGTAGGAGGCCAAGCCGCTGTCCTGCTTCCATTGCCATCTTGTCTACTATGTGTGTCCAGATAATTCTACCCAGACAGCGATGTATAATGTAATGTATGGTGGAACTGTTGTAGGAGGTCAAGCCGCTGTCCTGCTTCCATTGCCATCTTGTCTACTAAGTGTGTCCAGACAATTCTACCCAGACAACGATGTATAATGTAATATATGGTGGAACTGTTGTAGGAGGTCAAGCCGCTGTCCTGCTTCCATTGCCATCTTGTCTACTAAGTGTGTCCAGACAATTCTACCCAGACAGCGATGTATAATGTAATGTATGGTGGAACTGTTGTAGGAGGTCAAGCCAATGTCCTGCTTCCATTGCCATCTTGTCTACTAAGTGTGTCCACACAATTCTACCCAGACAGCGATGTATAATGTAATGTATGGTGGAACTGTTGTAGGAGTTCAAGCCATTGTCCTGCTTCCATTGCCATCTTGTCTACTAAGTGTGTCCACACAATTCTACCCGGCCAGCGATGTATAATGTAATGTATGGTGGAACTGTTGTAGGAGGCCAAGCCGCTGTCCTGCTTCCATTGCCATCTTGTCTACTAAGTGTGTCCAGACAACTCTACCCGGCCAGCGATGTATAATGTAATGTATGGTGGAACTGTTGTAGGAGGTCAAGCCACTGTCCTGCTTCCATTGCCATCTTGTCTACTAAGTGTGTCCAGACAATTCTACCCGGACAACGATGTATAATGTAATGTATGGTGGAACTGTTGTAAGAGGCCAAGCCGCTGTCCTGCTTCCATTGCCATCTTGTCTACTAAGTGTGTCCAGACAATTCTACCCAGACAGCGATGTAAAATGTAATGTATGGTGGAACTGTTGTAGGAGGCCAAGCCGCTGTCCTGCTTCCATTGCCATCTTGTCTACTAAGTGTGTCCACACAATTCTACCCAGACAGCGATGTATAATGTAATGTATGGTGGAACTGTTGTAGGAGGTCAAGCCACTGTCCTGCTTCCATTGCCATCTTGTCTACTAAGTGTGTCCAGATAATTCTACCCGGACAGCGATGTATAATGTAATGTATGGTGGAACTGTTGTAGGAGGCCAAGCCGCTGTCCTGCTTCCATTGCCATCTTGTCTACTATGTGTGTCCAGAAAATTCTACCCAGGCAGCGATGTATAATGTAATGTATGGTGGAACTGTTGTAGGAGGTCAAGCCGCTGTCCTGCTTCCATTGCCATCTTGTCTACTAAGTGTGTCCAGACAATTCTACCCAGACAGCGATGTATAATGTAATGTATGGTGGAACTGTTGTAGGAGGCCAAGCCACTTTCCTGCTTCCATTGCCATCTTGTCTACTAAGTGTGTCCAGACAATTCTACCCAGATAGCGATGTATAATGTAATGTATGGTGGAACTGTTGTAGGAGGCCAAGCCGCTGTCCTGCTTCCATTGCCATCTTGTCTACTAAGTGTGTCCAGACAATTCTACCCGGACAGCGATGTGTAATGTAATGTATAGTGGAAATGTTGTAGGAGGCCAAGCCGCTGTCCTGCTTCCATTGCCATCTTGTCTACTATGTGTGTCCAGACAATTCTACCCAGACAGCGATGTATAATGTAATGTATGGTGGAACTGTTGTAGGAGGTCAAGCCACTGTCCTGCTTCCATTGCCATCTTGTCTACTAAGTTTGTCCAGACAATTCTACCCGGACAGCCATGTATAATGTAATGTATGGTGGAACTGTTGTAAGAGGCCAAGCCGCTGTCCTGCTTCCATTGCCATCTTGTCTACTAAGTGTGTCCAGACAATTCTACCCAGACAGCGATGTATAATGTAATGTATGGTGGAACTGTTGTAGGAGGCCAAGCCGCTGTCCTGCTTCCATTGCCATCTTGTCTACTAAGTGTGTCCAGACAATTCTACCCAGACAGCGATGTATAATGTAATGTATTGTGGAACGGTTGTAGGAGGCCAAGCCACTGTCCTGCTTCCATTGCCATCTTGTCTACTAAGTGTGTCCAGACAATTCTACCCGGACAGTGATGTATAATGTAATGTATGGTGGAACTGTTGTAGGAGGCCAAGCCACTGTCCTGCTTCCATTGCCATCTTGTCTACTAAGTGTGTCCAGACAATTCTACCCGGACAGCGATGTATAATGTAATGTATGGTGGAACTGTTGTAGGAGGTCAAGCCACTGTCCTGCTTCCATTGCCATCTTGTCTACTAAGTGTGTCCAGACAATTCTACCCGGACAGCGATGTATAATATAATGTATGGTGGAACTGTTGTAGGAGGTCAAGCTGCTGTCCTGCTTCCATTGCCATCTTGTCTACTAAGTGTGTCCAGGCAATTCTACCCAGACAGCGATGTATAATGTAATATATGGTGGAACTGTTGTAGGAGGTCAAGCCACTGTCCTGCTTCCATTGCCATCTTGTCTACTAAGTGTGTCCAGACAATTCTACCCGGACAGCGATGTATAATGTAATGTATGGTGGAACTGTTGTAAGAGGCCAAGCCGCTGTCCTGCTTCCATTGCCATCTTGTCTACTAAGTGTGCCCAGACAATTCTACCCAGACAGCGATGTATAATGTAATGTATGGTGGAACTGTTGTAGGAGGCCAAGCCACTGTCCTGCTTCCATTGCCATCTTGTATACTAAGTGTGTCCAGACAATTCTACCCGGACAGTGATGTATAATGTAATGTATGGTGGAACTGTTGTAGGAGGCCAAGCCACTCTCCTGCTTCCATTGCCATCTTGTCTATTAAGTGTGTCCAGACAATTCTACCCAGACAGCGATGTATAATGTAATGTATGGTGGAACTGTTGTAGGAGGTCAAGCCATTGTCCTGCTTCCATTGCCATCTTGTCTACTAAGTGTGTCCACACAATTCTACCCGGCCAGCGATGTATAATGTAATGTATGGTGGAACTGTTGTAGGAGGCCAAGCCGCTGTCCTGCTTCCATTGGCATCTTGTCTACTAAGTGTGTCCAGATAATTCTACCCGGACAGCGATGTATAATGTAATGTATGGTGGAACTGTTGTAGGAGGCCAAGCCGCTGTCCTGCTTCCATTGCCATCTTGTCTACTATGTGTGTCCAGACAATTCTACCCAGACAGCGATGTATAATGTAATGTATGGTGGAACTGTGGTAGGAGGTCAAGCCGCTGTCCTGCTTCCATTGCCATCTTGTCTACTAAGTGTGTCCAGACAATTCTACCCAGACAGCGATGTATAATGTAATGTATGGTGGAACTGTTGTAGGAGGCCAAGCCACTGTCCTGCTTCCATTGCCATCTTGTCTACTAAGTGTGTCCAGACAATTCTACCCAGATAGCGATGTATAATGTAATGTATGGTGGAACTGTTGTAGGAGGTCAAGCCGCTGTCCTGCTTCCATTGCCATCTTGTCTACTAAGTGTGTCCAGACAATTCTACCCAGACAGCGATGTATAATGTAATGTATGGTGGAACTGTTGTAGGAGGTCAAGCCACTGTCCTGCTTCCATTGCCATCTTGTCTACTAAGTGTGTCCAGACAATTCTACCCGGACAGCGATGTATAATGTAATGTATGGTGGAACTGTTGTAGGAGGCCAAGCCGCTGTCCTGCTTCCATTGCCATCTTGTCTACTATGTGTGTCCAGACAATTCTACCCAGACAGCGATGTATAATGTAATGTATGGTGGAACTGTTGTAGGAGGTCAAGCCGCTGTCCTGCTTCCATTGCCATCTTGTCTACTAAGTGTGTCCAGACAATTCTACCCAGACAACGATGTATAATGTAATATATGGTGGAACTGTTGTAGGAGGTCAAGCCGCTGTCCTGCTTCCATTGCCATCTTGTCTACTAAGTGTGTCCAGACAATTCTACCCAGACAGCGATGTATAATGTAATGTATGGTGGAACTGTTGTAGGAGGTCAAGCCAATGTCCTGCTTCCATTGCCATCTTGTCTACTAAGTGTGTCCACACAATTCTACCCAGACAGCGATGTATAATGTAATGTATGGTGGAACTGTTGTAGGAGGTCAAGCCAATGTCTTGCTTCCATAGCCATCTTGTCTACTAAGTGTGTCCACACAATTCTACCCAGACAGCGATGTATAATGTAATGTATGGTGGAACTGTTGTAGGAGGTCAAGCCAATGTCCTTTTTCCATTGCCATCTTGTCTACTAAGTGTGTCCAGACAATTCTACCCAGACAGCGATGTATAATGTAATGTATGGTGGAACTGTTGTAGGAGGTCAAGCCAATGTCCTGCTTCCATTGCCATCTTGTCTACTAAGTGTGTCCACACAATTCTACCCAGACAGCGATGTATAATGTAATGTATGGTGGAACTGTTGTAGGAGGTCAAGCCATTGTCCTGCTTCCATTGCCATCTTGTCTACTAAGTGTGTCCACACAATTCTACCCGGCCAGCGATGTATAATTTAATGTATGGTGGAACTGTTGTAGGAGGCCAAGCCGCTGTCCTGCTTCCATTGCCATCTTGTCTACTAAGTGTTTCCAGACAATTCTACCCGGACAGTGATGTATAATGTAATGTATGGTGGAACTGTTGTAGGAGGTCAAGCCACTGTCCTGCTTCCATTGCCATCTTGTCTACTAAGTGTGTCCAGACAATTCTACCCGGACAGCGATGTATAATGTAATGTATGGTGGAACTGTTGTAAGAGGCCAAGCCGCTGTCCTGCTTCCATTGCCATCTTGTCTACTAAGTGTGTCCAGACAATTCTACCCAGACAGCGATGTAAAATGTAATGTATGATGGAACTGTTGTAGGAGGCCAAGCCGCTGTCCTGCTTCCATTGCCATCTTGTCTACTAAGTGTGTCCAGACAATTCTACCCAGACAGCGATGTAAAATGTAATGTATGGTGGAACTGTTGTAGGAGGCCAAGCCGCTGTCCTGCTTCCTTTGCCATCTTGTCTACTAAGTGTGTCCACACAATTCTACCCAGACAGCGATGTATAATGTAATGTATGGTGGAACTGTTGTAGGAGGTCAAGCCACTGTCCTGCTTCCATTGCCATCTTGTCTACTAAGTGTGTCCAGATAAGTTTACCCGGACAGCGATGTATAATGTAATGTATGGTGGAACTGTTGTAGGAGGCCAAGCCGCTGTCCTGCTTCCATTGCCATCTTGTCTACTATGTGTGTCCAGACAATTCTACCCAGACAGCGATGTATAATGTAATGTATGGTGGAACTGTTGTAGGAGGTCAAGCCGCTGTCCTGCTTCCATTGCCATCTTGTCTACTAAGTGTGTCCAGACAATTCTACCCAGACAGCGATGTATAATGTAATGTATGGTGGAACTGTTGTAGGAGGCCAAGCCACTTTCCTGCTTCCATTGCCATCTTGTCTACTAAGTGTGTCCAGACAATTCTACCCAGATAGCGATGTATAATGTAATGTATGGTGGAACTGTTGTAGGAGGTCAAGCCGCTGTCCTGCTTCCATTGCCATCTTGTCTACTAAGTGTGTCCAGACAATTCTACCCAGACAGCGATGTATAATGAAATGTATGGTGGAACTGTTGTAGGAGGTCAAGCCACTGTCCTGCTTCCATTGCCATCTTGTCTACTAATTGTGTCCAGACAATTCTACCCGGACAGCGATGTATAATGTAATGTATGGTGGAACTGTTGTAGGAGGCCAAGCCGCTGTCCTGCTTCCATTGCCATCTTGTCTACTATGTGTGTCCAGACAATTCTACCCAGACAGCGATGTATAATGTAATGTATGGTGGAACTGTTGTAGGAGGCCAAGCCACTGTCCTGCTTCCATTGCCATCTTGTCTACTAAGTGTGTCCAGACAATTCTACCCAGATAGCGATGTATAATGTAATGTATGGTGGAACTGTTGTAGGAGGTCAAGCCGCTGTCCTGCTTCCATTGCCATCTTGTCTACTAACTGTGTCCAGACAATTCTACCCAGACAGCGATGTATAATGTAATGTATGGTGGAACTGTTGTAGGAGGTCAAGCCACTGTCCTGCTTCCATTGCCATCTTGTCTACTAAGTGTGTCCAGATAATTCTACCCGGACAGCGATGTATAATGTAATGTATGGTGGAACTGTTGTAGGAGGCCAAGCCGCTGTCCTGCTTCCATTGCCATCTTGTCTACTATGTGTGTCCAGACAATTCTACCCAGACAGCGATGTATAATGTAATGTATGGTGGAACTGTTGTAGGAAGTCAAGCCGCTGTCCTGCTTCCATTGCCATCTTGTCTACTAAGTGTGTCCAGACAACTCTACCCGGCCAGCGATGTATAATGTAATGTATGGTGGAACTGTTGTAGAAGGTCAAGCCACTGTCCTGCTTCCATTGCCATCTTGTCTACTAAGTGTGTCCAGACAATTCTACCCGGACAACGATGTATAATGTAATGTATGGTGGAACTGTTGTAGGAGGCCAAGCCACTTTCCTGCTTCCATTGCCATCTTGTCTACTAAGTGTGTCCAGACAATTCTACCCAGATAGCGATGTATAATGTAATGTATGGTGGAACTGTTGTAGGAGGCCAAGCCGCTGTCCTGCTTCCATTGCCATCTTGTCTACTAAGTGTGTCCAGACAATTCTACCCGGACAGCGATGTGTAATGTAATGTATAGTGGAAATGTTGTAGGAGGCCAAGCCGCTGTCCTGCTTCCATTGCCATCTTGTCTACTATGTGTGTCCAGACAATTCTACCCAGACAGCGATGTATAATGTAATGTATGGTGGAACTGTTGTAGGAGGTCAAGCCACTGTCCTGCTTCCATTGCCATCTTGTCTACTAAGTTTGTCCAGACAATTCTACCCGGACAGCCATGTATAATGTAATGTATGGTGGAACTGTTGTAAGAGGCCAAGCCGCTGTCCTGCTTCCATTGCCATCTTGTCTACTAAGTGTGTCCAGACAATTCTACCCAGACAGCGATGTATAATGTAATGTATGGTGGAACTGTTGTAGGAGGCCAAGCCGCTGTCCTGCTTCCATTGCCATCTTGTCTACTAAGTGTGTCCAGACAATTCTACCCAGACAGCGATGTATAATGTAATGTATTGTGGAACGGTTGTAGGAGGCCAAGCCACTGTCCTGCTTCCATTGCCATCTTGTCTACTAAGTGTGTCCAGACAATTCTACCCGGACAGTGATGTATAATGTAATGTATGGTGGAACTGTTGTAGGAGGCCAAGCCACTGTCCTGCTTCCATTGCCATCTTGTCTACTAAGTGTGTCCAGACAATTCTACCCGGACAGCGATGTATAATGTAATGTATGGTGGAACTGTTGTAGGAGGTCAAGCCACTGTCCTGCTTCCATTGCCATCTTGTCTACTAAGTGTGTCCAGACAATTCTACCCGGACAGCGATGTATAATATAATGTATGGTGGAACTGTTGTAGGAGGTCAAGCTGCTGTCCTGCTTCCATTGCCATCTTGTCTACTAAGTGTGTCCAGGCAATTCTACCCAGACAGCGATGTATAATGTAATATATGGTGGAACTGTTGTAGGAGGTCAAGCCACTGTCCTGCTTCCATTGCCATCTTGTCTACTAAGTGTGTCCAGACAATTCTACCCGGACAGCGATGTATAATGTAATGTATGGTGGAACTGTTGTAAGAGGCCAAGCCGCTGTCCTGCTTCCATTGCCATCTTGTCTACTAAGTGTGCCCAGACAATTCTACCCAGACAGCGATGTATAATGTAATGTATGGTGGAACTGTTGTAGGAGGCCAAGCCACTGTCCTGCTTCCATTGCCATCTTGTATACTAAGTGTGTCCAGACAATTCTACCCGGACAGTGATGTATAATGTAATGTATGGTGGAACTGTTGTAGGAGGCCAAGCCACTCTCCTGCTTCCATTGCCATCTTGTCTATTAAGTGTGTCCAGACAATTCTACCCAGACAGCGATGTATAATGTAATGTATGGTGGAACTGTTGTAGGAGGTCAAGCCATTGTCCTGCTTCCATTGCCATCTTGTCTACTAAGTGTGTCCACACAATTCTACCCGGCCAGCGATGTATAATGTAATGTATGGTGGAACTGTTGTAGGAGGCCAAGCCGCTGTCCTGCTTCCATTGGCATCTTGTCTACTAAGTGTGTCCAGATAATTCTACCCGGACAGCGATGTATAATGTAATGTATGGTGGAACTGTTGTAGGAGGCCAAGCCGCTGTCCTGCTTCCATTGCCATCTTGTCTACTATGTGTGTCCAGACAATTCTACCCAGACAGCGATGTATAATGTAATGTATGGTGGAACTGTGGTAGGAGGTCAAGCCGCTGTCCTGCTTCCATTGCCATCTTGTCTACTAAGTGTGTCCAGACAATTCTACCCAGACAGCGATGTATAATGTAATGTATGGTGGAACTGTTGTAGGAGGCCAAGCCACTGTCCTGCTTCCATTGCCATCTTGTCTACTAAGTGTGTCCAGACAATTCTACCCAGATAGCGATGTATAATGTAATGTATGGTGGAACTGTTGTAGGAGGTCAAGCCGCTGTCCTGCTTCCATTGCCATCTTGTCTACTAAGTGTGTCCAGACAATTCTACCCAGACAGCGATGTATAATGTAATGTATGGTGGAACTGTTGTAGGAGGTCAAGCCACTGTCCTGCTTCCATTGCCATCTTGTCTACTAAGTGTGTCCAGACAATTCTACCCGGACAGCGATGTATAATGTAATGTATGGTGGAACTGTTGTAGGAGGCCAAGCCGCTGTCCTGCTTCCATTGCCATCTTGTCTACTATGTGTGTCCAGACAATTCTACCCAGACAGCGATGTATAATGTAATGTATGGTGGAACTGTTGTAGGAGGTCAAGCCGCTGTCCTGCTTCCATTGCCATCTTGTCTACTAAGTGTGTCCAGACAATTCTACCCAGACAACGATGTATAATGTAATATATGGTGGAACTGTTGTAGGAGGTCAAGCCGCTGTCCTGCTTCCATTGCCATCTTGTCTACTAAGTGTGTCCAGACAATTCTACCCAGACAGCGATGTATAATGTAATGTATGGTGGAACTGTTGTAGGAGGTCAAGCCAATGTCCTGCTTCCATTGCCATCTTGTCTACTAAGTGTGTCCACACAATTCTACCCAGACAGCGATGTATAATGTAATGTATGGTGGAACTGTTGTAGGAGGTCAAGCCAATGTCTTGCTTCCATAGCCATCTTGTCTACTAAGTGTGTCCACACAATTCTACCCAGACAGCGATGTATAATGTAATGTATGGTGGAACTGTTGTAGGAGGTCAAGCCAATGTCCTTTTTCCATTGCCATCTTGTCTACTAAGTGTGTCCAGACAATTCTACCCAGACAGCGATGTATAATGTAATGTATGGTGGAACTGTTGTAGGAGGTCAAGCCAATGTCCTGCTTCCATTGCCATCTTGTCTACTAAGTGTGTCCACACAATTCTACCCAGACAGCGATGTATAATGTAATGTATGGTGGAACTGTTGTAGGAGGTCAAGCCATTGTCCTGCTTCCATTGCCATCTTGTCTACTAAGTGTGTCCACACAATTCTACCCGGCCAGCGATGTATAATTTAATGTATGGTGGAACTGTTGTAGGAGGCCAAGCCGCTGTCCTGCTTCCATTGCCATCTTGTCTACTAAGTGTTTCCAGACAATTCTACCCGGACAGTGATGTATAATGTAATGTATGGTGGAACTGTTGTAGGAGGTCAAGCCACTGTCCTGCTTCCATTGCCATCTTGTCTACTAAGTGTGTCCAGACAATTCTACCCGGACAGCGATGTATAATGTAATGTATGGTGGAACTGTTGTAAGAGGCCAAGCCGCTGTCCTGCTTCCATTGCCATCTTGTCTACTAAGTGTGTCCAGACAATTCTACCCAGACAGCGATGTAAAATGTAATGTATGATGGAACTGTTGTAGGAGGCCAAGCCGCTGTCCTGCTTCCATTGCCATCTTGTCTACTAAGTGTGTCCAGACAATTCTACCCAGACAGCGATGTAAAATGTAATGTATGGTGGAACTGTTGTAGGAGGCCAAGCCGCTGTCCTGCTTCCTTTGCCATCTTGTCTACTAAGTGTGTCCACACAATTCTACCCAGACAGCGATGTATAATGTAATGTATGGTGGAACTGTTGTAGGAGGTCAAGCCACTGTCCTGCTTCCATTGCCATCTTGTCTACTAAGTGTGTCCAGATAAGTTTACCCGGACAGCGATGTATAATGTAATGTATGGTGGAACTGTTGTAGGAGGCCAAGCCGCTGTCCTGCTTCCATTGCCATCTTGTCTACTATGTGTGTCCAGACAATTCTACCCAGACAGCGATGTATAATGTAATGTATGGTGGAACTGTTGTAGGAGGTCAAGCCGCTGTCCTGCTTCCATTGCCATCTTGTCTACTAAGTGTGTCCAGACAATTCTACCCAGACAGCGATGTATAATGTAATATATGGTGGAACTGTTGTAGGAGGCCAAGCCACTTTCCTGCTTCCATTGCCATCTTGTCTACTAAGTGTGTCCAGACAATTCTACCCAGATAGCGATGTATAATGTAATGTATGGTGGAACTGTTGTAGGAGGTCAAGCCGCTGTCCTGCTTCCATTGCCATCTTGTCTACTAAGTGTGTCCAGACAATTCTACCCAGACAGCGATGTATAATGAAATGTATGGTGGAACTGTTGTAGGAGGTCAAGCCACTGTCCTGCTTCCATTGCCATCTTGTCTACTAATTGTGTCCAGACAATTCTACCCGGACAGCGATGTATAATGTAATGTATGGTGGAACTGTTGTAGGAGGCCAAGCCGCTGTCCTGCTTCCATTGCCATCTTGTCTACTATGTGTGTCCAGACAATTCTACCCAGACAGCGATGTATAATGTAATGTATGGTGGAACTGTTGTAGGAGGCCAAGCCACTGTCCTGCTTCCATTGCCATCTTGTCTACTAAGTGTGTCCAGACAATTCTACCCAGATAGCGATGTATAATGTAATGTATGGTGGAACTGTTGTAGGAGGTCAAGCCGCTGTCCTGCTTCCATTGCCATCTTGTCTACTAACTGTGTCCAGACAATTCTACCCAGACAGCGATGTATAATGTAATGTATGGTGGAACTGTTGTAGGAGGTCAAGCCACTGTCCTGCTTCCATTGCCATCTTGTCTACTAAGTGTGTCCAGATAATTCTACCCGGACAGCGATGTATAATGTAATGTATGGTGGAACTGTTGTAGGAGGCCAAGCCGCTGTCCTGCTTCCATTGCCATCTTGTCTACTATGTGTGTCCAGACAATTCTACCCAGACAGCGATGTATAATGTAATGTATGGTGGAACTGTTGTAGGAAGTCAAGCCGCTGTCCTGCTTCCATTGCCATCTTGTCTACTAAGTGTGTCCAGACAATTCTACCCAGACAGCGATGTATAATGTAATGTATGGTGGAACTGTTGTAGGAGGCCAAGCCACTGTCCTGCTTCCATTGCCATCTTGTCTACTAAGTGTGTCCAGACAATTCTACCCAGATAGCGATGTATAATGTAATGTATGGTGGAACTGTTGTAGGAGGTCAAGCCGCTGTCCTGCTTCCATTGCCATCTTGTCTACTAAGTGTGTCCAGACAATTCTACCCAGACAGCGATGTATAATGTAATGTATGGTGGAACTGTTGTAGGAAGTCAAGCCACTGTCCTGCTTCCATTGCCATCTTGTCTACTAAGTGTGTCCAGACAATTCTACCCGGACAGCGATGTATAATGTAATGTATGGTGGAACTGTTGTAGGAGGTCAAGCCAATGTCCTGCTTCCATTTCCATCTTGTCTACTAAGTGTGTCCACACAATTCTACCCAGACAGCGATGTATAATGTAATGTATGGTGGAACTGTTGTAGGAGGTCAAGCCAATGTCCTGCTTCCATTGCCATCTTGTCTACTAAGTGTGTCCACACAATTCTCCCCAGACAGCGATGTATAATGTAATGTATGGTGGAACTGTTGTAGGAGGTCAAGCCAATGTCCTGCTTCCATTGCCATCTTGTCTACTAAGTGTGTCCAGACAATTCTACCCAGACAGCGATGTATAATGTAATGTATGGTGGAACTGTTGTAGGAGGTCAAGCCAATGTCCTGCTTCCATTGCCATCTTGTCTACTAAGTGTGTCCACACTATTCTACCCAGACAGCGATGTATAATGTAATGTATGGTGGAACTGTTGTAGGAGGTCAAGCCATTGTCCTGCTTCCATTGCCATCTTGTCTACTAAGTGTGTCCACACAATTCTACCCGGCCAGCGATGTATAATGTAATGTATGGTGGAACTGTTGTAGGAGGCCAAGCCGCTGTCCTGCTTCCATTGCCATCTTGTCTACTAAGTGTGTCCATACAACCCTACCCGGCCAGCGATGTATAATGTAATGTATGGTGGAACTGTTGTAGGAGGTCAAGCCACTGTCCTGCTTCCATTGCCATCTTGTCTACTAAGTGTGTCCAGACAATTCTACCCGGACAGCGATGTATAATGTAATGTATGGTGGAACTGTTGTAAGAGGCCAAGCCGCTGTCCTGCTTCCATTGCCATCTTGTCTACTAAGTGTGTCCAGACAATTCTACCCAGACAGCGATGTAAAATGTAATGTATGGTGGAACTGTTGTAGGAGGCCAAGCCGCTGTCCTGCTTCCATTGCCATCTTGTCTACTAAGTGTGTCCAGACAATTCTACCCAGACAGCGATGTAAAATGTAATGTATGGTGGAACTGTTGTAGGAGGCCAAGCCGCTGTCCTGCTTCCTTTGCCATCTTGTCTACTAAGTGTGTCCACACAATTCTACCCAGACAGCGATGTATAATGTAATGTATGGTGGAACTGTTGTAGGAGGTCAAGCCACTGTCCTGCTTCCATTGCCATCTTGTCTACTAAGTGTGTCCAGATAATTCTACCCGGACAGCGATGTATAATGTAATGTATGGTGGAACTGTTGTAGGAGGCCAAGCCGCTGTCCTGCTTCCATTGCCATCTTGTCTACTATGTGTGTCCAGACAATTCTACCCAGACAGCGATGTATAATGTAATGTATGGTGGAACTGTTGTAGGAGGTCAAGCCGCTGTCCTGCTTCCATTGCCATCTTGTATACTAAGTGTGTCCAGACAATTCTACCCAGACAGCGATGTATAATGTAATGTATGGTGGAACTGTTGTAGGAGGCCAAGCCACTTTCCTGCTTCCATTGCCATCTTGTCTACTAAGTGTGCCCAGACAATTCTACCCAGATAGCGATGTATAATGTAATGTATGGTGGAACTGTTGTAGGAGATCAAGCCGCTGTCCTGCTTCCATTGCCATCTTGTCTACTAAGTGTGTCCAGACA
The DNA here is from genome assembly GCA_963662155.1 of Lamellibrachia columna. Taxonomy (NCBI): domain Eukaryota; kingdom Metazoa; phylum Annelida; class Polychaeta; order Sabellida; family Siboglinidae; genus Lamellibrachia; species Lamellibrachia columna. The sequence goes on from OY759268.1 coordinate 25,846,630, forward strand.
ATTCTACCCAGACAGCGATGTATAATGAAATGTATGGTGGAACTGTTGTAGGAGGTCAAGCCACTGTCCTGCTTCCATTGCCATCTTGTCTACTAATTGTGTCCAGACAATTCTACCCGGACAGCGATGTATAATGTAATGTATGGTGGAACTGTTGTAGGAGGCCAAGCCGCTGTCCTGCTTCCATTGCCATCTTGTCTACTATGTGTGTCCAGACAATTCTACCCAGACAGCGATGTATAATGTAATGTATGGTGGAACTGTTGTAGGAGGTCAAGCCACTGTCCTGCTTCCATTGCCATCTTGTCTACTAAGTGTGTCCAGACAATTCTACCCGGACAGCGATGTATAATGTAATGTATGGTGGAACTGTTGTAAGAGGCCAAGCCGCTGTCCTGCTTCCATTGCCATCTTGTCTACTAAGTGTGTCCAGACAATTCTACCCAGACAGCGATGTATAATGTAATGTATGGTGGAACTGTTGTAGGAGGCCAAGCCGCTGTCCTGCTTCCATTGCCATCTTGTCTACTAAGTGTGTCCAGACAATTCTACCCGGACAGCGATGTGTAATGTAATGTATAGTGGAAATGTTGTAGGAGGCCAAGCCGCTGTCCTGCTTCCATTGCCATCTTGTCTACTATGTGTGTCCAGACAATTCTACCCAGACAGCGATGTATAATGTAATGTATGGTGGAACTGCTGTAGGAGGTCAAGCCACTGTCCTGCTTCCATTGCCATCTTGTCTACTAAGTTTGTCCAGACAATTCTACCCGGACAGCGATGTATAATGTAATGTATGGTGGAACTGTTGTAAGAGGCCAAGCCGCTGTCCTGCTTCCATTGCCATCTTGTCTACTAAGTGTGTCCAGACAATTCTACCCAGACAGCGATGTATAATGTAATGTATGGTGGAACTGTTGTAGGAGGCCAAGCCGCTGTCCTGCTTCCATTGCCATCTTGTCTACTAAGTGTGTCCAGACAATTCTACCCAGACAGCGATGTATAATGTAATGTATTGTGGAACGGTTGTAGGAGGCCAAGCCACTGTCCTGCTTCCATTGCCATCTTGTCTACTAAGTGTGTCCAGACAATTCTACCCGGACAGTGATGTATAATGTAATGTATGGTGGAACTGTTGTAGGAGGCCAAGCCACTGTCCTGCTTCCATTGCCATCTTGTCTACTAAGTGTGTCCAGACAATTCTACCCGGACAGCGATGTATAATGTAATGTATGGTGGAACTGTTGTAGGAGGTCAAGCCACTGTCCTGCTTCCATTGCCATCTTGTCTACTAAGTGTGTCCAGACAATTCTACCCGGACAGCGATGTATAATATAATGTATGGTGGAACTGTTGTAGGAGGTCAAGCTGCTGTCCTGCTTCCATTGCCATCTTGTCTACCAAGTGTGTCCAGGCAATTCTACCCAGACAGCGATGTATAATGTAATATATGGTGGAACTGTTGTAGGAGGTCAAGCCACTGTCCTGCTTCCATTGCCATCTTGTCTACTAAGTGTGTCCAGACAATTCTACCCGGACAGCGATGTATAATGTAATGTATGGTGGAACTGTTGTAAGAGGCCAAGCCGCTGTCCTGCTTCCATTGCCATCTTGTCTACTAAGTGTGCCCAGACAATTCTACCCGGACAGCGATGTATAATGTAATGTATGGTGGAACTGTTGTAGGAGGCCAAGCCACTGTCCTGCTTCCATTGCCATCTTGTCTACTAAGTGTGTCCAGACAATTCTACCCGGACAGTGATGTATAATGTAATGTATGGTGGAACTGTTGTAGGAGGCCAAGCCACTCTCCTGCTTCCATTGCCATCTTGTCTATTAAGTGTGTCCAGACAATTCTACCCAGACAGCGATGTATAATGTAATGTATGGTGGAACTGTTGTAGGAGGTCAAGCCATTGTCCTGCTTCCATTGCCATCTTGCCTACTAAGTGTGTCCACACAATTCTACCCAGACAGCGATGTATAATGTAATGTATGGTGGAACTGTTGTAGGAGGTCAAGCCACTGTCCTGCTTCCATTGCCATCTTGTCTACTAAGTGTGTCCAGATAATTCTACCCGGACAGCGATGTATAATGTAATGTATGGTGGAACTGTTGTAGGAGGCCAAGCCGCTGTCCTGCTTCCATTGCCATCTTGTCTACTATGTGTGTCCAGACAATTCTACCCAGACAGCGATGTATAATGTAATGTATGGTGGAACTGTTGTAGGAGGTCAAGCCGCTGTCCTGCTTCCATTGCCATCTTGTCTACTAAGTGTGTCCAGACAATTCTACCCAGACAGCGATGTATAATGTAATGTATGGTGGAACTGTTGTAGGAGGCCAAGCCACTTTCCTGCTTCCATTGCCATCTTGTCTACTAAGTGTGCCCAGACAATTCTACCCAGATAGCGATGTATAATGTAATGTATGGTGGAACTGTTGTAGGAGGTCAAGCCGCTGTCCTGCTTCCATTGCCATCTTGTCTACTAAGTGTGTCCAGACAATTCTACCCAGACAGCGATGTATAATGAAATGTATGGTGGAACTGTTGTAGGAGGTCAAGCCACTGTCCTGCTTCCATTGCCATCTTGTCTACTAATTGTGTCCAGACAATTCTACCCGGACAGCGATGTATAATGTAATGTATGGTGGAACTGTTGTAGGAGGCCAAGCCGCTGTCCTGCTTCCATTGCCATCTTGTCTACTATGTGTGTCCAGACAATTCTACCCAGACAGCGATGTATAATGTAATGTATGGTGGAACTGTTGTAGGAGGTCAAGCCACTGTCCTGCTTCCATTGCCATCTTGTCTACTAAGTGTGTCCAGACAATTCTACCCGGACAGCGATGTATAATGTAATGTATGGTGGAACTGTTGTAAGAGGCCAAGCCGCTGTCCTGCTTCCATTGCCATCTTGTCTACTAAGTGTGCCCAGACAATTCTACCCAGACAGCGATGTATAATGTAATGTATGGTGGAACTGTTGTAGGAGGCCAAGCCACTGTCCTGCTTCCATTGCCATCTTGTCTACTAAGTGTGTCCAGACAATTCTACCCGGACAGTGATGTATAATGTAATGTATGGTGGAACTGTTGTAGGAGGCCAAGCCACTCTCCTGCTTCCATTGCCATCTTGTCTATTAAGTGTGTCCAGACAATTCTACCCAGACAGCGATGTATAATGTAATGTATGGTGGAACTGTTTTAGGAGGTCAAGCCATTGTCCTGCTTCCATTGCCATCTTGTCTACTAAGTGTGTCCACACAATTCTACCCGGCCAGCGATGTATAATGTAATGTATGGTGGAACTGTTGTAGGAGGCCAAGCCGCTGTCCTGCTTCCATTGGCATCTTGTCTACTAAGTGTGTCCAGATAATTCTACCCGGACAGCGATGTATAATGTAATGTATGGTGGAACTGTTGTAGGAGGCCAAGCCGCTGTCCTGCTTCCATTGCCATCTTGTCTACTATGTGTGTCCAGACAATTCTACCCAGACAGCGATGTATAATGTAATGTATGGTGGAACTGTGGTAGGAGGTCAAGCCGCTGTCCTGCTTCCATTGCCATCTTGTCTACTAAGTGTGTCCAGACAATTCTACCCAGACAGCGATGTATAATGTAATGTATGGTGGAACTGTTGTAGGAGGCCAAGCCACTGTCCTACTTCCATTGCCATCTTGTCTACTAAGTGTGTCCAGACAATTCTACCCAGATAGCGATGTATAATGTAATGTATGGTGGAACTGTTGTAGGAGGTCAAGCCACTGTCCTGCTTCCATTGCCATCTTGTCTACTAAGTGTGTCCAGACAATTCTACCCGGACAGCGATGTATAATGTAATGTATGGTGGAACTGTTGTAGGAGGCCAAGCCGCTGTCCTGCTTCCATTGCCATCTTGTCTACTATGTGTGTCCAGACAATTCTACCCAGACAGCGATGTATAATGTAATGTATGGTGGAACTGTTGTAGGAGGTCAAGCCGCTGTCCTGCTTCCATTGCCATCTTGTCTACTAAGTGTGTCCAGACAATTCTACCCAGACAACGATGTATAATGTAATATATGGTGGAACTGTTGTAGGAGGTCAAGCCGCTGTCCTGCTTCCATTGCCATCTTGTCTACTAAGTGTGTCCAGACAATTCTACCCAGACAGCGATGTATAATGTAATGTATGGTGGAACTGTTGTAGGAGGTCAAGCCAATGTCCTGCTTCCATTGCCATCTTGTCTACTAAGTGTGTCCACACAATTCTACCCAGACAGCGATGTATAATGTAATGTATGGTGGAACTGTTGTAGGAGTTCAAGCCATTGTCCTGCTTCCATTGCCATCTTGTCTACTAAGTGTGTCCACACAATTCTACCCGGCCAGCGATGTATAATGTAATGTATGGTGGAACTGTTGTAGGAGGCCAAGCCGCTGTCCTGCTTCCATTGCCATCTTGTCTACTAAGTGTGTCCAGACAACTCTACCCGGCCAGCGATGTATAATATAATGTATGGTGGAACTGTTGTAGGAGGTCAAGCCACTGTCCTGCTTCCATTGCCATCTTGTCTACTAAGTGTGTCCAGACAATTCTACCCGGACAACGATGTATAATGTAATGTATGGTGGAACTGTTGTAAGAGGCCAAGCCGCTGTCCTGCTTCCATTGCCATCTTGTCTACTAAGTGTGTCCAGACAATTCTACCCAGACAGCGATGTAAAATGTAATGTATGGTGGAACTGTTGTAGGAGGCCAAGCCGCTGTCCTGCTTCCATTGCCATCTTGTCTACTAAGTGTGTCCACACAATTCTACCCAGACAGCGATGTATAATGTAATGTATGGTGGAACTGTTGTAGGAGGTCAAGCCACTGTCCTGCTTCCATTGCCATCTTGTCTACTAAGTGTGTCCAGATAATTCTACCCGGACAGCGATGTATAATGTAATGTATGGTGGAACTGTTGTAAGAGGCCAAGCCGCTGTCCTGCTTCCATTGCCATCTTGTCTACTATGTGTGTCCAGAAAATTCTACCCAGGCAGCGATGTATAATGTAATGTATGGTGGAACTGTTGTAGGAGGTCAAGCCGCTGTCCTGCTTCCATTGCCATCTTGTCTACTAAGTGTGTCCAGACAATTCTACCCAGACAGCGATGTGTAATGTAATGTATGGTGGAACTGTTGTAGGAGGCCAAGCCACTTTCCTGCTTCCATTGCCATCTTGTCTACTAAGTGTGTCCAGACAATTCTACCCAGATAGCGATGTATAATGTAATGTATGGTGGAACTGTTGTAGGAGGTCAAGCCGCTGTCCTGCTTCCATTGCCATCTTGTCTACTAAGTGTGTCCAGACAATTCTACCCAGACAGCTATATATAATGAAATGTATGGTGGCACTGTTGTAGGAGGTCAAACCACTGTCCTGCTTCCATTGCCATCTTGTCTACTAAGTGTGTCCAGACAATTCTACCCGGACAGCGATGTATAATGTAATGTATGGTGGAACTGTGGTAGGAGGCCAAGCCGCTGTCCTGCTTCCATTGCCATCTTGTCTACTATGTGTGTCCAGACAATTCTACCCAGACAGCGATGTATAATGTAATGTATGGTGGAACTGTCGTAGGAGGTCAAGCCACTGTCCTGCTTCCATTGCCATCTTGTCTACTAAGTGTGTCCAGACAATTCTACCCGGACAGCGATGTATAATGTAATGTATGGTGGAACTGTTGTAAGAGGCCAAGCCGCTGTCCTGCTTCCATTGCCATCTTGTCTACTAAGTGTGTCCAGACAATTCTACCCAGACAGCGATGTATAATGTAATGTATGGTGGAACTGTTGTAGGAGGCCAAGCCGCTGTCCTGCTTCCATTGCCATCTTGTCTACTAAGTGTGTCCAGACAATTCTACACAGACAGCGATGTATAATGTAATGTATGGTGGAAGTGTTGTAGGAGGCCAAGCCGCTGTCCTGCTTCCATTGCCATCTTGTCTACTAAGTGTGTCCAGACAATTCTACCCAGACAGCGATGTATAATGTAATGTATGGTGGAACTGTTGTAGGAGGCCAAGCCACTGTCCTGCTTCCATTGCCATCTTGTCTACTAAGTGTGTCCAGACAATTCTACCCAGACAGCGATGTATAATGTAATGTATGGTGGAACTGTTGTAGGAGGCCAAGCCGCTGTCCTGCTTCCATTGCCATCTTGTCTACTAAGTGTGTCCAGACAATTCTACCCAGACAGCGATGTATAATGTAATGTATGGTGGAACTGTTGTAGGAGGTCAAGCCACTGTCCTGCTTCCATTGCCATCTTGTCTATTAAGTGTGTCCAGACAATTCTACCCAGACAGCGATGTCCAACATATCCGCTTATTCCATTTCTGACAAGATAGTGTTCATAACTGTAAGTGATGATTGGGTGGTGTCTGCGCCTGTCAGTCTTGATACATTTAGGCTTTTGCAATTGACTGCAAAAATATCACATTCCAATTATCTTCAAACGTTTGAATATGCAGCAGATCTTCGCCATATTATCATGCCACAACTGCCCATAGTTGCATATCATTGATTGTGCTAAAGAATGATGCACCATAGACCTAAAGGACGACAAAATTCTATATTTTCTATCGCAAATCATCGATGAATATAACGAAAAAGATATGCCCTACAATGAATACCTGGGGTACCCCTGCATTGACGGAATTGGCATCAGAGCATATTTCACTGTTGACAACTTTCAGAACTATGTCCTTCAGGTAGCCATGTAGCCAGGATAGCATCTTTCTCTGTATCCCTACGGACTCCAGATTGACCGTCAGACGTTCATGCCACACTAAATCGAATGATGTCGTACAATGTATGCTAAGGCCAGGCTTGTTAAGTGGTCAGCTCTGAATCCAAACTGTTTTTCTGAATATCAGACTACGTCTAAACATTTTTCAAGACGGAGACGCAGTCCATCAGTCCAGGTTCTCTGGTGTCTTGTTGGCCTTGCATCTTCTCCAGGCTCTCTGGTGTTTTGTTGGCCTTGCATCTCCTCCAGGTTCTCTGGTGTCTTGTTGGCCTTGCATCTCCTCCAGGCTCTCTGGTGTTTTGTTGGCCTTGCATCTCCTCCAGGCTCGCTATTGTCTTGTTGGCCTTGCATCTCCTCCAGGTTCTCTGGTGTCTTGTTGGCCTTGCATCACCTCCAGGCTCTCTGGTGTCTTGTTGGCCTTGCATCTCCTCCAGGTTCTCTGGTGTCTTGTTGGCCTTGCATCTCCTCCAGGTTCTCTGGTGTCTTGTTGGCCTTGCATCTCCTCCAGGTTCTCTGGTGTCTTGTTCGCCTTGCATCTCCTCCAGGCTCTCTGATGTCTTGTTGGCCTTGCATCTCCTCCAGGCTCTCTGGTGTCTTGTTGGCCTTGCATCTCCTCCAGGCTCTCTGGTGTCTTGTTGGCCTTGCATCTCCTCCAGGTTCTCTGGTGTCTTGTTGGCCTTGCATCTCCTCCAGGCTCTCTGGTGTCTTGTTGGCCTTGCATCTCCTCCAGGCTCTCTGGTGTCTTGTTGGCCGTGCATCTCCTCCAGGTTCTCTGGTGTCTTGTTGGCCTTGCATCTCCTCCAGGCTCTCTGGTGTCTTGTTGGCCTTGCATCTCCTCCAGGTTCTCTGGTGTCTTGTTGGCCTTGCATCTCCTCCAGGTTCTCTGGTGTCTTGTTGGCCTTGCATCTCCTCCAGGCTCTCTGGTGTCTTGTTGGCCTTGCATCTCCTCCAGGCTCTCTGGTGTCTTGTTGGCCTTGCATCTCCTCCAGGTTCTCTGGTGTCTTGTTGGCCTTGCATCTCCTCCAGGCTCTCTGGTGTCTTGTTGGCCTTGCATCTCCTCCAGGTTCTCTGGTGTCTTGTTGGCCTTGCATCTCCTCCAGGTTCTCTGGTGTCTTGTTGGCCTTGCATCTCCTCCAGGCTCTCTGGTGTCTTGTTCGCCTTGCATCTCCTCCAGGTTCTCTGGTGTCTTGTTGGCCTTGCATCTCCCCCAGGCTCTCTGGTGTCTTGTTCGCCTTGCATCTCCTCCAGGTTCTCTGGTGTCTTGTTGGCCTTGCATCTCCTCCAGGTTCTCTGGTGTCTTGTTTGCCTTGCATCTCCTCCAGGCTCTCTGGTGTCTTGTTGGCCTTGCATCTCCTCCAGGTTCTCTGGTGTCTTGTTGGCCTTGCATCTCCTCCAGGTTCTCTGGTGTCTTGTTGGCCTTGCATCTCCTCCAGGCTCTCTGGTGTCTTGTTCGCCTTGCATCTCCTCCAGGTTCTCTGGTGTCTTGTTGGCCTTGCATCTCCTCCAGGCTCTCTGGTGTCTTGTTCGCCTTGCATCTCCTCCAGGTTCTCTGGTGTCTTGTTGGCCTTGCATCTCCTCCAGGCTCTCTGGTGTCTTGTTGGCCTTGCATCTCCTCCAGGTTCTCTGGTGTCTTGTTGGCCTTGCATCTCCTCCAGGTTCTCTGGTGTCTTGTTGGCCTTGCATCTCCTCCAGGCTCTCTGGTGTCTTGTTCGCCTTGCATCTCCTCCAGGTTCTCTGGTGTCTTGTTGGCCTTGCATCTCCTCCAGGCTCTCTGGTGTCTTGCTCGCCTTGCATCTCCTCCAGGTTCTCTGGTGTCTTGTTGGCCTTGCATCTCCTCCAGGTTCTCAGTTTCTTGTTGAGTGCAATGTCACGTGCTTCGTTTTACCTCGCTTCCTCCCTCCTCAGTGTATGTTCTAACCGTGCGTCTGGAGATATGGTTTTCCATGGCCTTCTTGATTGCTTCAGTTAATTGTGTTAAAGAGCCTTCCGGGTCATTTGTCTTTATAATGTTACTCCAGTTTGTTCCACCTATTTCATCACCAGTCTGCACTTTTGTATAATCATACTATGTGTGGAAATACTATTCCTTCTTGATTGCTTTATTCTTTATATATATATCAATGACTTGGACGTATCACTTAGTATGTGCACTTGAGCTGCCACAGGGTAATTGTGCTGCCCTATTATTGACATTATTTTACGCTTTTAAGCTATACTATACTTTCATTTTACATCTCTAGCTAGTGCACTATTTGCCGCGCTATCGTTAATGTACTGTGACCGTCGCCATGGCGATCACATACACAAGCCAACAACTACGCCAACTGTGTCAGCGGTCAACGACTCTCGATAAGCCAATGGCTTCCTTGTCCACTTGCCATATGGGCCTTTGGATGGCAAATCTTGTTAAATCTTGTTAAATCTATGTTGCGGCCCATCCACTGCCGCATGTGTGGGCCAATCCGGACGAAACTTTACAAGGTGTAGCAGGGGGCCTATTTGACGGTCATGAGGATCGGACGTGGAACCACTTTAATCCATAAAGTACAATTGTACAATAAATACAATTATACCCTCGTAACTTTAGCGCCTCTTTCGGGTCGTACCTACACTACATTAGCAACTGTCATGTTTCCGGCAGATGGGGCAACGCGTCGTTGAGCGTTTGATGCGTCATTGAACTTTTGAGAGTGTCAAGTTATTGTATTCAGTGCATACAAGCGTGGAGACCATATAGAAAGTCAACCATTGAACTGTTGAGAGTGTCAAGTTATTGTATTCAGTGCTTACAAGCGTGGAGACCATATAGAAAGTCAACCATTGAACTGTTGAGAGTGTCAAGTTATTGTATTCAGTGCATACAAGCGTGGAGACCATATAGAAAGTCAACCATTGAACTTTTGATAGTGTCAAGTTATTGTATTCAGTGCATACAAGCGTGGAGACCATATAGAAAGTCAACCATTGAACTGTTGAGAGTGTCAAGTTATTGTATTCAGTGCATACAAGCGTGGAGACCATATAGAAAGTCAACCATTGAACTGTTGAGAGTGTCAAGTTATTGTATTCAGTGCATACAAGCGTGGAGACCATATAGAAAGTCAACCATTTCCTAGCAAGAGTCTAGGGGCCATATGCCAAGAAGTTCCCCATCTGATGGATTTCAATACCATTTGAAGACATATAAAGATACCTTTTATTCAAAAAACAATCCAACCACACCACAAAACATGGTCTCATACATCTGAACACAAAGTCAAATACACAACATTCAACATATGATCAGGAGCAAAACATTCAACATATTATCAGGGGCACTGAGTTATTCCCATAATTCATACATATGTTGCAAGGCTTCACTCATATATTACTGCGTTGCACACCGGGTGTAACGTGTCACCCTTAGAGATGGTATTCAGTTCTTGTGGAGCCTGTTGCGCTTTGTGCTTGTCTTAGGAGCTCCTTGTTGGGTTCCCATTTGTAGCGCGGTGCAAGTTATTAGGTAAAAGGCGGATATAACCGGTAACTTGCCGTGAGTCCGTAACATTTAATGGCTGTTGGGTGAGAGTTGACAACTGTGTCAGTGAAGTTCTATGTATAATTCGCATAACATCGGTACATATACGATTTACTTATATTGCATGTGTAGTGTAAATTAATAAAAAAATTGGAGACGTGTGCGAGGCTTTGGTGTTTCTAATAGTTGAGCGTTGTCGTTGAGCGTCTTGTGAAGTTATTGTATACATTGCAGTTCTACGTATAATTGAAACAACATCGACAGATATATAATCGATTTTATAAATGTAATGCATATCCTGTGTAAACTACCTGAACATTTAGAAACGTCTCCAGGAGTCATAAGCTGTTTCAGTAACTCCCTATTCTCCGCGTGCAACGCCGGGTAACTCGGCTAGTAAGTAATATAGTATTATGCTAACCATTAACAATTATGAGAATATGCGTATAATGAGACCCAAAATATGAATCGTTATAAGAATGAAGAAGAATATAAGCTGGATGGGACGGCTTGGAATTAACTAAAGTTGTTCGCCCAAGACCGTGTTGACTGGGAGAGAATTGTTGGCGCCTAATGCTCCCGTGGGACTGAGGAGGGTTTATTGAGTGAGTGATCGGGGAACTACTTTGTGCTGTGTCGAATGAGGCGCGCGTATTAATCCCACCGTGCCTACATTCCGCTCAATCCCAGCCAAATGCGAGAGTTAGTAGTTAGTAGTGAAAACTGTGATAATGTCGAATGCGTTGCTACGTTTACAATAAAATCAATCGATGTCATCGATTATTCCATTCAGACGTCAGTAAATAGCAGACAGCGAAGTAGGTACAATGCATAAACATTAAACATCTCATAAATGAATTAAGCAGATGAATACTATTAATTATACAAGTTCAACATTATTATACGCGTATATCTTCCTGCCAATTTGTCCCGCAATTCCGGCCAAATGCCAGTTAGTGAGAACAGATTGGTTAAGTCAACAACACACCGTGCAATACATCCAATGTACACCGACGAAACATGTCACAAATTAATAAACCAGATTAACTATATAATTTCAATATTATAACACGCCCAACACATGTATTGATAATTATGTTACGACACGTGATGCTGTACTTTAAATGATAAAGTCGACAGAAGTACGACACGTGATGCTGTACTTTAAATGATAAAGTCGACAGAAGTACGACACGTGATGCTGTAGTTTAAATGATAAAGTCGACAGAAGTACGACACGTGATGCTGTACTTTAAATGATAAAGTCGACAGAAGTACGACACGTGATGCTGTACTTTAAATGATAAAGTCGACAGAAGTACGACACGTGATGCTGTACTTTAAATGATAAAGTCGACAGATGTACGACACGTGATGCTGTACTTTAAATGATAAAGTCGACAGAAGTACGACACGTGATGCTGTACTTTAAATGATAAAGTGGGAAAATTATATGTCCACCACAACGAAAAGGACGCAACTATTTAAAGGATTATTGTTTCATCAAAGGATACAATCGTACCAAAAATAACGATTACTTATATTAAACAGCAATCGCTCCGCTAGCATCGGAATGCCGGATGTGGTGATCTGACGTTTCAGCGCTGTTAACATAATGTCACCAATTTGTATTGTTCATTTTATACAAATGATATCGGCCACTCATTGATTTAGGTATTTCACGATACGTAATCTTACTTGACGACCCTTGTTTACATTATGGTAAAACTTCGAACTATCATAGTTTCTAGAATATCACACATTCATATAGTGGAACAGCTGTCGACATTCGATGTATTCGCCATCTGGCGGTTAACATTAAGGGTACCGACTCATATTCCCCAACAATGGCGCCACCAGCCTATCAAACCCTGCCGAACCTTGAGAATACCTCCAAGACAGACAGATGCGGAATGACATAAACGCCTGGTTGGCCAAATTGTTTCACTTATTGCGTCATTGCAACTGTGCACAAAAATACGATAGATACATTTTCAATACTATCCACAATTGTATGGAATTGAAATTCATAGATTTTATTTAAAAAAAAATAGGAGTGTACCAAATGAAATAAATATGTGCAGAATCTGCACATTAAATGTAAGTATCACTTTTCTGAAACAGTTCCGCAATCGACAGAAATGTTTAAAAATGATATAGCTGTGTGGTCGCCCCGTGCCGTGGTCAGCTCAACGTAGACACGTATATAGCTATGTGGTCGCCACGTGCCGTGGTCAGCTCAACGTAGATACGTATATAGCTATGTGGTCGCCTCGTGCCGTGATCAGCTCAACGTAGACACGTATATAGCTATGTGGTCGCCCCGTGCCGTGGTCAGCTCAACGTAGACACGTATATAGCTATGTGGTCGCCACGTGCCGTGGTCAGCTCAACGTAGACACGTATATAGCTATGTCGTCGCCCCGTGCCGTGATCAGCTCAACGTAGACACGTATATAGCTATGTGGTCGCCCAGTGCCGTGGTCAGCTCAACGTAGACACGTATATAGCTATGTGGTCGCCCCGTGCCGTGGTCAGCTCAACGTAGACACGGTGACAATACACACCACATAATATGTTTGGCGTTAACTTAAGAACTGTGGCGACATTCATTTGCCAGCAGTTTTTCATAGACTTTCGGACACACTTCCGCACACACAAAGCCATAAGTTCAACGATAAACACAGCGGAATGTTTGGCAGTTTTACATTTCCGACCATGTTTGTTGATAGTTTGACGGACCTGCTGTGGATGCTAAGCAAAACGTCACGAGATGGATATGTCAATTGTTCATGCACTATACGTTAGTGACGTCATGCTGACACGACGATCACTGATACACTGCCGACCTAAACTTTGGTGACGTCACGCTTACGCGATAATCAAAGATACGTCGCGAAGCAACACGTCGGTGACGTCACGCTGACACAACAATCACTAACACACCACGGTAGAGAGAGAGGTTGAACGTGTTTCCATGTCGAGACAGCTACTGAGACCACAGTCAGACCTTTGTTGTTTCACGCTATAGCGGCAGATACTGACACCTCTCTTATCAATACGTTGTTCTTGCCACACTGCTTTGACAGTTGTTGAAACCACACGGAACTTCACCTTAGTCGAGTGACACTCTCACTGCATTTGCTGGAACTCCATTTTGCATTTTGTTTAAATTGTTCGTGTCACTTGTTGAACGTTCGTTGTGCGACGTTGTCACGGCAGCTGTTGAGACTGTGCAATCAACGCGGAACGGGTGTCGGATGTTTTTGATGGACAGTTGGTGGGGCCGGTGTTACTGGGAGCTCCAGCGGGAGAGACGGATGAACGGTCGTTGGCTTGGCGCAGCAGAATATGTTGAGAAACGATTTGCGGAACTCAGCGTTGTAGATGAGGTAGATAATGATGTTGTAGGACGTGCTGAAGACGGCCAGTGTCAGCTGCACCAAGACGAACCCACTGGCCCCTTCGGCACTGCTGGACTGGCCGGTCAGTTTCTACAGGAACAAAACAGATATGTATTCGATAGATATTAGTAACGTTCAGTCTTAACACTTGCACGCGTGCATGTATGCACGCACGCACACACACACACACACACACACACACACACACACACACACACACAAGCATACACTAACGCACGCACGCACACACACACACACACACACACACGCACGCACGCACGCACGCACACACACACACACACACACACACACCAGCGTGAACCGTTCCAATGAAACAACACTGAATTATGAATGTAGTGCCACTGTTGATGTGTACTTGCACCAAGCTATTGATAATGTTATATGGAGTGCCACTGTTGATGTGTACTTGCACCAAGCTATTGATAACGCTAATAGCCATTGTCCGCCTGGTTGTTTTTAAACTATTCACTTTTGTCATAACACAAAATCATCCGCTACAATACATCTAGAAAAAAGAAGACAATAACAGACAAACAGGAACTTACAGCACCGACAAGGAGGACGAAGTAGGGCAGCCAGGCGAAGGAGAAGAGAACTGCAATGATGACCAACATCTTTATAATCCTCTTCCGGTTGTGCGACACGAATGATGACGTCAGATCACCTGTCGTCTGATGTGCTTGCCGTTTGATGAACGTGACAAGACGGTAGTAGCGACTGAAGATGAACACCTGAGGTGTCATGTATGATGCGAATATGATAAAGACACCGTTCACCTTGTCAAAGACGTTAGACTTGGGCCTGCATACCATCTGTGACGTCACCGCTGTGGTGTTGCCTACATATTGTGACGTCATCGGTTCGAGGTGGACGGAATAGTCGACGAATGTCGGCGTGGCTACCACAGCTGACAATATCCATATTCCACCAATAATCTGCAACGCCCTCTTGCGGTAGATCGCATGTGTCGGACCCAACACGATTGCTCTGAAACAACGACTTTGCTGACGCTCGCGTTCTTTTTTACTTCATACTTAGTATATATCTTGAAAACGTTATGGAAGATTACAAAAAAACCTCCTTCAAAAAAATATGAACGACATGTTTTCGCGTCTTGCAAAATCATGGAAAGGGGCAATTAACTTACTAGAATAACTAGTTAAATTAACTTAATCTTTGATTTGTTTTCAAAAATTGCTAAGTAAGTTAACTAGAATGTTAACAGTTAACTAGTTAAGTTAAGTTTTATTCGTAAATTTATCTAGTCAAATTAACTGATACCTTTTCCTGATCTACGAATGACACTGCGATCAACACGAACGACAACACCGACATGTTCTGTTTTTTATTTATCTTAGCTTATTTACATTGAACAGACAATGTCGTAATTACCTATGGACTTTTTTCATTACTATAACATTATCATAATATACCAGACATTCCTGTGCCCTTCCTCTGTATAAATTAATATATTAAATGATATGTGCGCCCCCTACCGGTACCGTTCCTCTGCCAGGGCCACCATGCTGTAGATGGAACACGTGATGCTGAAGACTGGCAGACAATTGACCAGCTTGCAAAGGATCTCGGCTGAAACAATCAATGTCGACGTAATTAAGTGGCGGCAGGTAACAGTTGACGACTAATTGGAAATGCTATTCAGTCGCATCATGACCATAATATTACAAACTTACAATCATCCGCTAGATGGCAGCATATAAACACATGCTAGTCCATCACCAAACAATGCGTTTACTGTCGTTTGGCCGCTTGATTCCTTCAATAGGTGGCAGCATGAAACAATAATTAAACATTGTGCAATATATACGTATGTCTGTTGGTCTTTAGTTTGATGGCCCCATTTGTATACCATGTACACAAAAACACACTATAGACATTTGGAGGCAAAATCGCAAGAAAAATTCTTTCTGAAACTGATTATTTCTTTCTTTCTTTATAATATTGTAGATGCCCCGAATAACGAGGAATAAACTCTACATGGGTTTCCAGAACTGAAAGACCTAATTTACGAAATGCGCCTAATAGAATGTGATTTAACAATTCTAGAGACACGGGGGTCAAGAAGAGATAGAATTGAAGTTTTTTTAAGTGAATAGGTATTATTGCCATCTTTGTTCGGACTCAAGTTCCACAAACATATACATATATTAAATAATTTATAAAGTTCCATATAAGAAACAGCAGTTAGAAAACAAATTATATTGTGCTTAAATATGAAATCACGACATTATATTCTTCCTTATTTGAAAGAGCGTCATTGTTACAATATTTCACTTTCTGAGTGGTCGTTGCATTCGTTGTACCGGTAGCCCGAGTATTGTCGCTAGGAGGCCGTACTGCCTCTGGGGCAATAAGCGATTATTGTACTGTGAATCCAACGGAGCCACCTGCGTATGGTATTTGATCTATACAGTAGTTTTCGTCAGATCATTTTAAATGTGAAGCATGATCTTTTATTTATACCTGCTCTCTGTACGAAACAGACAAAGCAGTATACTTCAATAGTATCTTGTTAAACTTAGCATCCCTTTGATGACAAGTACATGAATAACAAACCCTTAAGGCGAAGGCTAATCCATTACTAGCTAGAACTGAGAAGATCTAGCGTGTGTCACATCAGTCACCGAAATCACCAAGCCGAAACAACATGGCAGTTGGGCCGAATTCTTCGAGGGCCGATATCATCACCACCCGTCAGTGCTACTACTGCTATTGCGTTGTTTACTTTCTGACCTAACCATGAAAACGACCACCTGGGACGCAAGCTTCTCATATATTTACCATATATATATATACACATGTCACGTGGTCAAACATTACTCTTACTTCCATGTAATGATACAACATTACAAAACCAAAAGTTACCTATGTCTTCTTCGCCTAACTTCGCGAAGCTAGGCATAGGCGATGACAAGTTTTTGTTTACTTTGATCTTTATTTGGAAGTAAGAGTAATAGTTGACCACGTGACATGTGTATGTAATAGTTGACCACGTCACATGTGTATGTGTATGGTAGATATATGAAGAGACGTTTGGCAAATATATGTGGTCGTTTACGATTAGCTACTGGAGTAGCTAATCTGCTCCGAAAGAGACGAATTCGAAGATGATTTTGCGGTGTCACTAGCCGCTAACTGTTCGAAATCGTTACATTATACGTTTTATTCAATAAAATTGACATTGCCATCACTCGCTATAGTAATGCGAGTGAAACTATACATTGCATTGAAATCACTGACTGAAGGTAAACCGATATCATCATTGACGTCACAAAACCACGTGATCGCTCATCTCATTAACTTCGAATTGTTTTACGCTAGCTTTGCCAGTTAGACGCATTAAATTTTATAATTTTAACTATAAATAATGTTGCCTATTTTTTTTATTTAGGCATGTAGTACATACAATATTAAACTTTTTGTACACGCCTAAAAAAACATTTTAGCTAGCGCCTTATTCGTTATATCAGTTGTTTACTTGCTTTACTTAGATAACTGCTATTATATTATATGAATATTGTCATGAATGGGGAAAGTATTAAATAAGTATGACGCTTCTGCTTTCTCCATTTTCACAACATATTGTGATTGAATTTGAAATAAACAAACTGTGATGTATTTAGTATGTACTACGATGTTCTTGTCGAAATTAAATTTATTGAATTGAACAAAATGCAATTTCAGTATGAAATTAATTTACATCGGCTCTGAGCTCAGAGTTTCTCGTGAACGTAAACATTTATTCATTATACTAGCAAAAATAATGGAATAGCTGCGTAGTTCGTAAGCGACAGTTACGATAATAATATTTAAAAACGTTATTAATGAAATAGCCATCCTTGCCTTGGTATTTAGTGCTGTCAGTCAATATCTCTCGAAATTGCTAAGTGACAGTGACAGTTATAGTAACTGCAGCGACGTCTTGCCTTGTATTACGTAACTCTGGACAATCGGAAAAAGGCGCATCACGTTGTCAACAACTGTACACTATGTTCAGATAGCGTTGAGGACAGATGTAAGTAAAAACAAAAAGGTGTAATTTGATTTTTCATAAACATGTTAATAGCGGGGTGAATTTCTATAAAAAAAATAATTGAAATGACCCGACCGTGGGTCGTAAATGAATCCCTGAAAGTGGTGCGCCCGAGAAGCAAAGCATCTAGGAGGAGTAGCATAGCTTACAAGCATACATCTAGGAGGAGTAGCATAGCTTACAAGTATACATCTAGGAGGAGTAGCATAGCCTACAAGTATACATCTAGGAGGAGTAGCATAGCCTACAAGTATACATCTAGGAGGAGTAGCATAGCCTACAAGTATACATCTAGGAGTAGCATAGCCTACAAGTATACATCTCGGAGGAGTAGCATAGCCTACAATTATACATCTAGGAGGAGTAGCATAGACTACAAGCATACATCTAGGAGGAGTAACATAGCCTACAAGTATACATCTAGGAGGAGTAGCATAGCCTACAAGTATACATCTAGGAGGAGTAGCATAGCCTACAAGTATACATCTAGGAGGAGTAACATAGCCTACAAGTATACATCTAGGAGGAGTAGCATAGCCTACAAGTATACATCTAGGAGGAGTAGCATAGCCTACAAGTATACATCTAGGAGGAGTAACATAGCCTACAAGCATACATCTAGGAGGAGTAGCATAGCCTACAAGTATACATCTAGGAGGAGTAGCATAGCCTACAAGTATACATCTAGGAGGAGTAGCATAGCCTACAAGTATACATCTTAGAGGAGTAGCATAGCCTACAAGTATACATCTAGGAGGAGTAACATAGCCTACAAGTATACATCTAGGAGGAGTAGCATAGCCTACAAGTATACATACTCACGATGGGTTAATATAAGATGTTATAGTAACTGGTATAATTAATGCTGTTATTATTTTCGGGGCTTTTTTACTTTGGGTCCGTTTCGGTATGGAGCTGGTTTCTGTTTCTGTTTCGGTCATTGTTGTTTTTTCGGACCCTGTACAATAGCCAGGAAAACGCAACATGCAACTTACGTTCGAAATACTCATCGGTGTGTGAAACGTCATGGACTTGTTGCGGCAGAACGAGGGAGGCGAGGATCATGTCACTGATGGCAAGGTTCGACAGAAAGATATTCGTCACCGTTCGCAACGTCTTGATCTTCATCATGACGACCACAACGCCCACGTTGCTGAGGAAACTAAGAATGAGAAACGTCGAGATGAAGGCAATGAACGCTGTCTCGCTGTCTGACAAACTCATTGTGTCTTTCGCTGTGGTCTCCAAAGATGTGTGTGTTCGTCCGTAATGGGTCCGTAACCAGCCGTAGTTACGACAGTAACCACTTGTTCACTGCATCCTATCACTGTTTGTCTCTTGACGCTGTGTGCCACTACATTGCACGATGCCAAATAATGCGTTTGGAAGAGACAAGCAATTATGTACACAGCCAGCATCCTCACCAGGTGTCGTGTCTGTAGCAGGAGTAGGCAATCATGACCAACCATTTCACACGTAATTGGCTAAGCAACACAATACATACAACACGTCACAGACTGCACTGACTTTACATAAGTACTTAAATCACGTAATGGGTCCGTCGTGTCCAGCCATCATTGACTGATAACGACATGCATCACGTCACTGGTTGCCATACGCTTACGGCAACATGCTATTCCATTGCAAGATGACAAGCGGCTGGAAGCGACATGCAATTAGCAACGCAGTTAGCCTCATCACCACGTGCCATGTCCGTTGTACGAGTCGCGCACCTCCATTTCACACGTATTTGACAAAATAAGACACCACAGAACGTCACAGATGGTACTGATGTTATGTAATTCCTTAAAGCACGGATGGGCTGGAGATGTTTGGCAAGTCGTACCGTCCTAGTAATCACCAACCACATTATCATGATCATCGTAACCATCACCATGATCATCATCACCATCACCATGATCATCGTCACCATCACCATGATCATCATCACCATCACCATGATCATCGTCACCATCACCATGATCATCATCACCATCACCATGATCATCGTCGCCATCACCATGATCGTTATCAGTACCCTCACTACCACCACCGGCGAATATGATGGCTGTTGGACGATGGACGTATTGACAAATCGATGCGATGACGTGTTTATACTTTTGACATAGTCTCGTTTCTTTTATTCACGCCACATGTTGTTTACTAGTCAATAATTTCAAGCGTCTTCGCCATTTACTTTTGTTTGCACGTATAGATAAACTTTTGTAAGACTTCTTCATTTTGTCAGACTTCTTCATTTTGTCAGACTTCTTCATTTTGTCAGACTTCTTCATTTTGTCAAACGTCCAGCCACGGAAGCTAGGATAAGAAATATAATAACAATAATATAATATATCAAATGCTTATATTGCGCTAAAATCCTCGGGACACCCAAGCTCGGCAGCGCACCAAAACAAAAGTAGTTACGCAGTTCACAATCGTTAAGCAGTTCCGGTTATAAACCGTTGGATTGTTACGCTGGGGAACTATGGAGGATAAACAAGTTTAAACATGTGGGTTTCCAGTTTACGGCGAAATATTGCTATATTTCCCACACACTTAACACTAACAGGGAGTGCGTTCCAAAGAGTCGGTGCAGCAACTGAAAAAGCTCTAGTTCCGAAATTTAGCTTAACACTGAGAACTAAAAGTAGATTAGAATTAGTTGATCGAAGTTGTCTAGGCAGTCTTGCAGGAGCGAGCATTGGATGTAAATATGCTGGTTGTTTAGATGAAGGTGCTTACAGACCAGTGAATTTAACATTAGTAATCAAATACCATATCTTGGACTTCCTTGTTAGGCATAAATTATTACATCCATTTCAACATGGGTTCCTAAAAGCGAGGTCATACTTAACAAATATGTTATGTTTTTTGGAAGAAACCGCTAAGTGGCTAGACGAGGGATCGCCAGTAGATATTATATACTTAGATTCTCAGAAACTTTTGAAAAAGTGCCACATCAAAGAATATTTCTTAAATTAAAAGCCCATGGTATCGTTATGGCATTATCGACTGGATAGAACAATGGCTGACTGACAGAAGACAGCGTGTTGTAGTAAATGGGGAGGTTTCAAACTGGAAATAAGTTTTTAGTGGGGTACCACAAGGATCAGTATTAGGACCTTTATTATTCTTAATATATATCAATGTCTTGGATGCTGTTTAGAAAGGTTAATAATGATGGTGATAAAGAACATTTACAAAACGATCTATGCATATTAGGTAAAAGGTCTGAGAAATGACAGATGTTCAATTTTGGGAAATGCTAAATGCTCACATTCAGGAAATGGGAACTTGGGTGTAAACCTTAACATGGGAGATACTGTTCTGGACACTACTGTAAGAGAAAAGGACTTAGGAGTTACAATAGGCGCTGATATGAAACTTTCATAGCAGGTAGTGGTATTACAGCTTCAAAGAGTAATCCAATTCTTGGGTTGATTAGCAGAAATATAGCATACAAGGAGAAAAAGCTAATTATGCCTGTGTATAAAACAATAGTTAGGCCTCATTTAGATTAATGCATACAAGCTTATGGAGACCCCTTCGTAAGAAGGATATCTATACGCTTGAAATAATACAGAAGAGAGCAACTAAAATGATTCCAGAACTTAGATGTCTTAGTTATGATTAACGACTGAAAGAATGCGGTTTAACTACTCTAGAGACGATGCGTTTATGAGGAGCTCAAATTGACATTTGAAAGATATTTAATGGGTATGAAAATATTGATAGAAATATTTTTTTCTCACTCGAGAAAGATAATAGAACTAGCGGTCAAGAGGTAACATTACAGAAGGATCGGTATAGACTGGATATCAGGAAGTACTCGTTCTCACAGAGGACAATCAATGAATGGAACAAATTATCTACAGATTGTGTAACTGCTACCAGCGTGAATAATGTTTAAAAACAAGATTTAAACTTATCTTAGGAGGGAGGATTACACATAGATAGAAATGTTGGACTCTCGATAAGCCAAAGGCTTCCTTGTCCATTTGCCATCTGGGCCTTTGCCATGGATGGCATTCTTGTTAAATCTTGATTGTTTTGAAGATTTAATTTTTCCGAAAACTTCACGCTTTCCAGACCTTTGCTATATTACTAATGCATAAAGCCAGAAGACGAAACCCCGACACGACAAACGAAGACAACCGACAAAATATTTGATAATATCGTGACTCTGTTCGTTAGAACAGCATACAATTACACTCGGTATTCTCATAAAAAAATGCAACCTGCTACGTTATAAATCATATAAGGAAACGGCGTCTTAGGCCTTAACTGAGCCCAATTTCACAAACATTGTGCTGTCTGTCTCGACAATGATGTTGTTGTCTTGTGTGTATGAAGATTTCCTGGAAACGTTTCCTTGTGTGTGACTTTAGGATATACATCAATTATTAATTCCATCTTAGTTTCATCATTAACACTTCGATTCTGTCACTAATGAGTAAACAAACCCTGGAGGTCTACCACCATCAATAGCTGTGTGTGTGAGTATTGTCCTTGTTCTTCACCAATGTCACCATAGCCTCATTAATTTTGTCTCGCCGTTGGCAACCAGTCGTGTGGCGTCGTGCATTATCATCCTAACTAAATACCTAACTAACTATATATATATATATATATATATATATATATATATATATATATATATATATATATATATATATATATATATATATATATATATATATATATATATATATATATATATATAAACACTTAATGACTAATATCATAGCGCCATGAGATGTTGCAAAAATGGACAGTCTGTGTGCTTCGAATGGTATCGCTATAATCGCACGTGCACCTTCAAACACCACCCTCAGGCGCCAATAGCCATCTTAAGCTGTCCCGTATCTTTTGTAATAACTTCAATATGTATACTGTATTGTATTGAAAGATGAAAACAATATCTGAAAGTCACCAATTCGAATAAGTGTCCAGGTTTCGTGAGAATATATATATATATATATATATTTCGTGAGAATATATATATATGTATGCACATTCGTCATTGGTGATCTTCGTCGATATCACCTGTTGTGACATCAGCCGTGTCGATTGAGGTCGTGTCCTCAGATATGGTCGTGTCACCAGTGATGGTCGTGTCATCAGTAGTGATCGTGTCATCGTGGTAGTCGTGTCATCAGTGGTGGTCGTGTCATCAGTGGTGGTCGTGTGAACAGTGGTAGTCGTGTCATCAATGGTGGTCGTGTCACCAGTGGTAGTCGTGTCATCAATGGTGGTCGTGTCATCAGTGGTGGTCGTGTCATCAGTGGTGGTCGTAGCATCAGCGATGGCTTTTTCATCAGTGGTGGTCGTGTCAACAGTGGTTGCACGAACGTTGCACAGGTTGATGTTTGTTGCTGTCCAGCCCTGTTTGCTGTTTTCTGGAACGTAATATTGGAGTAGCCACATTCAGCTTCTTTCATGTAGATATGGTCTCCACTTGGGACCATAGCGTGAATGGTCATATAATGGACGTGAATGAATTCTGGATGGCCTTCAGCGGCGGTTGAAGCGTCTGCAGGAATGCCGCGGTCGTCGCCATTGTGTGTCCCTTTTGCTGTGTGATGCCAACTATGCTCTGATGTTGAAAGGCTCCGTTCCCATCCCTGTAATGTGTAATCATGGGCTGAATGATAACCTGGTGTTTGCCGTAATAGACGGAGCTCACTTCATTGGCATAACAACATGCATAGTTCTCTGCATAGTCCATTTGAGTTGTACATTCTTGTAGGAGCTTCACGACCGTGCGGAGTCTACGTATCTCTGCATGTTGTGTCTGGACACGCCTTGAGTGTTCACGAAGGTTCGCAAGGTCGCCAGTGAACTCCCGGGAGAACACATCCTTCGATGAGATCACCTCGATGAGTTTCACTTTCTTGATGGTTTTTCCACTGCCCGTCAGTTCTCATCCAGTGTCGAAAGGTGGTGTTAACGCCTGGACGACACGGTATACTTCTCCATCGCTCATAGCCAGCACAATGTCACGTGATTTGGGTAATAATTTGATCACCATAAGGCGCAGAGCCATATTCGCGTGCCTTTGGCAGAGGCATTGCCTCTGTTGAGTCAACTGGGTCAGTTTCACCTGCAATGGGCAATTCTTGTAGAACTGCACCTTGCTGGTTGAACTTGCCGGATTTTGCAGCATGTACTTTTCGTAAAGAGTGTCCCTGGTGTCAGTCAGGCCGTAGCGCTTTTTGCTCATGCTTCATTGTCGTTGTATAGAACAAAAAGGATTTGACGCGGTGTGCGTATGGCGTCAAGCCCTGTTGTTTCAGTAGAGTCAGCGCCTCCTTCACTGGCGGTGCCGCGTTGTCTCGTGCAGTGGTAGATGACTCACGTGACAGCCTGGCTTACAGGCGGTTGTTCTCGTCGACCATTGCTTGGAGTTTCCGCTTAAGTTTCCTGAATTTGCTTAATAGTGTTGGCATGGCGACGATCATTTTGTAAATATAAATACATTAATCAATTAAGTAACACACAACGCAAGACAGGAAGTACTTACTTTTAAAATATACTACATTATATGTACCTTCCTTTTTTACTTTAAATATATATTGTTATAAGTACCTTTCTTCCTAACGTTAAAAATATATAGCGTTATAAATGTATCTAGTCAGGGTGCAGGCCCAAATTAACAGTTCGCCTGCGTCGTAGACTCAAAGAGACAAGGGGCTCGTCAGTCCGTTTGCTACGCAACAAACGTGTTGCCGAAACATTTACAGACAAATTCTACGTGTTGCCGAGTCTTTCCATTCTGAGTGCATCTCGTTGGGTGTTGCAAACGATACAATTCAACATACATTCATGGAGTTTCGCATAAATTCAGCACAAATGCAATGAATGTACTAATTGTTTGAAATGTTGCACAGTACGGTTTGCAACTAATACTACATTAAATGCTAAATTGCATATAATTATATACAAATAAATTATAAATAAAATGCACAGTTTCACCTTTCCTAGTTCGACAAAGGCGGTTGTCTAAGGTCTTCCGTTGATTATATGTCTTCCTTCCTTCTTCAGACACGTTGGCCTTTGTCTTAAGATACCGCTGTATTTAAATAAAGACACATTGACCTTTGTCTTACGATACCACTGTATTTAAATAAAGACACATTGGCCTTTGTCTTAAGATACCGCTGTATTTAAATAAAGACACATTGGCCTTTGTCTTACGATACCACTGTATTTAAATAAAGACACATTGGCCTTTGTCTTACGATACCACTGTATTTAAATAAAGACACATTGGCCTTTGTCTTACGATACCGCTGTATTTAAATAAAGACACATTGGCCTTTGTCTTACGATACCACTGTATTTAAATAAAGACACATTGGCCTTTGTCTTACGATACCACTGTATTTAAATAAAGACACATTGGCCTTTGTCTTACGATACCACTGTATTTAAATAAAGACACATTGGCCTTTGTCTTACGATACCGCTGTATTTAAATAAAGACACATTGGCCTTTGTCTTACGATACCACTGTATTTAAATAAAGACACATTGGCCTTTGTCTTACGATACCATTGTATTTAAATAAAGACACATTGGCCTTTGTCTTATGATACCACTGTATTTAAATAAAGACACATTGGCCTTTGTCTTACGATACCACTGTATTTAAATAAAGACACATTGGCCTTTGTCTTACGATACCACTGTATTTAAATAAAGACACATTGGCCTTTGTCTTATGATACCGCTGTATTTAAATAAAGACACATTGGCCTTTGTCTTACGATACCACTGTATTTAAATAAAGACACATTGGCCTTTGTCTTATGATACCGCTGTATTTAAACAAAGACACATTGGCCTTTGTCTTACGATACCACTGTATTTAAATAAAGACACATTGGCCTTTGTCTTATGATACCGCTGTATTTAAATAAAGACACATTGGCCTTTGTCTTACGATACCACTGTATTTAAACAAAGACACATTGGCCTTTGTCTTACGATACCGCTGTATTTAAATAAATTGGGAATAACATTTACGTTTTAATGTTTAGTGTTAACCAGAAGACATGAATAAGAGAAATGTGTTATCGCCGTCAATGACTTAAAATCTCTGACATTATTAAACAGGAAAAACAATATTATGTCGGGCAATAAAATTAGCGGAAAATACTTCAAACATGTCACCTTCCTTCTTTCTGTCTCCCTATTTTGTCAAGAGGGATTTTTCTCCTTCTGAGCTATACGCCGTGTTTTGCTGCTGCGTCCTTCTTTCGTTTGGCTTCGACTGTCAGTCGTCTTTTAGGAGGCATTAGTGAAACTACAAAGCGTGAAATAATTGATACCCCGCCAAACGCACCGCTACTGGTGGAAGAGAGTGTGTGTGCAACACATACTGCTATTATTCTGCACGCAATGGTGACAATCAATGAGAAGGTAAGTGCATTATGTTTACGATGTAAAACACGTTAATATCTATCATGTTCCCGACAACAATATCGTAATAACTGAGCCCCACTATTGTATTACATATCAAGCAGCAGTGATGTAACATTATACATGATGATTTTATTCGTTTCAAAAGATAGTGTAGTACTATTCTAAGGCTAGCGTAACAAACGTAATACATGGACATGCGCTATATTATCACCCAAGTGTAGTACTATTCTAAGGCTAGCGTAACGAACGTAATACATGGACATGCGCTATATTATCACCCAAGTGTAGTACTATTCTAAGGCTAGCGTAACGAACGTAATACATGGACATGCGCTATATTATCACCCAAGTGTAGTATTATTCTGAGGCTAGCGTAACGAACGTAATACATGGACATGCGCTATATTATCACCCAAGTGTAGTATTATTCTGAGGCTAGCGTAACGAACGTAATACATGCGCTATATTATCACCCAAGGCCAAGCGAAGCGTAATTATGTAACGTCAATTTCCACAACAAATCCATCGCAGTATACTGAAATTCATCTCCCTGTGATATCTACAATACGTTATGATTATATTCTTTCAACATTTGTTCACGAAACATGTTTCAAAAAAGCAAAAATTACCTTTCAATCCTTCCTTGTCCCAGGTTTAACGGCGCCATGCATCTTCTTGCTGGTAGGAAGTTTAAGGACGTTATTGCTCGGTGGCATTAAGGAGGTGTTTCGTGACAAAAACTGTTCGCGCGGTATCGTATTTGCGTGGTATCGTAACATGACCTAAATCGATATAAGTCATCCAGGATTGAAGTTGGAAGCAAATTTATTGTGTTCTCGGGTACACTAAATGATATGTAATTTCTACGTAAAATATATATTACTAATGTACAAAAGTGAGTTATTTGTAATTCAAAGGCTTTCGGGCAGTATCGCATCTATTTTATCATTTTCATTTTTACTGGAGGAAGATGACCACAGCAATATTTGGCCATTCAGATAAATGCACACGATATTAAGTCTTGCATAGAGCATGTAATATTGGAAATAAATACGTTTCCCGGCTTCCTGAATGGACACGCAAAATTACGGTTCGCGTGGTATTGGTAAAAATGTTTATGGATTTGTTGCCCAGATTGTATACATGTGTTATGAGATATAAATAGTGCATTTACATTAAATAATTTTTTTTAATGGCGATCCACTGAACGAAATAATACCAATGTGTCCAGGTTTCGTGAGAATCGACCATATATATATATATATATATACATATATATATATATATATATATATATATATATATATATATATATATATATATATGTATATATATATATATATATATATATATATACATATATATGCATATATATATATAAATATATATATATATATATATATATATATATATATATATATATATATATATATATATATATATATATATGTATATATATATATGTATATATATATATATATATATATATAATATATATATATATATATATATATATATATATATAATATATATATATATAATATATATATATATATATATATATATATATATATATATATATATATTATAAATATATATGTATATATATATATATATATATATATATTTGTTATAAGATCTTACTTAGTAATATATTGACAGAACATAGATCATTACATGATGTGAATAGACAGCAAGTATATTAAAGGTAAAGACATGTTCTTATATTGCGCGGTATCAAATCCTTGGGACTGTTCAAAGCGCGTTACTATTCATCCCCTGGCAGACCTGGTTATTCCAATGCCATCTTGACTCCTCTGGGAAGTTTTCAGCCACACTGCAATTACTGTGTGAAGAATGTTCGTTCACATATCCACCATTGTCTATTGCCAGGTACTCGTTTATACAGCTGAATGAACTGAAGCAACGTGGGATGCACGAAATTGCCAAAGCTTTGAAACGGCAGCAAGAGAATTCGGGTTAGTCCGATATTCTAACCACAACACCACCGCGGCCCACTTGCCATATTAGCTCAGATGTTCTCAAACACGGGGCCGGTGATTCCTACGTCATGTATTCTGTGTGTCTTGTCACCAAACACGGGGCCGGTGATTCCTACGTCATATATTCTGTGTGTCTTGTCACCAAACACGGGGCCGGTGATTCCTACGTCATGTACTCTGTGTGTCTTGTCACCAAACACGGGGCCGGTGATTCCTACGTCATGTATTCTGTGTGTCTTGTCACCAAACACGGGGCCGGTGTTGGGGCTGGTGTTGGACGCTACAGATACCTGATGCATTAGTACGGGTATAACCAAGATGTCCACTGAACGTGACCGTGGAGAGGTTCCCCAAGCGACTCAACAACTAACTAGTTTGCCGTCTTCTACCAGAGCTTAGCACCCGAGGCGGCTTGTCAGTTTACAACTCCAGTGCCAGGGCCTGTGTGCTGCCAAGGCCTGTGTGCTGCCAGGGCCTGTGTGCTGCCAAGGCCTGTGTGCTGCCAGGGCCTGTGTGCTGCCAGGGCCTGTGTGCTGCCAGGGCCTGTGTGCTGCCAGGCGGGGGAATGTGTAGCGACACAACAAGACGAAGACTTCCGCCAATCCTGGGGGGGGGTACTGTTGGGTACTGTTGGGTACTGTTAGCCTCTTTGAAAGCATTGCCAAGTTTGCCTGGCTGATACAGACTTCTCATCTTCCAGTAAACATGTGCAGAACGAATTGATCCACGTACGTCATAATTGCAATTACTGCTTCCCCTCGCTGCCTCGTCTTCCTAGTAGCTACAAAGGATTGCATTTACAAAGCCCTCAAAGGACGATGTGCTCATTAATACATAGCCAGAAACAGGTATAATGACACGACATTTGGATATTGCCATTTAATGTCAATGCAACACGAGAGTCTTTAGTTGTCCAGTGCAAGATAACTCGACCCTCATTAGCGACAGCTGAGGTGACGGAAGAGAGTAATGAAGGTCAAGACGTTGCGGACGGTGACGAAGATCTTTCTGTCGAATCTCGCCGTCAGCGACGTTATACTCGCCGCATTCGTTCTACCGCAGCAGGTCCATGACGTCTCTCACACGGATGAATATTTCGAACGTAAATCGTATCGCCGACGCAGTTGCTAAGTCAAAGTTGTCCCCAAACAAAGCACCTAAACGGCCGTGACAGAAACAGTTATGCAAATAAATGCCTCCACTTCGAAACAGCGCGCGTATTAATCCCTATACATTTTCTTAATTCAACCCGTCAGCACATTCTCAACTAGTTACCCACCTAGCTGGTTACGTAAAGGCAGCTGTGAACACCCTTTGGTGTAGCATATGACCGCGTGATGTGTATGTTTGACATAATAATAACCTTGACGCCAGTAGTTATACCCAAAACACCCATATTCTTTGGATATCACAGGACTAAGCGATGCACCAATTAATGATATAGACTGATTTAACGTCTTCTGCTGTGCATAATATTTAATAGGCGGTCAAAATAGAATCAGCCTTAAAGGGAATGCGTTATGATGGTGCTTGTCCATAAAGCTCTTTTTTTCAACATTACTTTCATTAAATGCTAAATATTAATGAATAATAACCTTTATTAATATAGCGCCGTATATCCAGAAAAAAAAATTTCAGAGGTGCTTAAAATGCAACATTGACAAATATTATTAATATAAGAAAATTAATAAATGAATACAATGGTAATGCTTACAAAAAAGGTAAGAGTCAGGGTATAAATTATTGTAAACCCAAGTTACTAAATATAATAAAAAATAATTAAATATCAAAGTTAAATACCAGTGAGATAAAAAAGATATGTTTTAATATGAAACAGTTCGAGTGAACTTGTAACACGAATATAGTCCGGTAGGTCTTTCTATAGACGCGGACAAAGCGCGTCGACCGTACATTGGCCAGAGCGTGCATTTGCTCCGTCCAGTGATCTTATGCCCTAAACAGATATGGTCGGTCTGGTTCTCAGTTCTATTTTCTGGTGATATGTGCAGACATTACGCTGTGGACACTACGCTGTCTCCAGTGATAAGTCTATTGAATGCACAAATGTATGTTAATATCTCACCGTTCTGGTTAATCTTGCTGAGGCTGTCTTTACCCATCACCTCTTCATTCACTGTGGTTTGTTTTGATTTGGCATTGAAATGTACCATTAGTATTGTCAAGTCTTTGTACTGTAATTTGTTTATCTGCAGACTGTTATATAAGTATTCTATATATTTCCCCCTCATTGTCGTTTCATAACACTGAGGTGATTGATTGATTGAATGTTTCGTGTTAGTCTTGAACTAGGCTTATATGACTCTTACCTAGGCTGTCTCCCATGTGATGAGGGCGACCTAACCCTCTTATACTAGGCTTATATGACTCTTACCAATGCTGTCTCCCATGTGATGAGGGCGACCTAGCCCTCTTATACTAGGCTTATATGACTCTTACCAATGCTGTCTCCCATGTGATGAGGGCGACCTAGCCCTCTTATACTAGGCTTATATGACTCTTACCAATGCTGTCTCCCATGTGATGAGGGCGACCTAACTCTCTTATACTAGACTTATATGACTCTTCCCTAGGCTGTCTCCCATGTGATGAGGGCGACCTAGCCCTCTTATACTAGGCCTATATGACTCTTACCAATGCTGTCTCCCATGTGATGAGGGCGACCTAGCCCTCTTATACTAGACTTATATGACTCTTACCAATGCTGTCTCCCATGTGATGAGGGCGACCTAACTCTCTTATACTAGACTTATATGACTCTTCCCTAGGCTGTCTCCCATGTGATGAGGGCGACCTAGCCCTCTTATACTAGGCTTATATGACTCTTCCCTAGGCTGTCTCCCATGTGATGAGGGCGACCTAGCCCTCTTATACTAGGCTTATATGACTCTTCCCTAGGCTGTCTCCCATGTGATGAGGGCGACCTAGCCCTCTTATACTAGGCTTATATGACTCTTCCCTAGGCTGTCTCCCATGTGATGAGGGCGACCTAGCCCTCTTATACTAGGCTTATATGACTCTTCCCTAGGCTGTCTCCCATGTGATGAGGGCGACCTAGCCCTCTTATACTAGGCTTATATGACTCCTCCCTAGGCTGTCTCCCATGTGATGAGGGCGACCTAACTCTCTTATACTAGACTTATATGACTCTTACCTATGCTGTCCCCCATGTGATGAGGGCGACCTAACCCTCTTATACTAGACTTATATGACTCTTACCAATGCTGTCTCCCATGTGATGAGGGCGACCTAGCCCTCTTATACTAGGCTTATATGACTCTTCCCTAGGCTGTCTCCCATGTGATGAGGGCGACCTAACTCTCTTATACTAGACTTATATGACTCTTACCTATGCTGTCTCCCATGTGATGAGGACGACCTAACCCTCTTATACTAGACTTATATGACTCTTACCTATGCTGTCTCCCGTGTGGTGAGGGCTACCTAACCCTCTTATACTAGACTTATATGACTCTTACCTATGCTGTCTCCCATGTGATGAGGGCGACCTAACCCTCTTATACTAGACTTATATGACTCTTACCTATGCTGTCCCCCATGTAATGAGGGCGACCTAACCCTCTTATACTAGACTTATATGACTCTTACCTAGGCTGTCTCCCATGTGATGAGGACGACCTAACCCTCTTATACTAGACTTATATGACTCTTACCTGTGCTGTCTCCCGTGTGATGAGGGCGACCTAACCCTCTTATACTAGACTTATATGACTCTTACCTAGGCTGTTTCCCATGTGATGAAGGCGACCTAACCCTCTTATACTAGACTTATATGACTCTTACCTATGCTGTCTCCCGTGTGATGAGGACGACCTAACCCTCTTATACTAGACTTACATGACTCTTACCTATGCTGTCTCCCGTGTGATGAGGACGACCTAACCCTCTTATACTAGACTTATGTGACTCTTACCTATGCTGTTTCACATGTGATGAGGGCGACCTAACCCTCTTATACTAGACTTATATGACTCTTACCTAGGCTGTTTCACATGTGATGAGGGCGACCTAACCCTCTTATACTAGACTTATGTGACTCTTACCTATGCTGTTTCACATGTGATGAGGGCGACCTAACCCTCTCATACTAGACTTATATGACTCTTACCTAGGCTGTTTCACATGTGATGAGGGCGACCTAACCCTCTTATACTAGACTTATATGACTCTTACCTATGCTGTCTCCCATGTAATGAGGGCGACCTAACCCTCTTATACCAGACTTATATGACTCTTACCTAGGCTGTTTCACATGTGATGAGGGCGACCTAACCCTCTTATACTAGACTCATATGACTCTTACCTATGCTGTCTCCCATGTGATGAGGGCGACCTAACCCTCTTATACTAGACTTATATGACTCTTACCTAGGCTGTTTCACATGTGATGAGGGCGACCTAACCCTACATATGTGCGAGTGGCGTCTTCCTCTTCATCACCATCTCTCCAGTACCGTCTCTCTGGTATCCTCCATAAATTGTCGTAACTGCGTTCACCTAATCTAACTTCGTTCTAGGACTGTGCTCTCACAGTTGTGTCATTCCGACGATAAATGGGCTGCCTTCTCTGTTTAATGCATGGTTCTAATGCTCCGTGTGAAGATTTTATGAGGTTTTCTTGGAAGATAAGAGGGGCATCGGCGAAGCAGTTTCATCTAAGTATTCACTGCAATGCACTGTCATCTCCAAGGGAGACTCTTCCTGTTCCACGTTTGGCTGAGTTTTGGCTTCCTGTGTCGATGTTACTTTGACAATCTCTTTTTGCCCTGCCTCCTCTTTTTTATACGGGCATTGGACCAATTGAGGAGTTTAGCAAACCACCGTTTACAATCAGTTATATGCTACATCCTCCTCTTGTAGTAGGAAGAGCCACCAGCTCATCAACAGTCGACAGCCGACCGCCTTTGGAACGAACTCCACAGGAAATAGTTAGCGTAAAAAACAGATCACATTTCAAGAAGAGAGTCAACGTCTTCCTTTTTGTACTGGGTCAGTATCCGTCACCACAATGGAGGTGTACGGTGTCAGTACCCGTCAGCACAATGGATATGTAAGGTGTCAGTACCCGTAACCACAATGGAGATGTAGGTGTCAGTATCCGTCACCACAATGGAGATGTATGGTGTCAGCACAAGTCACCACAATGGAGATGTACGGTGTCAGTACCCGTCACCACAATGGAGATGTACGGTGTCAGTATCCGTCACCACAATGGAGATGTACGGTGTCAGTACCCGTCACCACAATGGAGATGTACGGTGTCAGTACCCGTCACCACAATGGAGATGTACGGTGTCAGTATCCGTCACCACAATGGAGATGTACGGTGTCAGTACCCGTCACCACAATGGAGATGTACGGTGTCAGTACCCGTCACCACAATGGAGATGTACGGTGTCAGTATCCGTCACCACAATGGAGATGTACGGTGTCAGTATCCGTCACCACAATGGAGATGTACGGTGTCAGTATCCGTCACCACAATGGAGATGTACGGTGTCAGTATCCGTCACCACAATGGAGATGTACGGTGTCAGTACCCGTCACCACAATGGAGATGTACGGTGTCAGTATCCGTCACCACAATGGAGATGTACGGTGTCCGTATCCGTCACCACAATGGAGATGTACGGTGCCAGTATCCATCACCACAATGGAGATGTACGGTGTCAGTATCCATCACCACAATGGAGATGTACGGTGTCAGTATCCATCACCACAATGGAGATGTACGGTGTCAGTATCCATCACCACAATGGAGATGTACGGTGTCAGTATCCGTCACAACAATGGAGATGTACGGTGTCAGTATCCGTCACCACAATGGAGATGTACGGTGTCAGTACCCGTCACCACAATGGAGATGTACGGTATCAGTACCCGTCACCACAATGGAGATGTACGGTGTCAGTATCCGTCACCACAATGGAGATGTACGGTGTCCGTATCCGTCACCACAATGGAGATGTACGGTGTCAGTATCCGTCACCACAATGGAGATGTACGGTGTCAGTATCCATCACCACAATGGAGATGTACGGTGTCAGTATCCGTCACAACAATGGAGATGTACGGTGTCAGTATCCGTCACCACAATGGAGATGTACGGTGTCAGTACCCGTCACCACAATGGAGATGTACGGTGTCAGTACCCGTCACCACAATGGAGATGTACTGTGTCAGTACCCGTCACCACAATGGAGATGTACGGTGTCAGTACCCGTCACCACAATGGAGATGTACGGTGTCAGTACCCGTCACCACAATGGAGATGTACGGTGTCAGTACCCGTCACCACAATGGAGATGTACGGTGTCAGTACCCGTCACCACAATGGAGGTGTATGGTGTCAGTACCCGTCACCACAATGGAGATGTACGGTATCAGTATCCGTCACCACAATGGAGGTGTACGGTGTCAGTACCCGTCACCACAATGAAGATGTACGTTGTCAGTACCCGTCACCACAATGGAGATGTACGGTGTCCGTATCCGTCACCACAATGGAGATGTACGGTGTCCGTATCCGTCACCACAATGGAGATGTACGGTGTCAGTACCCGTCACCACAATGGAGGTGTATGGTGTCAGTATCCGTCACCACAATGGAGATGTATGGTGTCAGTATAAGTCACCACAATGGAGATGTATGGTGTCAGTATAAGTCACCACAATGGAGATGTACGGTGTCAGTATCCGTCACCACAATGGAGATGTATGGTGTCAGTATCCGTCACCACAATGGAGATGTACGGTGTCAGTACCCGTCACCACAATGGAGATGTACGGTGTCAGTACCCGTCACCACAATGGAGGTGCACGGTGTCAGTATCCGTCACCACAATGGAGGTGTACGATGTCAGTATCCGTCACCACAATGGAGGTGTACGGTGTCAGTACCCGTCACCACAATGGAGGTGTACGATGTCAGTATCCGTCACCACAATGGAGGTGTACGATGTCAGTATCCGTCACCACAATGGAGGTGTACGATGTCAGTATCCGTCACCACAATGGAGGTGTACGGTGTCAGTATCCGTCACCACAATGGAGATGTCCGGTGTCAGTATCCGTCACCACAATGGAGATGTACGGTGTCAGTATCCGTCACCACAATGGAGGTGTACGATGTCAGTATCCGTCACCACAATGGAGATGTACGGTGTCAGTACCCGTCACCACAATGGAGGTGTACGGTGTCAGTATCCGTCACCACAATGGAGATGTACAGTGTCAGTACCCGTCACCACAATGGAGATGTACGGTGTCAGTGTCCGTCACCACAATGGAGATGTACGGTGTCAGTACCCGTCACCACAATGGAGATGTACGGTGTCAGTATCCGTCACCACAATGGAGATGTACGGTGTCAGTGTCCGTCACCACAATGGAGATGTATGGTGTCAGTACCCGTCACCACAATGGAGATGTACGGTGTCAGTATCCGTCACCACAATGGAGATGTACGGTGTCAGTGTCCGTCACCACAATGGAGATGTATGGTGTCAGTACCCGTCACCACAATGGAGATGTACGGTGTCAGTATCCGTCACCACAATGGAGATGTACGGTGTCAGTACCCGTCACCACAATGGAGAGGGACAACTGCTTAGCCAAGGTAGAAACCCACATAGAGGCCCTTATGGAAGCATACACTATTGCATAGCACCATTGTATGCCATGGTGTACCATGGTGCTTTGAAATAGATAAACCATGGTAATATACTATAAAGTTTTGAAACCATGGTAAACCATTGTATGCCATACATTGCCATAAACAATATATGACAAAGCATGGTATACCAAAGTTTACCATGGTTTATCACAGTTTACCATGATATTTCATGGTACACCATGGTACGTCATGGTACGCCATGGGACATTTTCGTTAGGAACGAAATTACACAATGCTGATTTCAATGAACACTCGTTTTGGTGTACGAACTTAGCTTACCGTTTCAAATAAAGGTACGACCGAGAGACTCACGCCTGAGGCGATCTCGACAATCTTCATTAGTTAATTAATACGCAGCCAGTGGAAGTTCTCGAATAATTAAAATGTCCAAAAATCGATACTTTGAATGTTGGTTTTTATTAACATAAATAGTTTTACGGTTCTACCAGATCCACATACACAGTCAGGTCACGATATCATTTGCTTACTCCATATAACATCGATTTGTTTGGAAGCAGCAAACGCAGCGCCGCACCAGTATGTATTTATTGAGGCCTCTTGCTCTGTGAATGAATGTGGGGTATTTTACTTCCACGTGCATAGGGTCTATATATATATATATATATATATATATATATATATATATATACATATATATATATATATATATGTACATATATACATATATATATATATATATATATATATATATATATACATATATATATATATATATATATATATATATATATATACATATATATATATATATATATATATATATATATATATATATATATATATACATATATATATATATATATATATATATATATATATACATATATATATATATATATATATATATATATATATATATATATATATATATATATATATATATATATATATATATATATATATATATATATCAGGTGGAAGGAACCAACGGCGTTTTAGTGTCTCATCCGAAAGACACAGGCAAAATAGGGTTAAAGACATTGTTTTTAAACGACTGTAGTTGCACTCCTAACCAGGTGAACTGAGTTGACCTTTCCGGTACTCAATATGCCCAGCTACCGCGGCCCTGAAGGAAGACCTAGAGCTATATGGACGGACAACTGCAAGGCATGGATGAGGTTCATGAAGTATGATGATCTACCCTGATGAAATGCCATGGTAAAATACCATAGTGTTTTGAAATAGGTAAATGGTATATCATACATTGTCAAGAAAATATATGACAAAGCATGATATACCATTGTTTACCATGGTAAACCGAGGTATGCGGTATTGCATTTACTTATTTTTCTTGAGTACAGCACCAGGGGATGTACATTGTCGCGATGTTGACAAATGAACAGTTTAAAATTGTGCAGTGTTCTTGACATTGTTGAAAATAATGTGTTTTAGTTAACATAAATGGAAAACCTGTGTGTTTCTATCTTGCTTTTTTCTGTATCTTGGATGCTATTTAATAGAAGAGGTAGACTTTGTCTAACGCAACCTTTAGCAGATTACTAGGACATCACGTGCTCTCGTGGTATTTGTGTGCCTTTTACTAGCGCAAGCTGCGTGGACCCAACGAATACTGGGCGAAATCGCATCTGGTGTCATTATGCCATTCAGATATTCCTGTATGTAGTTCTTGGCTACTTATATAGCCATTGACGACCTTGTAGGTTTGTAGTTATTATATAACATTTACTATCATTTCAGACCTTAGCATCTTTCTGGCTTGAGTAGCAAATGGTTTGCGCTGTGGTCAATTCCGTCTCGTGCATCACTCTGGTGTGGCAGTCTCTGTGGTGGTCAATTCCGTCTCGTGCATCACTCTGGTGTGGCAGTCTCTGTGGTGGTCAATTCCGTCTCGTGCATCACTCTGGTGTGGCAGTCTCTGGCGCACTTGCTGCACGTGCAGGCTGTGGGCTGAGAAGATTTGCAGATTCATGTTTTCGGTGGTTCTTTCTCTCAGCCAGTTGTGTGGACCATTTCTTTTCTCCTCTTCTGGTGTCCTACTGATGAGTCAACCTCCAATGGCCTCGATCATCGGCGGTTGTCTCCCAGCTGTTTGTGTTGACGCCTACCATCTTCATGCCAAGTTTGCATGTGTGTTTGCATCGCTGGCACGGCGCTGCAGACCTGTAAGCTGCAAGCTGGTAGTGGGATCCCCGCACGAGAGCGGACTAAGAGTGATGGTAGTGGGATCCCCGCACGAGAGCGGACTGAGAGTGATGGTAGTGGGATCCCCGCACGAGAGCGGACTGGGAGTGATGGTAGTGGGATCCCCGCACGAGAGCGGACTGAGAGTGATGGTAGTGGGATCCCCGCACGAGAGCGGACTGAGAGTGATGGTAGTGGGATCCCCGCACGAGAGCGGACTGGGAGTGATGGTAGTGGGATCCCCGCACGAGAGCGGACTGAGAGTGATGGTAGTGGGATCCCCGCACGAGAGCGGACTGAGAGTGATGGTAGTGGGATCCCCGCACGAGGGCGGACTGGGAGTGATGGTAGTGGGATCCCCGCACGAGGGCGGACTGGGAGTGATGGTAGTGGGATCCCCGCACGAGAGCGGACTGGGAGTGATGGTAGTGGGATCCCCGCACGAGGGCGGACTGAGAGTGGTGGTAGTGGGATCCCCGCACGAGGGCGGACTGGGAGTGATGGTAGTGGGATCCCCGCACGAGAGCGGACTGAGAGTGATGGTAGTGGGATCCCCGCACGAGAGCGAACTGGGAGTGATGGTAGTGGGATCCCCGCACGAGAGCGGACTGGGAGTGATGGTAGTGGGATCCCCGCACGAGGGCGGACTGGGAGTGATGGTAGTGGGATCCCCGCACGAGAGCGGACTGGGAGTGATGGTAGTGGGATCCCCGCACGAGGGCGGACTGAGAGTGGTGGTAGTGGGATCCCCGCACGAGGGCGGACTGGGAGTGATGGTAGTGGGATCCCCGCACGAGAGCGGACTGAGAGTGATGGTAGTGGGATCCCCGCACGAGAGCGAACTGGGAGTGATGGTAGTGGGATCCCCGCACGAGAGCGAACTGGGAGTGATGGTAGTGGGATCCCCGCACGAGAGCGGACTGGGAGTGATGGTAGTGGGATCCCGCACGAGGGCGGACTGGGAGTGATGGTAGTGGTCAATTTTTTTAGAGGTCTCGCAGAGTCGTGAAAATGTCTCTATGTACAACTAGCCGCGTCTCTCGCCACCGCCGGTCCACTCGTCTCTCGCCACCGCCGGTCCACTCGTCTTTCGCCACCGCCGGTCCACTCGTCTCTCGCCACCGCCGGTCCACTCGTCTCTCGCCACCGCCGGTCCACTCGTCTCTCGCCACCGCCGGTCCACTCGTCTCTCGCCACCGCCGGTCCACTCGTCTCTCGCCACCGCCGGTCCACTCGTCTCCCGCCAACGCCATTCCGCTCGTCGAAGTTGTCGCTTCGCATCTGACAGCTCATTGTTGTACCAGGGTGTCTTGGGGCGGGTAAGACGGGTGGTGAGCGGTGCATGCGTATTGATCAACTCTGCGATAGTGGTGTTGTATTGGAGAGACAGTCCTGCGATGCAGTCCCTTGGATCAGTTAACAGTCGCGTTGTCCTCAGGTCTGCGACAAACTTAGCGTTGTCAATTGCGGCGTATTTCCTGTAGCTGATCTTTTTTCTCGGCCGTCTCGGTTTGACCTTGACAAGGTCGCACTGGATCACGTGATGGTCGGTTTACAGAGTGTCTACTGATGCGGCAGATATGGCCCAGTCATGCGTGTTTCATGTTATCACGAGGTCGTGTTATCACGAGGTCGTGTTATCACGAGGTCGTGGATGTTACCACCCACATGGGTCGGTTCCGTCACGTGCTGTTGGAAATCAGTCTCACGGAGACGGTCAGTGAGATCGCGATCACCGAGAAGGACACATCACATCCCCGTCATCGGGCAGGGATCGGTCGAGCGATCCCCCTTTTCTGAGATAATTCATACATTTGTAGCGATTGCGTTCATTGGGTGTTGCACAAAAACATTGCGCATTGGCACTTTCATGGCGCAGACGTCCAGTGCAGTGGCTTGTTTAATGTACGTTGTTGCACAGACAATGTGTGTACAATGCGTGTACAATGCGTGTACATAAGTTTACAAGGAAATAGTCACCACAGTATGTGACGGTGACACGTGCTTGCTAGTGCTTTCAAATTTGTGGGAGTATGCATGGACACTTCTAATTTGTGGGAGTATGTATGGACACTTCTAATTTGTGGGAGTATGTATGGACACTTCTAATTTGTGTGAGTATGCATGGACACCTCTAATTTGTGGGAGTATGTATGGACACTTCTAATTTGTGGGAGTATGTATGGACACTTCTAATTTGTGGGAGTATGTATGGACACTTCTAATTTGTGTGAGTATGCATGGACACCTCTAATTTGTGGGAGTATGTATGGACACTTCTAATTTGTGGGAGTATGTATGGACACTTCTAATTTGTGTGAGTATGTATGGACACTTCTAATTTGTGTGAGTATGCATGGACACCTCTAATTTGTGGGAGTATGTATGGACACTTCTAATTTGTGGGAGTATGTATGGACACTTCTAATTTGTGGGAGTATGTATGGACACTTCTAATTTGTGGGAGTATGTATGGACACTTCTAATTTGTGTGAGTATGTATGGACACTTCTAATTTGTGTGAGTATGCATGGACACCTCTAATTTGTGGGAGTATGTATGGACACTTCTAATTTGTGGGAGTATGTATGGACACTTCTAATTTGTGGGAGTATGTATGGACACTTCTAATTTGTGTGAGTATGTATGGACACTTCTAATTTGTGTGAGTATGCATGGACACCTCTAATTTGTGGGAGTATGTATGGACACTTCTAATTTGTGGGAGTATGTATGGACACTTCTAATTTGTGGGAGTATGTATGGACACTTCTAATTTGTGGGAGTATGTATGGACACTTCTAATTTGTGTGAGTATGTATGGACACTTCTAATTTGTGTGAGTATGCATGGACACCTCTAATTTGTGGGAGTATGTATGGACACTTCTAATTTGTGGGAGTATGTATGGACACTTCTAATTTGTGGGAGTATGTATGGACACTTCTAATTTGTGTGAGTATGTATGGACACTTCTAATTTGTGTGAGTATGCATGGACACCTCTAATTTGTGGGAGTATGTATGGACACTTCTAATTTGTGGGAGTATGTATGGACACTTCTAATTTGTGGGAGTATGTATGGACACTTCTAATTTGTGTGAGTATGTATGGACACTTCTAATTTGTGTGAATATGCATAGACACCTCTAATTTGTGGGAGTATGTATGGACACTTCTAATTTGTGGGAGTATGTATGGACACTTCTAATTTGTGGGAGTATGTATGGACACTTCTAATTTGTGGGAGTATGTATAGACACTTCTAATGTGTGGGAGTATGTATGGATACTTCTAATTTGTGGGAGTATATATGGACACTTCTAATTTGTGGGAGTATGTATGGACACTTCTAATTTGTGGGAGTATATATGGACACTTCTAATTTGTGGGAGTATGTATGGCCACTTCTAATTTGTGGGAGTATGTATGGACACTTCTATTTTGTGGGAGTATGCATGGACACATCTAATTTGTGGGAGTATGTATGGACACTTCTATTTTGTGGGAGTATGTATGGACACTTCTAATTTATGTGAGTATGTATGGACACTTCTAATTTGTGTGAGTATGCATGGACACCTCTAATTTGTGGGAGTATGTATGGACACTTCTAATTTGTGGGAGTATGCATGGACACTTCTAATTTGTGGGAGTATTTATGGACACTTCTAATTTGTGGGAGTATGTATGGACACTTGTGATAGTATGCATGGACACTTCTAATTTGTGGGAGTATGCATGGACACGTCTAATTTGTGGGAGTATGCATGGACACTTCTAATTTGTGGGAGTATGTATGGACACTTCTAATTTGTAGGAGTATGTATGGACACTTGTGGGAGTATGCATGGACACTTCTAATTTGTGTGAGTATATATGGACACATCTAATTTGTGGGAGTATGTATGGACACTTCTAATTTGTGGGAGTATGTATGGACACTTGTGGGAGTATGCATGGACACTTCTCTAATTTGTGTGAGTATATATGGACACGTCTAATTTGTGGGAATATGTATGGACACTTCTAATTTGTGGGAGTATGTATGGACACTTCTAATTTGTGGGAGAATGTATGGACACTTGTGGGAGTATGCATGGACACTTCTAATCAGTTGACAACATTTGCGTTGCAATGCTGACTTTAGGGCATTTTCTTGCATATTTAGGAGTGTTTTGTATAAATGTTTTACTGCTGCTTACAATTATATCTAGTAGTTGTGAACATAAACCAATGCAGATGTGCTGCTAATATATTAAGGAAATGTAGCGACATCAGGTGGGTAGGCTGTGGTTTATATACGTTTTTTATACGTGGCTATGTTAATGTATTGTGTAAATGTACTGAAGTTGTACTCCAAATTAAAACAACCTGTAGTGCCATTTGAAGGGGTATGTGAATTATGGTATTTGCACTAACAGTGGCAATTAGTCCTGCGGAAAAATACCAGTTTGCATTAAGCTGGTTAATAAAACTGTTTTCCCCAACATGTTGCATTCGTGTTGTTTGTTTACCTTGTCTGGCTACAAGCTTCTGTCGAGTGTGTTTCCATGGAGACCAAACATGAGTCGGGCAATTTCACAAATTACAGATGGGACAACATCACATATAGGAGAAACAGTTAATTGTACCCCTCAACAAAGCAATATTTAGGTCTGACAACACTAGAGACTATGAGACCGAAGGGTAACCAAATATAAGGTTGTTTAATGAATGGCTATGAAGATAAGTATTGTCTTCAAACTCGAAGAAGGCAGTAGAACCAGAGGGCACAAAGCAGGGTTAAGGAACAGTGTAGGCTGGATACCCGGGATATGGATAACCAATGCAATTAGTTTCTTGGGGTAACTCATCAAATAAGAGTAAAACGTATTTCAGTTGATGCTAAGCGTTCCAACCAACTTTAGCAGTATTGTAATATGTATGTATGTCCTTGACAATGCAGTAAGTGACTGGGATGGTCTGCACTGTAAGAAGGAACCATTAAAAAAAAATCTGGTATTATCGCCCATTTTGGTCTGATTTCAGGTGTCATGGCACCTAGCGGATAACCTTGGAACTACAGCATTTTTACCCACTGATTAATAACTTGAACCATGGATATTATTACAGTCACATGTTAACAAACCAGAAAACAAGAGATATGCATTTATAACAAGATTTAACAAGATTTGCCATCCAAGCCAAAGGCCCAGATGGCAAGTGGACAAGGAAGCCATTGGCTTATTGAGAGTCCAACAATGTTCATCTACTTATAGCCCGCCCTCCTGAGATATGTGTCAACCTTGTTTTTAAACATATTCACGCTGCTAGCAGTTACACAATCTGTAGACAATTTGTTCCATTCATTTATTGTCCTCTGTGAGAACGAGTGCTTCCTGATGTCCAATCTACATTGATCCTTTACTAATTTTACCTCATGTCCTCTAGTTCTGCTATCCTTCTTGAGTGAGAAAAACATATTTCTATCAATATTTTCATACCCATTCAATATCTTAAAAACTTCAATCTGATCTCCTCTTAACCTCCTTGTCTCTAGAGTTGTTAA
Organism: Lamellibrachia columna; assembly: GCA_963662155.1. Lineage (NCBI taxonomy): Eukaryota > Metazoa > Annelida > Polychaeta > Sabellida > Siboglinidae > Lamellibrachia > Lamellibrachia columna. The sequence continues at coordinate 25,890,267 of OY759268.1, forward strand.
ACCACATTCTTTCAGGCGTTCTTCATAACTAAGGTCTCTCAGTTCTGGAATCATTTTAGTTGCTCTCCTTTGTATGCGTTCAAGCGTATCTATATCCTTCTTACGATATGGTCTCCATGCTTGTATACAGTATTCTAAATGAGGTCTAACTATTGCTTTATAAAGAGGTATAATTAACTTTTTTCCCTTGTATGTTATGTTTCTTCTAATCAATCCAAGAATTTGATTACCCTTTGAAGCTGCAATACCACACTGCTCTGAAACTTTCATATCAGCGCTTATTGTAACTCCTAAGTCCTTTTGTTTTACAGTAGTACCCAGAACAGTATCTCCCATTTTATAGTTTACATTCAAGTTCCTATGTCCTGTATGTAGGCATTTACATTTCCCAAAATTGAACAACATCTGCCATTTCTCAGACCATTTCACTAATCTGTCTAGATCGTTTTGTAAATGTTGTTTATCACCATCAGTATTAACCTTTCTAAACAGTTTTGTGTCATCCGCAAATTTCAGTACGTTACTTTTTATACTGTCGTCCAAGTCATTGATATAAATTAAGAGTAATATAGGTCCTAATACTGATCCTTGAGGTACCCCACTCAAAACCGATTTCCAATTTGAAACTTCTCCATCTACTACAACTCGTTGTCTTCTGTCAGTCAGCCATTGTTCTATCCAGTCAGTTATGCTATCCCCGATACCATGGGCTTTTAATTTAAGTAGTAATCTTTGATGTGGCACTTTGTCAAAAGGAATCCATGTTGAGATGAATTTAATAATTTATGCTTAATGAGGAATTCCACCATATGGTCTTTAATTAACCTTTCTAATAATTTACAAATCACTGACGTTAAACTCACTGGTCTGTAATTCTCTGACTTATTTCTCGAACCCTTTTTAAATAATGGTATGATGTTTGCTTCTTTCCATTCAAACGGAACAACTCCCTCTTTTAATGACAAGTTGAATACTCTTGCAAGTGGTATGCTGATTTGTTCTACTGTTTCCATTAGTAATTTTGGAGGAATCCCATCCACTCCCGGTGATTTGTTATCCTTCATTGCCTTTATTTTCTTAGCTACCAATTCTGGAGTTACAACTAACGGACCTAAATAGTCAGATTTAGCCCCCTGAAATTTAGCATCAGCAACTGGTAATGAACTAATATCTTCTTTGGTAAACACTGAACTGAAGTAACCATTTAGGTCTTCCGCCATTAAAAACCCGTGATATTATATTTCCAGCACTGTCTTCTAGAGGTCCAACCTTGTCTTGTACGTTTTGTTTACTCCTGACATATGCATAAAAACTCTTGCTGTCATTTTTTATGTTACATGCTAGTTTTTGCTCATAGCTTCTTTTAGATTGTCTGATTTCAGTTGTAGCTGCATTAAGTGCCTCTTTGTATTTTGCATAGTCTTCGTCCTTTCTGGTACGCCTATAAACCCTCCACATAGTTTGTTTTAGCATTATTTTTCTAATAGCCTCTTTTGACAAGTGTTTCTTTCTACACCGTTTTCCTTGTTTTTGGAAGGGAACAAATTTATCGATGATACTCTCAATTTCATATTTTAGAATATTCCAACATTCAATTGCGGTCTTATTCATCAGCATGTTATTCCAATCTAGCTTTGCTAAGTATTTTCTCATATCTTTGTAGTTACCTTTGTGGAAGTTTCTCTTGTACGTTTTCTTATTTTTACTTTCTGATTTTACATTGATGTCAAAATGTATTTGATTATGGTAATTATTACCCAATGGTTCAAATATTTTTACATTGTCCACTAATTCTTTTTGTGATGACAAAACTATATCTAATACATTTTCACCCCTGGTTGGTTCTAGTACGTGCTGAGTAAGAAAGCTATCCTGGATTAAAAATAGAAATTGTTGGTCCTCAATCCCTGTGCTCTCTAGAGAATTCCATTGTATGTGTCCATGGTTAAAATCTCCCATTATGATACATTCCCCTTTACTAACTTCCTTTGTAGCGTTTTTTATTTTTGTGTTGTCCTCTTCGTTTATGTTTGGACTTCGGTAAACTAATCCAATAGTTAATTTTGAATTTCCTGAAACAATTTTGCACCAAACAGCTTCATCACAATCTGCTTCCCTTTCTAGTTTTATTTCATAAGCCTGAATAGATTCTTTAACATATAAAATAACTCCCCCGCCCCTTCTTCCTATTCGATCTTTCCTAAACATTACATATCCTGTCAGTCCTAATTCAGCATCTGTTATATCTATGTTGGCCCATGATTCAGTTATACCAATTATGTGAGGGTCAATATCTTCTACCATAATGTTTAATTCGTTTTTCTTATTTACTATGCTCCTTGCATTTAAACATATGCATCTATAACCTTTTTCAGAGATGTTTTTCGGATGATTTGATATTGGTTTATCTGTGCTAGTGGCCTCTTGTTCTGCTTGAGACACCTCTAGGTAACCCCCCTGATTTATAGCCATCAACGACATGAAAGTTGCAATGGTGTGGACACACAATTCGTCACAACAACATCGCCAAAGAAATTTGAAGGCGAGAAGAAAAAGAGGTCGACCAAGAAAGATGTAGCTTGGTAATCTCAAATGATGGAGACACGTGGCGCTCAAAGATCTCGTGACATCCCAGGACAGAGACCAGTGGCTATGGGTGGTTGAAGAGTCATCCAGACGTGTACCCCAATGAGTGTCTCAGTCAAGGGTTGAGTAAGAGTGAGTGAGCGAGTGAGTGACTGAGTGAAAGAGTGACTGAGTAAGTGAGCAAACAAGAGATTAAATAACCAACACTTTATTAATCTACAGTGAACCTGGAACACACAGTGAAGTTTCTCCATCTATACTAGACATGAAGACTAACATGTAGAGTGTTGACAGCTAACTGGAACACTGCCATTTAGAAGACAGCAGCATACAATATCGCAGGTAACTTGCGGAAGTTTAAATACCCTTACGTTATAGCATACAAGGCAGACCATTTTTGTCCCTTTTTCGCCCAATTTTGACTGGACCCATTCAAATAAAATTCTATAGTTTTTCCAATAATTTTACAAAGACCAACTAAATAACAAATTTGTACACACAAGCTAGCATATCGCAATCGAGACTACATATATTAAATTTGTTGGCAAAATGAAAGTGAAACGAAATGAGCATAAAAAATAAAATTGACGAAGAACTTTAACTTATCATATGTTGGCTGCAGGAAAGAACTGTCATTCTGTCACACATTGCCTCTGTCACTTATATATTGGCTGCAGGAGAGACCTGTCATTTTGTTACACACTTTCTGTCACTTATCATAATTATTATTATGTTGGCTGCAGGAGCGACCTGTCATTCTGTCACACACTGTCTGTCACTTATATGTTGGCTGCAGGAGAGACCTGTCATTCTGTCACACACTGTCTCTGTCACTTATATGTTGGCTGCAGGAGAGACCTGTCATTTTGTCACACACTGTCTCTGTCACTTATATGTTGGCTGCAGGAGCGACCTGTCATTTTGTCACACACTGTCTCTGTCATTTATATGTTGGCTGCAGGAGAGACCTGTCATTTTGTCACACACTGTCTCTGTCACTTATATGTTGGCTGCATATTTACATACATGTTGACTGCCCTTCGTCATATGAGCGGTCGTAATACTTTACCATATATCTCACCAACAATCTGTTTGCAATTAGGATTAATATATACAGATTCATGCCCATCCTCAGGGGTTCCGGGTTGTTTGCTCAAACCCCTTTCTGAGACAATTTCGTTTAACTGTAATTTTTTCAGAAATCATCAAAAAATCCTTGGCTGATTGTGTATGCTCGAAGCCCCTTTTCAAAACCCTGAGGCCGGGCCCAAGTTTATTTCAAGACAATTACAGTCACAAATAGTTCCAGGGATGATCAGATCAGTTTGTTCAGAAAATGTTTATGAACGAACACCGACCAGTCCATTCTGGCCGAAGGGTTGGGCAGGTACGTTAGGTCAGTCCATTAGGCCACAGGGTCTGGCCGCCTCTTGCACACAAACACACGATGATTGGAAACGGTGATGACATATTGGAAGTCATCCCAGATCACTGTAGCAGACAAAAAACGATCATTAATCTATATAGCAGGCATTGGCCACACGTAATTGTTATTAGGCATTTAATTTATTAGTTGGTTTATAGATCTGGTGACCTGAATTTTTTTTTTAAAAGAACTTCTTTACAATTTCATTGTGTCATATTTTAACATGAAACATTATTCCACGAAAAAGACATGCATTTTGTAGTAATACTGTTTTTGGCACTTTTTTAAAACAAGTAGCGCCACCTTGCATCGGTGTCTTGTGCAGTGAGCGTCAGTGGCTTAAATTATTTCTCGCTGCAGATGCAATCCACAGCACTATTTGGACTGCATCATAGTTTTAAATAATAAATCATCAGCTTCTTTGTATGAGGAATTACTGAATGAATGCAGCGGCATAAAAAAATTAGGTAAGAATGTCATTTAGCACGTAAATAATTTAGGCCATGATTAATCCGTTCATGATTACTTAGCCCAATTCACACCATGAAACAATTAATGAAAGAGAAACCAAATCGGAATGTGAACTCAGATAATGAATCAAGATTACAACTATCTCGGCTGGTTTAACCCATTGCGCCTCACGTTCGTTCAAATTTGTAGTGTGTGAATAGTCTAAGTAATATGTACAGTCGGTTTAACAAAAGAGTGCACATACTTTGGTTAAATCCATTGAAAGAATTTACGTTGACCATTAGATTGGGTAACATGCGAAAATGTTAACAATCTTGTGTCATACTACATACAGATGGAGCCACCTTTGCCATTTTTCAGCCCAGCCGAATATACTGTATTAGTTTGTCCAATTATTTCACCGAAACTAAATAACACATTTTGCCACAGTCGATAATTAAGAAGTTAAATTTTTCGCACAAGTCTGAAACGAGACGAGCGAAAAATCAAATTAAAGATTAAAATAAAATTTAATAATAAACACTACAAAACCCAGAGCTGACCTGAGAGTCTTCGGAAGTTGGCCGATGAGTTTGAAGATTGAAGGACTTTGAGGGACAGTCTTGTGAGCTTCATCAGTTGATCTGCCATTGCCTCGTCATTCTCCAGGTCGCCCCCTGACTGAAGAGACATGGTACATGGTGGATCACCACAACAGTACAACTGCAGTGCTGCGGTGGTGGGGCAGTGCGGTGGTGGTGTGGTGCTGTGGTGGTGCGGTGCCCGCCAGGGATGGACAAGGCGAGCACCCTCATATTTTAACATAGCTTCAAAATGGTGCATTTTGAAGTGTGTTTCAACTTATTTCTTTGAAGTTTGAAGGGGACAGAAATAAATAAAACTACGCACAAAGTTGTTAGCACACAACAACTTGGGGAACACATTGGAAATAAGTGTAGTTTTGTGTGCTATTAAGTGTTATCTTTTATATTGGGCGAGGTGGTGAAAAAACAGTGAGGTGGCCCAGTTCGCCTGTCATATACTAGAGGAAACACTGCAACTGAACTGACTAGTGAGAGGTTGTGGCAGGTGTCTCATCCTACAATCTCCCACTTGTTTTGGGGGCCAACCTGCCATGTCCCACCTGTTTTTGGGCCAACCTCACATCTCTCACCTGTTTTGGGGGCCAACATCCCACCTCCCACCTAGTTTTAGGACAATGCAACCTCCCACCACATCCCCTCACTAATTTCCTAGGTGGTTCCCAAGCATAGAGTTACATCATTAATCACCCCCCTATAAACAAGAGCCACAAGCCAGCTCACTGCAGTGAAGCAGGCATGGACCACTGGCTGGCATTTCATTGCACAGCAGAAACAGTTGCATCCACTGCATGACACATAGGGTAGTACTGTTTATAGTGTGAACATAACATGTTAAAAATAGTTGTCTAACATATGTAAGTAAGTAAGTGAGTAAGTAAGTTAATGTATTTCCTCCTCACCATCATCATGTACAATATAAGGCAAACAAAAGCAATGAAGATGAGGTGGCTACCAGAGAATTATAAACTAGTAGCCAGTGACTATGACACCAGTAACCAATTAACTTGAAGATTTGTCATTGTCATTTGTTCTTAATGGGGCATGGCCACCAGACTGATAAATAATTTGGGTGAGGGTGGTCCCAGCAGTTGTGTTAAGTGTAGGCAGTTGGGTTGTTCATATGTGCATTAGTCTTAAACTCTTCAAGACAAACATTTTGGAGGCTTGCTGGAGAAAGTTGTGGGACAACGAATATGGTTATTTCCTGTGTGGCTTACAGCTGTACGAATCGACAGAAGACAGGATCTAACATCTCGTTATTTTCAGGTAATTTATGTTGCAAATGTTTGTGCTGTGTTTGTGTATATGTGAATGAGTGTAATAGTTTCGAAAATGTTCTGAAATATCAATATATTACAGATACGTTTGTTTTTCTTGGAGGAGCATACATTAAGTGTTTCCCAGTAGTCACATTGATTGGGTGCAACATAAAATGTTATAGGGGTAGGATTCAGTTTTATAAATAATGTGTGAATGCATGTATGCATATGTGTAACTCTTTTATAAAACTCTACGAGATGTCAGCTCATTAATAAGATTTTTTTCCTTTATTAAGTCATCTGCATTTAATGAGGCTCTCCCCTTTTTGGTCGTTGTTTGCCTTTTCTTTGTTGTATGAACCACTATCATGTAACTCATTCTGTACACATTGCAACATTCATTGCATTCTATGCATTTGTTTGACAAACCATGTGAAAGGTTGCCTACTAAAACAATTGACAGCTTAAATGAGAGAGCACATTTCTTTACATGAGGCGTGTCCTTGGGCAAGTTGGCCAGATAACATTCAAGAGATCTTGATCTGCAGGTAGAAATAGCTGTGATGGAGCAGCTGGGGAATGTGTTGGAAGATGGGAAAAGAATATTTCTGGGACCTTAGAGAAGAATGTCCAACTTCAGAAAGTTCAGTTTCGATCATGTTTAGTGGTGCTACTGTTATAGTTAATATGTTATGATATTTGATATACAAGGTGCATGGATAGATTGTGCACGTAATAAGGTATTAGGTATATATAGCTATGTAGTATTAATCTCTTATTAGTACTGTATATCTATAGATATATGATGAAGACTGGGTGCTGTACAGTATAAACACTGGGCCTCCAGTGGGTTCTTGCCTTGCAGCAGCATGAATGTCACTGGTCCATGCCGGCATCACTTTATCATGTGTCAACTGATAAGAGCTTACTGGTCTTGTTTTACTAACGGGTGTTCTATTTATGTCTATGTTCCCAAGTCACTTCACAACTAAGTCATAGACATCAATGTTAACTGATGGATTTTTGGGGGGAAAGAATATGACTGTAACCCCCTTTTGTTGTATTTGTTTCAAACAGAAAGAAATGTGATACATAATATTATTTGCTTGCGTCCTTCACAAATGTAAAACAGAATGACAAATAGCAGTCGAATCACAAATACTTTTGATGCTATCATGCTAGGCACATTCACAGTGACCGAATCAATTGCCAGCTCTTCAACTTTGAGACTTGACAAGATGCCTGACAGAGTCAAGTATTTACTAATGGATGTGACAGTGCCATCTTCCTTCATGACAAGACATCTCACAGAGTCAAGTATTTACTTACGGCTGCAACAGCGCCATCTGCATGTATGACAAGACATCTCACAGAGTCATGTATTTACTTACGGCTGCAGCAGCGCTGTCTGCCTTCATGATAAGACATCTGACAGAAATAAGTATTTACTCACGGCTGTGACAGCGCCATCTTCTTTCATGACAAGATGACCAACAGAATCAGGGATGCGATCAAAGCCTTGCATCATCTCTCAGTTTGCTGGAAGAAGCAGCTAGATTACCACATAATACTATTATTGTGACACATGGTTTATGCAATTGATAGATGAAAAGAAAATGGGAAGTTCTTTTTTGTATCGCGGTATCTAGGGCTAGGCTTAGCTAAGGCTAAGCCTAAGGCCAGGTGGCCCCTAGGCCTAGCCTAGGCAAAGGCTAAGCCTAGGGCCAGGCGGCCCCTGGCCTAGGCCTAGCCTAGGCAAAGGCTTAGCTTACTAGGTTTAGCCTAGATGACAAGTCACAATGTCTTTTACACATCAATCCGTGCAGGGAAATGGAAACAAATATGTAATGGACTCACTAAGTTTCTGTACACAACACGATTACCACAACATCACTGGCGCCACACAACGATCTAGGTATAGGGTACTTGTGCTTTGTGGGCGTTTACGAGCGTCAAAGAAAGTTTATTCCACCCCCTATTATCGCCTTTGAAAAAACAATTTTATCATGCCATGGTCACAATACAAACGTAAAAACAATAGCACGGTGAATATATGTTTAATGTTAGAAAAGTAGCTTTCGTGGCGAAACGCAGAGAAAATACAGAGACCCGTACGTGAAATAAGCTGGAACGTCTCGCTTCACACCTCCCGAGGGTACCTTGTTTACGCCTACCGACTGTTCCTCCATGCCAGATATTTCTCTATGGAACTGTCTATTAAATGAAATCAGGCAGTGATCAAAATAACTGGTGCAATTTGTTATTATGTTTAATGTATTTAATTTCCTATATCGCGCCCCATTCAAATAATACAATATATACAAACAGGTTTGAAAAAAAGTTGTGCGTAATCGCTGAAGGTTGTATGTCCGACGAATACCTTATGATACCTTACCTTATGACGATTCTGATCGCAGGATCCAATTGATTCCTCCATGATCAGATCTTCAGAATCAAATATTTTATATCATAATTTCCGTTTCCATGAGTTATTGTTAAAGGAGATTCATAGTCGTATATTATTGCCTGGGTAGACCAGAATTTGTCTAGTTTGTTTTTAAATGAGTTAATTGATCTAGCTTGTATTACAGAGTTTGGGAGACTATTCCATGGTTCAGCCACTCTAAGAGGGAATGCATTTTTTCTTAAATTTATTTTTGCTCTTTGGGTAAATATTTTAAGGGAGTGTCCTCTATTTCCTGATCTTAATGTCACATCCTCCCATTTCAGGAGGTTTGGTGCAGATTCATTATCGTATAGTTCGTGCATTATTTTATAGACTTCTATCATGTCTCCTCTTAGCCTTCGGTATGCTAATGTGGGTAGCTTCAGTAATTTTAGTCTTTCTATATATGATAAATCCCTCATACCAGGAAGTTGTTTTGTGGCCCTTCTCTGGACGTTTTCTATTGCTATTTTATATTTTATCTTATGTGGATACCATACTGCTATGGCATATTCTAGGTGAGATCTAACCATTGTCTTATATAGTGGCAAGAAAGTGTGTGTGTCTAGGAATTGGAAGGTTCTTCGGAATATTTTTGTCATTTTGGTTGCTTTATTTACCACTTGATTTATGTGATCATCAAATGACAATTTTGAATCGATAATTACACCTAAGTCAGTTTGCTTATCTGTGGTGGCTAGTGAATGTTTAACATTATTACTTGTCATGAAATATTCATTTTCACCTATATTATTTTTTCCAATTTCCATGTGTTTACATTTGTCTGGGTGGAATTTTAATAACCATTTATCGCTCCATTGTTCTAGGATACTTAAATCTTGTTCTGTTATCCTGATAATTTTTATTTGTTATGGCTCTAAATATCTTAATGTCATCAGCGAACAGGAATGTATTGGATTTAGTTAACTCTGGCAGGTCGTTTACGTATAGAACAAACAATAAAGGTCCTAGGACAGATCCCTGCAGTATCCCTGATGTTACTTTGTGCCAGTTTGATTCTTTTCCATTTACTGCTACCTTTTGTCATCTATTTGTGATGAATGCCTCAATCCAGTTAACTAAATCATTCCTAATGTTAAAACTTTTAAATTTACTTATTAGTCTCGTATGTGGCACGGTATCAAAAGCCTTTTGAAAATCCATATAAATAACATCTGTGTAATTACCCTTATCCATTTCTGAGGTCCATTCATCTAGTATTTTAATTAGTTGGAGAACTGTTGATCTGCCAGAGATAAAACCATATTGTTTTTGACTGAAGAGACCATTGACTTTCATGTAACTGATGATGTGATTTCTAATAATTTTGTCCATGCATTTACAAACTACGCTTGTTAGGCTTATTGGACAGTAATTGCAAGCTAATTTCTTATTTCCTTTTTTATATATTGCTGATATTTTGGCATCCTTCCATTCATCAGGAATACTTGATGTTTTTATCGATGTTTCAAATATTTTTTGTAATGGGAGACAGATATTTTCTGACAACTCGGTTAGTAATCTGGCACCTGTTTCATCAGGGCCAGGCGATTTGCTTATATTAAGTTCTTTTAATGTTAGTAATATTATGTTTTCAGTTACTTTTAGCTCATCCATCACTAATTTATTGTTTACTTTGGGTGTAGTTGGGATAGACCCTGTCTGTTCAGTAGAGAATACACTGGAGAAGTAGTTGGCAAGAATATTTGCTTTTTCTTCATCTTCAGTTGTTGTTTGGGATTTCGGATTTGTGTGGTCTATATTCAGTTCCCCAATTCCTTGTTTAACTGTAGTTTTTGATTTATAATAGTTCCAGAAGACTTTAGGGTTTTTCTTGGTTTGAGTGGCTAAATTTCGTTCAAATTCCTTTCGGAGCTTTCTGGTTAAAGCTCGGACTTTATTCCTGCTTTTACAATACTCTAAATATTTTGTCCCATCCCTTGTTTCAATGTATTTTGTCCATAATCTATTTTTACGTCTAATTAGTTTTCTGGTGTTTGCATTCAGGGGGAAATTTCCCTTTCTGTAATTTGAAACTTCTTTTTGAGGTACATATTTATCTTCTAATAATTTTAGTACTGTTTTAAGGATTTCCCATTGGTCATTAACGTTGTCTTTACAGTCTTTAAATTTCTCTTCCCAATCTATATCTGAAACCTCTTTCCGCATTTCTTCATAATTTGCCTTATTAAATAGCTTCCGTTTTTTAGTGTATTTATTTGTTATAACTTTGCACAAAATATTGAATATAATGACACAGTGGTCACTTTTACCTAGGGGCTGAGGTACTCTATTTCCCCTATGCTCTCTTCTTCATTTGATAAAATCAGATCTAAAAGGTTTGTGTTAGTTGTGCCTCGTCCTCTAGTGGGATTTGAGACATGTTGAAACATGAATGTGTCTCTAAGGCATTCAACAAATAAAAAATTTAGGTTGCTGGGGTTAACTGATTTGGTCGTCCAATGTTTCCAGTTAATATCTGGGAGATTGAAATCTCCTGAAATTACAATGTGTGAATATTTAAGTCCTAATGTGGATCTAATCATATATAGAAGTTCTGCGTTATTTTCTTCTGACCCCCCATCGCTCCTATATATGCATCCAAAGAGAAGTTTGGTTTTATTTTGAAGTTTAATTTCTATAAATAAGCATTCCTTGAAGGTTGAGACCAGGTTTATATTTTCTGCATATAGGGAATTTAAGACGTATATTATAATACCCCTACCTTCATTATTTTCTATATTCTTGGAGAACAGTGTATAGCCTTCTAAGGAAAATTCTGGTATGGTTACAGTGCATTTGGGTTTTTTGGGTTTTACCTCATTAATTGCTATTATGTGGGGTTTCAGTTCTTTAATTCTTTGTTCAAATTAATTTTGCTTGTTCCCTAGTTGGTCAGCATTGGTATAAAAACACGGAATGTTGCCTATGTCATTAAGATTATTTTTATTTACATTTGTTTTACCATTCGTCACTCTAGGTGGATGTGTAGTCTTTACTGGCTTTTCCTTATCTTTCTTATTTTTCTCTCCCATGGTGGACCCCTGACTCTGTACAGGTATTCCCCCGATTTATCTGCAGCTTCCTGCCTCTTTGCTTCTTCATAGAGCTTTTTTGATTCCTCCCTTTCTTGTTTAGTTTTGTCATGATAAATTTTTATGTTTTTGAACTTGTCATTTTCTCTGATGTGATGGAACCTTCGAAGAAGGGTTTTTTTTTTTTCAATATGTGTTAATGTGATTAGAACCGGTCTGGGACTGGTTGCATTTTCCTTGGCTTCCCCAAGCCTCCTCGTTTCTCTGACATCAGTGTCTGTGAAATTATTGTTTATTTCTGTACACATTTCAAAAAAAATTTCTTTGTCATGTTGTTGTCTCATAGTTTTTAGTTGTGATGTAGATTCTGGTAAGTTGAAAATGATTACGTTGTTGAGTCTTTTTTCTCTGTCTTGATTTCAATTTGTACGACTTCCTTAACTTCATTTGGGCTAATGACTTTGCTTGGGTTTTTCTCCAACTGAGCTTCTTTGATCATTTCGATGACTCTTGTTTCGTCCACTTTGGTTCTGATTTCTTTCTCTAGTTCAATAATTCTCTCTTCCACTTTCTTAAGGAACTTATGACACCTTTCTTCGCAGCTTTTTTAATTTTTCAAGTTTTTCATTACTTTTGTGTCACATGGTGGACAGAACCAGTGAATTTGTGGTTTGTCCATCATAATTTTATATTCTTTATCCGTTATTTCAACACATTCAATGCAGTAATGTTTATCACAGTACTCGCATTCCAACAACTTGTGGTTAGGTCCTTTGAAATTTTTTTTACACCCTGTGCATATCCATACGTCATCATCATCGGTCATCCATACAGAGTCATTTTTACTTTTTGTCCTTGGTTTTTTTTTTACTTGCCATAACCCGGCTACTTTAGTTTTATTTATTTTATGTCTACTTTAAGACTGAGTTAGAGTAACTATTATTTATTGCTTATATATATTTTTTTTAATATTATGTTGTGCTTCCCGTTTCCATGACATCCTTTCGAACCACTCTCTCTGCCAGCATGTGTCGGGACCCACTCACATGGATGGACATTCGTTAGACTTGATTATCACCAAATTAACGGACAATCTGGTATCAAAGACTACTGTATCTGACTTCTTGACAGATCATGGCGCTGTCCATTGTGATCTACATCTGCCAAAACCCCAGCCACTTCGACAATCAGTGCAATACAGGAATTATGCTGCCTTAGATAAAGAGATGCTCCGAGTCGACATTGAGGCATCAACCCTGTGCCTTGACCCTGCCACCTCAGCAGCAAGTCTTCTTGAGCAGTACGACACTACCCTGTCAGCTCTATTAGGCAAGCATGCCCCAGTTCAGACACGAACAATCACAGTCCGATCCAAAGTTCCTTGGTTCAGTGGTGAAATCAAAATGGCTAAGCAGAAGAGACGGCAACTGGAGAGGAAATGGAGACAATCACATCTCACAATTTACCGCGATCTTTTCAAAGAGCAGAGACGGCATGTAAATCAGCTCATCTCCTCTGCCAAGTCTACTTACTACACTGCAAAGATCACCGAAGCTGCATCTGACCACAAACAGTTGTATAATGTTGTCAACGCCCTGTTGATCAAGCCAGAAGCTAGCCTACCTGATGGGGGTTCACTGGAACAATTGGCTAACAGATTCAGTGCATTCTTCCAGGACAAAGTCCTGCTGATTCAGGAGAACTTGACATTCAAGGCAGATCCCAACTACGTGCCTCCAGATTACAGTCCAGGCACTGTGAATAATAAACTCAACATTTTCTTACCTGCAACGGAAGACGAGGTGAAGCGACTGATCAACAAGAGTCCCTCAAAGTCATGTGCACTTGATCCTGTGCCGACCTGGTTTCTGAAGAAACATTTAGACTGTCTTCTACCAAGCATTACAAACATTGTCAACTTGTCCATGTCAACAGGAATTGTGCCGACAAAAATGAAAGCTGCGCTTGTGACGCCTTTGCTAAAGAAGCCTTCATTGGACAAAGATGTCATGAAAAACTTTCGACCTGTCTCTAATCTGTCCTTTATCTCTAAGTTGACAGAGAGGGTAGTGCTGAACAGGCTTGTTGACCACGTCTCGCGCAACAATCTGCAGGAAAAATTCCAATCTGCCTATAAACCGAATCACAGTACTGAAACTGCATTGATGCGAATCCAAAATGATATCTTGATGACCCTGGACAACAAGAGGGGTGTCTTGCTGTTCCTACTTGATCTGACAGTGGCATTTGACACTGTAGATCATACACTACTGTTGGCTTGCATGAGAAACGCGGGTGTCATCGGCATCGCACACAAGTGGTTTGAGTCATACCTGACTTCGAGGACTCAGACTGTCTGCCTAGGCCAGACCCAGTCTGACCCATCGGAGCTGCTGCAGGTAGTGCCACAGGGGTCTGTTCTTGGCCCAGTTTTGTTTACACACTACACGGGACCCATTGGGCAGATAGTTAGGCGGCATCGACTTGACTTCCACCTCTTTGCTGATGATTCTCAACTGTATGTCTCATTTAAGATCAAGGACACCAATGATGAGATGGCTGCACTGGCACGCGTCCAAGCATGTGTGGGAGAACTAAAAGCATGGATGACTTATCATCATCTTCAGCTGAATGACGATAAGACTGAAGTGCTTGTGATCACTACACCGAGCTCGGCTAGCAAGCACAGTCTGACTGATGTCGTCATCGGTGACAGCATCCTCCAGCCTACTGCCATCGCTCGCAACATTGGAGTGATGTTTGACAGCGAGCTCAGCATGAAATCTCAAGTGTCGAAACTGTGCAAGGTAGCATACTTTCACCTACATCGGATTCGCTCCATCAGAGATTGCTTGACACAACATGCCACTGAACTCCTGGTTCACTCCCTTGTCATATCGCGACTGGACTATGGAAATGGCCTCCTTTATGGTGTACCTGACCAGTTACTGGACAAGCTGCAGAGAGTCCAGAATGTGGCAGCTCGCATTGTGGTCAGAGCCAGTCGCTATGACCACATCACATCCATCTTAGAGACTCTCCATTGGCTTCCTGTCTGGTACCGTATTGAATACAAGGTCTTACTGATGACGTTCAAAGCTCTTCATCTGCTTGCGCCGAGCTACATTGCAGACTTGCTCCAGTTTTACCAACCCTGCAGAACATTGCGATCCTCATCAGACTCTCTTCTAACTGTACGCAGTGCACATCTCCGCCATTATGGTGATCGTGCCTTCTGCATCGCTGCTCCTCGCCTGTGGAACAGTCTTCCCCATGAGATGCGGAAATGTGACTCTCTATACACTATAGACTCTTAAAAACTATCTTGTTTAAACGCGCTTATTAGTCTTAACTGTCAAATTTATTCGACTTTTAGTGCTATGTCCTATGAACTTGGATTTGCTGTTTTTTATGTTTTTATTTATTTATCTATTTATTTATTTTTTAATCGTGACTGATTTTAACTATGTTTGTGTCAGCGCCTTTGAACAGGGTCACCTGGATCCATGGCGCTCTAAAAGTGCTCTAATTATTATTATTATTATTATATCAGTCATATAATATTGTGTGCAATTTAAGCTAGTCCCTGTTTCATGCTAAATATACTATATTAATGATTTGGAAAGTGTAGTTTAGAACAACTAAACTGGTCTCAGAATTGATCATAATGAGGAAACTTTAAAAAAACGGAGATTTCGTGGAGGTTTGATTGATACATTTTGGTTTCTTAATTGAAAAGGAAAATGTAAACCCATGGCAGTTTTCTTAACATCATTGAATCATTTCAGAGGCCGTGATAAGAGATTAAATAAGCAGCAATAAATTGCATAACATTATGTATAGGCAGCGACTTTTTAATCTGATAATAATATATGTTTGGAACTCCTTGCCTGATTATATTATACCTGCAAGCTCTACTAACAGCAACACTATGAAATGTATAATGACTGCAATAAGTATGGGCTAACTATTAGCCTTGCAAAATTGTATTTACAGGGTGTATTCGTATAATGTAATTGCTCCGGCATCCGCCAGAGGCGCGATGGGTGCCCTTTCAGTTCAGTCGCAGCGAGAGCATCTGTGCCAGAGCTGTTTTCATCATCGCGTTTTGATCTTCTCTGAAATTGTTTTGGATGTGTCGATAAATTGGATGATACATTTATGTATATCGCGTTCAGTAAAGCTTAATTCGTCAACACGAGTTTTGTGAACCTTCGTATTACGTCTTGGAATGTAAACAATAATCCATTCTTCATAAACTTTAAATTGGCGTTACAAATAACGTCGTATTCAGTCAGAAATCTTCCGAGTGCCGGCGCCGGGGAATCGGGTGGTGTTGGCAAGCGTTACCAAATCAGTTGCACTTTGAACATCGTAACTATGGCGCAAGTAAAGAAATGTGATTCATGTAAGACATATTTGTGATGAACCATCCGAAGTTGCATATTTAAACACGTACTCAACTGCTATGGAAAGTGATGAGGATCCTCTTCAATTTAGACACGCCTCCCTTCAGACACGGCAGGTAGGACTCCATGGCTGGCATGATGAACGGGGTGACCAGGTGGCATCTATGGATGTAATATGTTTTGGGAATGTTGTGTAGCAACAATTAGTCCATATTACGGCGATCTTTCACTTTCTGACCTAACCATGAAAATGATTACGCCGCCAAACTTCCCATCTGCTGCTTCTTCATATCTGCTGTGCATTTCACATGATAAAAAATTACTCTATATATAACAGTACAACTTTGCAAAAACAAAACTCACGATTTCCTATGCCTAGGTCCACGTAACATTGATGCTTATGCTGAGACATTGTTGAGTTTCACAAAACCTGTACAGCCATCTTAACTATTTAGAACTAGTAATATGGTGATATTATATCATTTCATGTATCCGAATAGTGCATTAATATATATATATATATATATATATTCAAAATGTAGATGGCAAGTTTTTGTACATTTTTATCATATGGAATGTGGAAATATGAGTAAGTTTTTGACCACGTGACTCAGACATAATATGTATGGACTACAGTAGATATATGAGAAGTTTGGCACCTCTAGCTAGTCGTTTTCATGGTTAGGTCAGAAAGTAAAAGATCCCATATTACCAGCTGACTACAACTACTCCTTACATAAAAAAATCAATTGTGGATTTCTAAAAAAAACTCCCAGCTGATAGTAACAGTAAAGCCAAAAATGTTTCCTTCCTATCAGTATTCAAAGATAATCGTTTTGACATGCTCACCTTACTCTTGGTATTCCCAAAGTGCATTCACGAGTGACAGCCTAAACTTCATATGCAGACCACAGCAGCGGGTCTTAGGGGTCCCAAGACCCCCATGCCCTGGGGTTTAACCCCTCTGTCCATGACAATTATTACTGTGTCACATATAGTAACACTAATTTCCTCAGTATCGACTGCGTCACTTATATTGGCACTAATTGTTTCAGTGTCGACTACGCCACTTACGTGGGATTGCTGTGAGAAACTTGACCCTGAAAGGAAGACGTCCACTCCCTGGACCTCTAACTCAGATACAAGTTTACTTCACGCTACATCTGACCGTAGAGCATCCAGGTACAGTCATGTCTTGTTTAGCTGTTCTTCGATAATCCATTTTTTAGTAATCTGCATGCTTTTATGTGAAAACAATATCCATACAATGTAAATTGCTTCGTTAATGCATATTTCATGTTAACCTGTCGTTTCTGCCAGAGATGTAGTAATCATACTCAGTCATTGTAATTATGTATAATCATCAACAGTTTTTAAGTAATCGGACTCAAACTCGATGACATTGGTCAAAAGGGCCTTCTCGTAATTATAAAGGGCCTTCTCGTAATCATACTCGATTGCTTTTATGTCACAGCTACTTTGTTTGTTTTTTGTTCAAGGCCCTGTCAATTACTGCAGATCAGTCAAATAATAAAACGGTGTACACTTCATGATACATCACATGTATATCACCGACTGTCATAGCGTGGGTGATAACAGATCAATCAAATAATAAAACAGTGTACACTTCATGATACATCACATGTATATCACCGACTGTCATAGTGTGGGTGATAACAGATCAATCAAATAATAAAACAGTGTACACTTCATGATACATTACATGTATATCACTGACTGTCATAGTGTGGGTGATAACAGATCAATCAAATAATAAAACAGTGTACACTTCATGATACATCACATGTATATCACTGACTGTCATAGTGTGGGTGATAACAGATCAATCAAATAATAAAACAGTGTACACTTCATGATACATCACATGTATATCACTGACTGTCATAGTGTGGGTGATAACAGATCAATCAAATAATAAAACAGTACACTTCATGATACATTACATGTATATCACTGACTGTCATAGTGTGGGTGATACCAGATCAATCAAATAATAAAACAGTGTACACTTCATGATACATCACATGTATATCACCGACTGTCATAGTGTGGGTGATAACAGATCAATCAAATAATAAAACAGTGTACACTTCATGATACATCACATGTATATCACTGACTGTCATAGTGTGGGTGATAACAGATCAATCAAATAATAAAACAGTACACTTCATGATACATCACATGTATATCACCGACTGTCATAGTGTGGGTGATACCAGATCAATCAAATAATAAAACAGTACACTTCATGATACATTACATGTATATCACTGACTGTCATAGTGTGGGTGATAACAGATCAATCAAATAATAAAACAGTACACTTCATGATACATCACATGTATATCACCGACTGTCATAGTGTGGGTGATACCAGATCAATCAAATAATAAAACAGTACACTTCATGATACATCACATGTATATCACTGACTGTCATAGTGTGGGTGATAACAGATCAATCAAATAATAAAACAGTGTACACTTCATGATACATCACACGTATATCACTGACTGTCATAGCGTGGGTGATAACAGATCAATCAAATAATAAAAAAGTGTACACTTCATGATACATCACATGTATATCACCGACTGTCATAGTGTGGGTGATAACAGATCAATCAAATAATAAAAAAGTGTACACTTCATGATACATCACATGTATATCACCGACTGTCATAGTGTGGGTGATAACAGATCAATCAAATAATAAAAAAGTGTACACTTCATGATACATCACATGTATATCACCGACTGTCATAGTGTGGGTGATAACAGATCAATCAAATAATAAAACAGTGTACACTTCATGATACATTACATGTATATCACCGACTGTCATAGTGTGGTTGATAACAGGATGTTTTGTTAATCTGCATGCTTCACAAATCCAGCCAAAACCCCTGGTAACCAAAGTGTTTGGATAAATTAGACGACTTTATAATACTATATAGAACATGACTTTATAATACTGTATAGAACATGACTTTGTAATACTGTATAGAACATGACTTTGTAATACTGTATAGAACATGACTTTGTAATACTGTATAGAACATGACTTTGTAATACTGTATAGAACATGACTTTATAATACTGTATAGAACATGATTTGACAACAAAAAACTATCAGACTGTGTATCTTTATGGTAAGTTACCTCTGTGTGGACTTCCTCCTTGGCTAGGAAACCATCCCTCTACTCTGGGGGTTCGGACAAATACATCCAGTCAGGGATTTCTGAGATGATTTCTTTATGATGTTACAGGTAAAAGAAATTATCTATAAAAAAACGGGTTTGTTTGACCCGCCCCCCCCCCCCCCCCCCGGAGTATACATAAGCCTACATTGAAGTTATAGCAAACGTGTACATCTGCCGTTGCATTGCCTTTCAATTCAACTGCTTCCCAGTTGTGGACCCACCGCTACTGAGGAATTGGCCACTGTTGAGGGATATGTCCCTGAACTTGGGAGAGAAATCCCTGTATTTGAGGGATGAGTTCCTGGTATGTTCACAAAATGAAAAATTTTTACCACTGAACCTTTTATTTATCAGCTTTCTACACAAGCAGCAAAATCACTGGATCATTGGTAAGTGACGAGTTCATTAACTTTAGACAGGATTAGTGATATGTTGCAGCACTTCAAGAGTTATTGCAGTAAATTAGATATCTACCACCTTACAGTGTCAATAGTAAACATACCTTTCCAGTTGCTGCATGATTGCTTACTATGGCATTAACAGACATATTAAATTTCCCAGATTCTCCAGGAAACTCCTTGAAAAAAAAAAAATTGGTCCCACTAGGTCCCAAACTTTCCATTCTATTACAGTAACGGCCACTAAGCACCACAAAAGACATTCCCAGCCAGGCTTGGGGTCAGTTACATTGTAATTTGGATTGAAATGTAAATTCCAATTCCAGAATTAGAATTGGTGTTTTGTTTTGAAAGGCAAAAAACACATGTTCACCAACAGCGGTGGCGTATTTAGGGGGTGCTATTGGGTCATGGCCCCTTTTGGCTTCTGCATCAGATTTTTTTATATATAACCTGTTGTGCCACACATGGTAGGAATGCAAATGAATAGTTGCCTAAGCTCACTCCCTGTTTAGCCTCTATTTCCATGATCCGAAATATGCAACTGCCAAGCAGCAATTTAGCCAAGATTTAAAAAGTTCTTTTGGTCGAAAAATGCAATGCCACAGTTAAGAGATTGCTGACTTTACCATGAAAACAATCATCTTTAACAGTTTAGCTTCTCGTGGCATATCTGTAATAAGTAGACACCTTTTATTTAGTGAAAGAATCCATTACAATATTTATAAATAAAATTCCAGCACCTGCAAATAGTGTTTTAATGTTGCAGAACCCTAACTGTGGTCTGAACCCTGCACACAGTGTGTTTATGTTACAGAATCCTAACTGGTCAGACCCCTGCACACTTTATGTTTGTATTGCAGAATCCTGTGGTCTGACCCCTGCACACTTAATATCTCTGTGTTACTGAATCCTAACTGTGATCTGACTGTTGCTCACCATATGTTTATGTTGCATAATCCTAACTGTGGTCTGAACCCTGCACACTATGTTGACATTACAGAACCCTACATGGACGAGTGTGGCACTGGCAGCTGTTGGTGAAGAACACAATGTCGACTTGGCAGGAAAGTGTATCCTTTTTGACCAATTGTACAAACTGGGTAAACAATTCCCATCTGTGTTTAGCATTTCTCATCTATACAAAACCACAAAGCCATTGGCTGAATGGATAAAATGGTGTGATTCGTTCAGAAACCTAATTCGAAAGCACCTGGGTTTTGGCAGAAATATACTGCCAGATTTAGGTTTGGAATCATGGAGTAAACATTCTCAAAGAAATATCCAGAGTATTGATGTGTACACACATCACTTGTCACAGAGCTCTGTTAATGACACAGTGTTTCACAGTGTGGTTAGTGACACCAGCTGTCACCAAATTATGTGGACTACATACGTTGTACAGTGTGGTTTATGTCAACACTTCTCACAAAGTTTGTCATTATTACACCTTTTTAATAACATAAAATACACTTACCAAGGTCACCATCTATTTAACCGTTTTATTGGCAGACATTTGATGTGTGGTTATTTACATGCAGCAAGTGAAAACTGACTTTGCAATTAAATTTTTTGCAGATCTCGTCATTTCGCAAAAAAAAACATTACCTGGTGTCCACTACTACTACAACTCATTTGTACAAACATCTTGTTTAGTTTTGTTGAAATCATTCGTCAAACTATGAAATTCGCCAAAGAAAAGGGCAAGAGTTGTCCTGCTCCATGTACTCTAACTAGGCTAGTGACACTTCCGCACGTTATTCTCAGAATCACTTGAATCAGTAGAATCATTTGAAAATGTTTTTGAGAGAAGAATGCTGTTAGTTGACTTAACTTGTGTAGTTGTGGTGGTGAGGGTCTGGAGAGGTTGGCAGGACGACTGTAGTCTGTGCATTGAGTGGCAGGTAGATCTCAGTCAACTCGACTACCTCGGAGAAAAGGTAATGTGACAAATTCAAGGTAGGCCTTTTATTTTTCATTTCATTCAAAAAAGGAGGTAAGAATGTTATCTGGTGGTGTAAATAAATTAGGCTAATCTAGTTCCGTGGGTGTTTCACGTTTGGATAGGTGTTTTATTTTTGTTGACTAACCCATTTTTGTGTTAAAGAAAATTTGTAAACCAATTAATAAAAAATTAACCGCAATGTTCACTGACCATTGAAACATTTAAGTATCATGTATATTTATAATTTATTTTAAAACCAAAAATAATGGATTATAAAAACTTACGTTGACCCTGTATTTGTCATAATTTAGTTGTCATAATAAGAACAATGTTTGGCTCCCTCCAAATGTCTACTAGACTAGTAAGAATATCTTTTATCAATATTTAATTGACAACATTTTATTGTTTTAGATCCAGAGAGAAGGGTCACAATTTGCTGATGACTCGCTTGTGTTTGCAATGTTTGAAGGTTACTATGGGATACGACCTACAGAGGTAAGGTCAAACTTGATACACCTAGTGAGTAAGAGATGTGTTTATTAGACTTGGAATGTGCCCACTTCTAACATTGACACTTTCCCAACACAGGGACTCTTAAATATGGATTTGTACTGAGATATTACTTATCCTGTATCAGATTATAACTGGCATGTGTCCCCTGTGCTGACGTTTAGCATTGCTAACACATGATTGGTTGGTCACCTGGCAGGGTCATAACCAGTCATTTCATTGTATATGGCTGCTGGTCGCAACAATTAGTCTAACGGATCTGTCACAGAACAGAAAATGGTATTAATATTTGCAAGTTTGATAAGCGTTGGTTACAGCTTGGTGTACATTGGTTACATCTTGGTGTACATTGGTTACATCTTGGTGTACATTGGTTACATCTTGGTGTACACCAGTGCATATTTGTGTACACCAGTGCATATTGGTGAGAGCATTGTTTGTATTGTTCAGAGCATGTTGTATACTGTTAAGAACATGATGTACACCAGTGAAATCATGTTGTACACTAGTGTATATAGGTGACATGGTGCACACCAGTGTACATGTAACTGCCATGGTGTATGCCAAAGTTCCTTTAACTGCCATGGTATACACCAGTGTAACTGTCACTGCCATCGTATACGCTAGTGTACATGTAACTGACATGGTGTACATCAATGTACATTTAATTGTCATAGTGTACACCAGTGTACATGTAACTACCATCGTGTACATCACTGTACATGTAACTGCCATGATACCATTGCTGTGTTTCAGTGTGGCAGCCAGAGAGATTGTGAGGCACCTGTCAGTGTTGCGGTCAGTCAGGCACTCATACGCAACTCGTACAATGTCCACACACTACTGCGGTAGGTGGCTGTCGCGTATATCTTTGACCAGTGGAGCGTGTCTGTAGTTAAGCAGTCATGTCTGCTGCAGAGTCGCGTGTGCTGCTGCAACATATTTTAGTCCATGATGGGATTCAATATGTGGAAAATTTGGTCATGAAATGAAAATAATAATGATGTCTTGTAGACTTTTTAGTGATAATGACAGTGATAAATTATGTAGTCACATAATGAAAGTGATAGTTAAACAGTTTTGATGTAGCAGTTATGGTAATGATAATGACCACTCCATAATGACTCCAACCCAGCTCCACGTTTAATAGGTGACTCTTGATGCCCGTCATCTTCCACAGGATCCAGATGATTCTTCGAGCCATCAAACAGACCAGACAATCAGTAGAGAAAGTGAGGCAACATATTGAAGAAAAACTACCTGTCTCAAGTACTCTACAGAACAAGGTAAACATTACTTGTGGTGCCCTCTCTGGGATAAATGCCTTGTTAGTACGAGGAGGTGGCATTTTAAACATACTTGTAAAAGATGGCAGACATGTTCATTCCAGCGCCAACTTCTCTTGGAAGTACTCAGCCACACTGCAATTACTGCATGAAGGCTATTCGTTCACATATCCACCTCTGTCTTTAGTTATTTATACAGCTTAGTGAAAGTGACAATGTGAGGTGAACGAAAATGCAAATGTTTCAAAACAGTAGCAAGAGGGTTCAAACTCGGGTTCTCTTGTAACGTATACCATATGGAACCACATGTCATGCAATATATATCATAGGGTGTCCTATATCAGGGGGGTGTCATATATCATGGAGGTATCCTGACATCCACAGGTAAAGCATTGAAGCGTATTTTAAAGACATCGTTGACCACGCTGGAGGTAGCTGCACTATTGTTTTTCCCATTGAAACCACTGCTAAAGTTAAGTACTGCCGCAGTGTGCACAAAGTTACGATTAAGTTTTAATAAAACATTACACTTTGGTGTGTGTCTTGTCGTCGACCTTCAGTAGTGTTTTCATCAAATCCTGCAATTTTGTTCTCAAGAAAATCCATGTGGAAGTTGATCCTCGTCCTTTGTCGTCTAAACAAACCAGATCCTGTGTTCGTACATCAGGGATCCTTCCGTCGTTGACATGGACATGTGCGGCCAACAACTCTGAATTTAATCCTGTGCATAACTGATGTGTTGTAGTCCGCAAATATGCCCTTTTCCACTTCATACACTATATTTTCAAACTGGAAAAACCCTCCAAAGTGGGCACCATCTAAAATCACTTTATTTGTGTGACATGGACCCAGGAGTAAAATAGCGATCTGACCACAGGTGGGCTTGAGTTAGTTTCCATTCGACGACATAGATTGGAGTTTAGCACGATGGCTTTCTATACATACCAACCCTGAGCAATGCACATCCGTAAGACCCATATCCATAAGAAATCTGTAAGACCCACAAATGAACCCCTATGATTATCTACACCCACATTAAAAGGAGGTCGCTGTGTAAATTGGGATATATTGATTAGATCTCGCAAGAATTCGGCCCAGCTGACTCGCTGATCTATATATAAATTCATGAGAGTTGCCCTTTGGATGTGTTTTGAATTGTTATTCGCACATAGCAAATGTGGGCTATATCACTGTGTCATGACATTGTTACATTGATAGATGTTTCAAATTGGAGCATTATCAACATTTTAAATTACAAACTCCAGGAGTGCGGTATGAGAATTAGTTTGCTTTGTACATATGGGTAAATGTAGAAAATTGTGAACTGCCCATTAATGGTTTTTGCTTGATGGTTCTCTTCAGACATCACAGAGGGAGCTTCTGACCATGAGGACAAGTTTGATGTGTAGTGACCTCGAGTGGAGGATGACAAAACTACACGTTGAACGAGAAAAATGGGATCTGCTTCATCGAACCAATCAGCAGCGAGGTGAATATCAGGTGACAAATGTTTTAGGTTGTCCGTGTGTTTCAAACACAGACTGTGTAATTAAAATAAAAAGAGGTCTGGATGCGTGGAAAGAATTTAGTCCAGTTCCAGCGTATCCTATTTTGGGCTGATTTTTATTGTAAACTTGGTGTACTGCGTCTTCCAATGACTACTTCTCTTTCAGAGATTACTCTCAAGAAGTGCTTTGAGATTCTGCACGAAGACAAGACAGCTCTGCACGAGAATAAGAAGAGCTACTTTGAAGTGAGGTTTGTACAATACTGGATAGTTTTATGACATCAACATTATTACTTTGAAGTGAGGTTTGTACAATACTGGATAGTTTTATGACATCAACATCATCTGCTGGAGTAGGAGTATATTACCTGCTGGAACAGGAGTGTATTATCTTCCAGAGGAGGATATTAATTATCTGCCAGAGGAGGAGTATTATCTGCCGGAGGAGTGTATTATCTGTCGGAGGAGGAGTGTAATATCTGCCAGAAGAGGAGTCTATTATCTGCCAGAGGAGGAGTGTATTATCTGTCGGAGGAGGAGTGTAATATCTGCCAGAAGAGGACTCTATTATCTGCCAGAGGAGGAGTGTATTATCTGCCAGAGGAGGAGTGTATTATCTATCAGAGGAGGAGTGTATTATCTGCCGGAGGAGGAGGGTATTATCTGCCGGAGTAGGAGGGTATTATCTGCCAGAGTAGGAGTGTATTATCTGCTGGAGGAGGAGTGTATTATCTGCTGGAGGAGGAGTATATTAACTGCTGGAGGAGGAGTCTACTATCTGTCTGAGGAGGAGGGTATTAATCCTGTACTGACTCTGGCTAACTCTATCCTAACGATTCTGACATGTCAACATGTCAAGCATGTTATGATACAAAATGACTTAACATGTAAGTAGGTATTGATGTATGTTGACCAGGGAGGAACTAATTAAGACAGGAGCTCAACTTGTCATGAGACGCAAGCAACTTATATCTGAACTCAGTCTCATCTACCCCATTATAGAGGTAAGGCTGCTTAACATCATCTACCCCATTATAGAGGTGTGGCTGCTTACCATCATCTACCCCATTTAGACAGTTATACTGTTCACCTATTTACCCTATTTTAAGGATAACATTATTCACCCACATGTGCACTGATGATTTACAAATGTACATGTGCTATTTTACCCTCTCTAAAAGGTAAGGTTGTTCACCATAACCCCATCTAAATCTATATTTGTTTCTCATTTATTGTATTTGAAAAATAAAATTACCCTTAGTTACCCTATTTTCAAGGTATGTTTGCTAATAAGATCAGCCACTAACGCTGAAGTGCTAATTAATCAGAACTTCACAAGTACTAACTTAAGTGTTTCGTAGGACAAGAAAACAATCATGTGGTGTTAGACTTGTGTGTGTTTGTAGGACAAACAAAGAATCGTGTGGTGTTAGATTGTTGTGTTTGTAGGACAGACAAAGGATCATGTGGTATTAGATTAACTGAAGTTTGTGTGTGCAGGACAGAGAGGGAGATCATAGGATATGTGGTGTCCGTCTGCCCGACTCAGAAGACTTTTCAGGTGCGTTACTTGTGTGCCAATTACACTTTTGTCTGGTGGTTAACACTCTCAGACTAATGCACACTCTCAAACTGTTGATTCACATTCTCAGACTGTCAATTCACATTCTGAGATGGTTGATTTGCATTCTCAGGTTGTTGATTCACATTCTCAGATTGTTGATTCACATTCTCAGACTGCCAGTTCACATTCTCAGACTGTTAATTCACAGACTATGATCTATGTTGCCCTTGGTTACAGGTCAAGATGAGACGATGATTTCTGTTGCTCTTGGTTACACAAGCCACCTGGTGGCCATGATTGCACAATTTTTGGATGTGCCGCTGCGGTATCCAGTCACGTGTCTTGGGTCTCGGTCACAGATCAGCGACTTCATCATTGATAAACTGACAGACAAGGAGAGAGAGTGAGTGCAAGTGGGTTTTCCATGTGCACTAATGGGTTTATTGGATTTTAGATTTACCATCTCTGTATCCCATTTCATATGGATTTGTTTCAAATGCAAAATCATAATAAATTATAGTAAAACCTGCTCAAGATTTAACAAGATTGCCATCCTAAACAACAAGATCTAGATGGCAAGTGGACAAGGAAGCCATTGGCTTATCGAGAGTCCAACAATTTTCACATCTATGTGTAGCCCGCCCTTATCAAATATCTGTCAATTCTATTTTTAAGCAGTTATGGTGGTATCCCATCAACTCCCGGTGATTTATTATCTTTCATCTTCTTAATTTTCTTTGCTATCATTTCACGAGTTACAAATAACTGCCCTAAATATTCTGATTTACTGCCCTCAAATTTAGTAAATAGAACTGGAAGTGAGCTGATATCTTCTGTGGTAAAAACTGAGCTGAAATACTCATTCAGGACCTCTGCCATTTGAAACCCGTCTGAAATTATGTTTCCTCTGTTGTTTTCCAGTGGTCTGACCTTATCTCGATCTTTCTGTTTACTCTTTACATAAGCATAGAAACTCTTGCTGTAATTTTTTATATTACCTGCCAATTTTTTTTCAAAGGTTCTTTTAGATTTTCTAATTTCAGTTGTAGCTAGGTTAAGTGCCTCTTTGTAATTTGCATAGTCTTCATCCTTTCTGTTGCGCCTATGAACCCTCCACATAGTTTGCTTAAACACTATTTTTCTAATAGCTTCTAACATTCAAGTGCGGTCTTATTCATCAGCTTGTTATTCCAATCTAGCTTTGCTAAGTATTTTCTCATATCTTTATAGTTACCTTTGTGGAAGTTTCTCCAATACATTTTTTTATTTCTACTTTCTGATTTTACATTGATGTCAAAATGTATTTGATTGTGGTCACTGTTACCCAATGGTTCATGTATTTTTACATTGTCCACTAATTCTTTTTGTGATGACAAAACTATACATTATCTCCCCTGGTTGGTTCTAGCACGTGCTGAATAAGGAAGCTATCCTGAATTAAAAATATAAATTGTTGGTCCTCACCCCCTGTATTCTAGAGATTTCCACTGTATGTGTCCATGGGTAAAATCTCCCATTATGATACATTCCCCTTTACTAACTTCCTTTATAGCATTTTGTATTTTTTTATCCTCTTCATTTATGTTTGGACTTAGGTAAACTAATCTAATAGTTAATTTGGAATTTTCTGAAACTATTTTGCACCAAACAGCTTCATCGTAATCTGCTTCCCTTTCTAATTTTATTTCATAAGCCTGAATAGATTCTTTAACATATAAAATAACTCCCCCTTCTTCCTATTCGATCTCTCCTAAACATTACATATCCTGTCAATCCTAATTCAGCATCTGTTATGTCTGTGTTGGCCCATGATTCGGTAATACTAATTATGTGAGGGTTAATATCTTCTACCATAATGTTTAATTAATTTTTTTATTTACTATACTCGTAGCATTTAAACACACACATTTACAACCTGCTTCAGACTTGTTTTTACGACATTTTGTTATTGGTTTGTCTGTACTAGTGGCCTCTTGTCCTGCTTGAGGCATCTCTAAGTAATCCCCCTGTGTTTAAACAATGTTTACTACCAAAAATATTTTTTATGTTACCCATGCCACTGTCTACTGCTGCCCCCCCTTTCCACTTAGATGAAGTCCATCCCCCATGTACGTATCAGCCCTTCCAACAAAACTTCCCCACAAATCCTATTTCCTCTTCCCTACATAGCTTCTGTACCAGCATGTTAATTGCCATCCCCCGGCAATTTCGATATCTGTGACCCCTCCTTCCTATTATTGGTAAAATATCTAACAGTATTACCTACAAAACGACCACCTGTCATTAACAACCACCTGTTATTAATGACCACATTCAAGTACCACTTGTATTAGGATACAACCTGTATTAAGAGACCACTTTTCAGTCATCCAATGAGCAATTACGTTTTCTTGTTTTCAACACGGCAGTATAAAATCGAATGACAAATTCATAGCAGATGAAACACATATTTTTTATGCTAGGCAGATTTCTGACAAAGCATAGCATATTTTGATTGATATAAGTACATTACACTCGATAAGAATTGGAATTCTATAGGTCGATTACAGGTAAGCGATGAAAATAATTATATGGATTTATACAGAATTTCAGAACTGCAGATTTCAACCAAAAAGATGTAGCTGGTCTGTTGGTGCATCGTCATGATATGGTAGGCTGGGTTTACATGAGGCGATATTGCTGCGATAGGGCAATGTCATCGCATGTGACCAAATTGCAACTTAATTGCCCCATGTAAACTGTAGTTGCAATAGAACTGATCCCATTTTGAAGCATCACCACATAATATATGAAATTTCCATGACCTGTTCTAATGACCAACCAATCGTGTGATAACAGTGTAATTTAGTTAGCTTGTTTGGTTTCAGCTTCCCGCTATACAGCAAGGGCAGTGAACGACTGCAGTTCAACTATGCTGTCTACTTGCTGAATAAAGACATTGCCCAGGTATGTTCCAGTTCAACTGTGCTGTCTACTTGCTGAATAAAGACATTGTCCAGGTAGGTTCCAGTTCAACTATGTTGTCTACTTCCTGAATAAAGACATTGCCCAGGTATGTTCCAGTTCAACTATACTGTCTACTTGCTGAATAAAGACATTCCCCAGGTAGGTTCCAGTTCAACTATACTGTCTACTTGCTAAATAAAAACATTGCCCAGGTAGGTTCCAGTTCAACTAAGCTGTGTACTTGCTAAATAAAGACATTGCCCAGGTAGGTTCCAGTTCAACTAAGGCTAAATACTTGGACTTGTTCTCAAATAAACTATTTTTAGTACTTCTTAATATTTTAATGTGTTAATTGTTTTATTTTTTCACTCATTTCATTCCAGATACATTTTTGTGAAAAATCAAACCTATCTAGTATCCACTACGACATGTTAGCTCACTTGTGCAAATGTGTTATTTAGTTTTGATGAAATCATCGTACAAACTTATAAATTATTTTATGCTGGGCCCAGGTAAAATTTGGCAACAAATTGTAAAAGTGACCCTGTCTCTATAAACTAGTTTTACTTGGCTTAAACTTTTCTCACACTACAGATTTCAGTA
The DNA here is from genome assembly GCA_963662155.1 of Lamellibrachia columna. NCBI lineage: Eukaryota > Metazoa > Annelida > Polychaeta > Sabellida > Siboglinidae > Lamellibrachia > Lamellibrachia columna. The sequence continues at coordinate 25,920,468 of OY759268.1, forward strand.
TCAATAAACCTGATTACTGATGGGCTAAATATGTTTAGGAGGGACATTTTATTGGATTACCTGTGAGTGCAGTGCACTGCCACCTGGTGTTGACATGGTGTAACTTTTCCGTACCTAGCTGCGCTTCTACTGTGGACTGGGAACAACTGACCTGCGACTGACACTGCCTAATCTCAAGACCCTGTTGGAACTGCGCCTGGGAGTGAAAATGTAGGTGCCCCTTGCAGTGTATTTTGGGGGGGTGTTAGGCCATGGCCCCCCTTTGGCTTAAATAAAAAGAGGAGATCAGACCGCTGGATTGTCAACCGAGAGGATCGGAGTTTGAATCCTATTGCTGCCATTTAAAAACTTGGGCTGTTTTGTTTCAACTAAAAGCTGTTAGTCCGTTCTGTTGCATAAGTGTTCTGTGTCTGCCACAAACTAACTGCTACATGATAACCTTGAACCTCGGGCGCCAAACTTTCAGGGGTTCATCTATGACCCCAAGGTCAGGTCGTTTCTGTTAAAAAAATAAAAAAATTCACCCCACTATCGTCCTTTCTATGAACAATCAAATTACCCTTTGTGGTTATTCCGTACAATTGTCCGCAATGTTATACGAACAGTTACGTACAATTGTTCGCATTGTCATGTATCTTTTCTTCGATTGTCCCAAGTTACGTAACACAAGGGCAAGACGTCGGTAGACATTGCTGTAACTGGCAGTGTTATGTCACAATCTCGAGAGTTGCATTCCCTAGTTGTCGTCAAGATATTGACTGGCAGAACCAAGTACCAAGATAATATTATATATGGATATTTCAGTGAAATGTAAGTATTGTTATCGTAACAGTCACTTACAAACTACCAAGTTATCCCGTCCGTAGGATGGATATTTTTGCTAGTTTTCTTAATTTGCTACGGATCATGTCAAGATGAGTTACGATTAAATATGTCACGTCATACCTTCAAATTGCCTCCAAAGACGCCTGTCGTCAATTAATACATCATTCTACCTGTGACAGGCGACAATTCCGGCAGGTATTTGACGGCGGCAGTGAGTCTCCGACACAAGCTCAATCTCCAGGTAGGACATTGTTTATGGCACCTGGAACATCCAATACGGCATCTAACAGTTTTATGTGGAAGGTTCTCCAGGGTAATTTCTAACCATGGTGATTTATGGCATACTGCAATAAAATTTATAAACTAGGAATGGTTGAATGTTGGGATCAATAAATGATAGCATCAGTCGTCACTGAGGTTACAATCCCTTAGGGATTTTTATTATTAGGTGCTTTATGGATCCGCCGACCCGTTATTTTCATTTCGTGTTTACATTTTCATTTTGTCATATTTTAACATGACACATTTGTTGTATTCAAAGACAAGCCCATGATTAATCAGATTAAATATTCTTTTAGCGAGAAACAAAAGTCATGGACCTATGTGTCCAAACTCAACTGATGCAACATGTTTTGACCTTTGTTTAGTAAACTAATCTTCTTTCAGACATAACACCTTGTTTGACTGAGACTGCTTTGGTTCTGTGTATACTGGCAGACCTTAATACATCACAAGGTAGTCTAGGTTACCCAATTTCATGGAACTGCACATGTGCTTATTGGTCACACTGGTTAACATGTCAGCCCTCAGTTAATTGGAGAAATGACCGGAATCTCCCACTTTTAGTCAATCTTAATTTTAGTTGCGTCTGGTTAGTTGTTATTATCTCTTAGATGTATAAACCCTGGTCCCCAGAACCATGACTTTTTATTCTTCATATACAGCGCTTTGTAAACTGAAATCATCATTGTTAAAAAGTTATCGTTACGACACTGACTGAATGTTTGCAGGTGTTACTGTACCCCGACTTGCGGGCCACTGACCCGCGGACTCCATCGTAGGAGGACGGAGCAAGTGACCAATCCCTGACCTCCATCTTACAATTACCTTCTGGCTCTGCTACGGCCAGTTTACATGAACGATTAACTGCCCAATTGGTCAGCCGATACGAAATCTCATGGTGCAAGAATCAGTCATGTAAATACCCTGGGCTGATTTCTGACTACAATTATGTTGGCTAATTGAGACTGATCCCAATTTGACTGACTGTTGGTGCAATTTTGAAGCAGTGGCCAGTCAGCAACAGACGGCAGGTTCATCAAAGCTGAAATTGGGATTGGCTGGAGTCAGTATCTACAGTGTCTAGACATGTCGATCGTCTAAAGGCACGTTATTTAGCTGTGCATTATCATGCGACACGGTGTCGCCCGACCAACTGGGGCACAAATCGTTCATGTATACCGGCCCTTACACCCTCGCTGACGTGCGTCACATCCGGCTGATTTCCTTCGACCAGAACTGACACATGCCTGCTGCAGATAAAGCGAACTTTTCAGAGTATCTAGACAGGTGAGAAACACCAGCTATTGGGGACAAGTTATGGCCGTATGTGCACATAAGGGGCCGTTCACAGTAGTCAACATTTATCTATTCGTACAAAGTGTACTGGGGGGGGTCCAGGGAGAGGGGGATCAAGGGCTTCATACTAACATTTTTGTTGGTAGCATACGAAATGTGACCGTCATGCAGCGCCACGTGCTGAACTGTTACGGAACTGCTATTGTTTTAAATCATGTTACTGGTCGCAGTGCTGTAATACAGTCTGATGACTTGGTATGTCACAACTTTGTGGAAATAATTATCAATATTACACCATGGAGTTATTGGGCACAAAGCTTAAACATCATTATTGAAGGTAAATGTTTGTAAACATATTCTGGTGGTTATTGTTACATGTCCTGTACATGCACCGTGTCATGACATTGTTACATGTCCTGTACATGCACCATGTGATGACATTGTTACATGTCCTGTACATGCACTGTGTCATGACATTGTTACATGTCCTGTACCTGCACCATGTCATGACATTGTTACATGTCCTGTACATGCACCATGTCATGACATTGTTACATGTCCTGTACATGCACTGTGTCATGACATTGTTACATGTCCTGTACATGCACTGTGTCATGACATTGTTACATGTCCTGTACATGCACTGTGTCATGACATTGTTACATGTCCTGTACATGCACTGTGTCATGACATTGTTACATGTCCTGTACCTGCACCATGTCATGACATTGTTACATGTCCTGTACCTGCACCATGTCATGACATTGTTACATGTCCTGTACATGCACCATGTCATGACATTGTTACATGTCCTGTACATGCACTGTGTCATGACATTGTTACATGTCCTGTACATGCACTGTGTCATGACATTGTTACATGTCCTGTACCTGCACCATGTCATGACATTGTTACATGTCCTGTACATGCACCATGTCATGACATTGTTACATGTCATGTACATGCACTGTGTCATGACATTGTTACATGTCCTGTACATGCACAGTGTCATGACATTGTTACATGTCCTGTACATGCACCGTGTCATGACATTGTTACATGTCCTGTACATGCACCGTGTCATGACATTGTTACATGTCCTGTACATGCACCGTGTCATGACATTGTTACATGTCCTGTACATGCACCGTGTCATGACATTGTTACATGTCCTGTACATGCACCATGTCATGACATTGTTATATCAATATATTTTTTTATCTTGAAAATGATCAGCATTTTAAAATACTGATTCAGGGAGGAGGAGCGGTATTGTGAGAACGCTTTGTACAAACAGGTAAATGTGGACAGTTGTGATAGGAATGGTACCTATACAACTGTTGCTTTGTTATTTTATATAAAATAGCATGTTCTTTGGTACACGTCTGTTTCACTTGATGGGTGATTACTGTGGAAAGTCTTGGATGAATATCTTTAATATTCATGATTTAGTTGAGGTTTGAGGGCATGCGTCAGATTTCAGCCTTGGCATGGCAGACACAACTGAATTTGATGCAGTCATCTGATCTGTTAGCTGCAGGCTTCTATCTTTGGGACTGTCTTAATGGCAATGTCTACCAAGGAAGGCCACAATCCATACATGATTTCAGAACAGCAGTAACAAAATCTGTTCAATCACTGCAGCCGAATATGTTGTTTTCAAATTCTGGAGTATTCTCAAACCCAAACTAAATCAAGGAGATTAGATATGTTCAACTGAAACTTTCCAAAGTGATCTTCTGAAGCAAGTGTGCACTGAAGAACATGTCATTGAAGTAAACATATAAGGAAGTTGTAGTTGTTTTGTGTGGAACGTGGAGTGTAATACGATTTCTGTAAGGTGTTTATCCGAAGGTCAAGTGGCGTATCTAGAACCATGGAAAGGTATATGAATGACCATTTATATTTATTTGAGATCGTATTATTGCTGTTGTGACGCTTTGAAAGGGGCATGGGCCCAAATTATTCCAATCTGAAGGTACAGAAATTTATGCAGAGCAGCAATGATTAGAGCAAGATATCTATACGATTGGATTTTCCTCCAGAAATTCAAAAGTGGATGTCTAAACATTTGTTATGAACATGAAAAATTAGTTACTTCCATATCAATAGTAGTTACTCGGTTTGTTTTTATGTGTAGGAAGGTGTTAAATATTGGGGGGAGTGACAAAGTTGTTTCCTACAAGCATAGTGGGGGAACCAACATATACTCAACATAATAATTATATATATATATATATTACATATGTCCTGTATATATATATATATATATACATATAATATATATAGATATTCCCTCAGGCCCTCCTTGTTCTGATTCCTGTATATTTATTCATTTGTTTAATTATTTAGCAGTATTGTGATGGTATATATGCTATTCTATGAAATCATTGTTAGCAGCCCCCAACATTCAACTACTGTAGTTTTTTTCTGTCTGGTCGCGCAACAAATATTTCTATTTTATAAAAGATTATTATTGGTACGGCTCAGGCTTTGATGTTAAGCTTTTGTACCCAGTTGTAGCGTCGGGTGGATGGCAAGGACAAGCGATTGAAATGATGACCTATGGCTGTGACTAATGGGATGAAAACGATTTGAAACTGTTGCCCCACCGGGCCAGTAAAATATGGAAACTTATGGCCTGAACTGGCCCGACGGCCCCAAAAAAGGCCAAAGTTAATGTTGAGGCCTGCCAGTTTTTGAATTTAGTAGTTTAGTTAAATAACGAAATTCACTCATTGGTGTGTGTGCCTGCAGTGCTTAGTGGTTTCTTAGTGGTTTTTTGCTCAAGATATAAATGCTGGAACAGTTTTAGGAAATAGGCTCTGATAGCGAAGAAGTTCAGATTTATGAACAAAATCGCCTGCGTTGTTTGAATATAATATTACTATTTGGCAGGGATTCCATCATGTTAAATATTTGTGTTGAAAGCCTCAGGCTCTGCACGAATTAAACATATATTTTAAAAAGTTGTAGCCTTTTATTGAAATATGTTGTTCTGTTGAGTTTGTGTGCATGTTAGTAAGTATTTACTTATGAATTGTATAAATTATGTTCTCCAACATGTAAATAGTACATTCACCACGCATTGATGTGCTCTTCAGGTCGCTGGTTCGGTCAGACATTCGTTGCGTCAACCGGTCGTCAACGGAAGACGCCATTGACCGTAGAACAACGAGGGCGCCACCATCAGCACCCCTGACACGTCGACCTATTGAGACGTGTATTTGTCAGCCGTTGTGTTAACCAATTAATGTTGACTTACATATGTCAATGTTGGCGTATCTAGATGTTGACCTACATACGGGAATTTCACTTTAATTAGCTGTGGACTGGACGTCGTTGGTCGGACGGGTAGTGATGGACATTTCCTTGAATTGCTCTTTGCTGTTGGGCTGGTTCCGAGAATCACAACCTACCAAGACAACAAGTGGGACGAAGTACCAATGATTCAGCGCACTTCCACACATTATGTAGAGCATATGCCAGGGATAAAGTAGTATTACTGTCATCCCGGCACACGACGCTGGGCGTTTGTAATCATGTGCGCGGTAACACGTGAACTCGTGCAGATAAGAAGAAATTACCAAACATTCTGCGAGACATTAGTAAAATGACAGGAATGTGTATTGACAATACAAGAAGAGACGGGAAAGGGCTGATTGACGCGTGTCGGAGTGACAGTCACCATACGGTGGTCAACAAGAGACATTTTTACTGAAAAATAACGGATTTGTTCCAAAAAATAATGATGATGTAATCTTTACCACCGGACGAGTGCATCTAGAACGAGCAAGACGCAAATAGAATAAAGCAATTCGAATTAACTTTAACCTTTGATTGTATTGACAACTGTCAGACTGAACACTTAAATCAGGCAGGCACAGTTTAGTGTAGAATCTCGATAATGACGCCGTTTGGCTGCTGGCGCTTCACGCTACACAAAATGGTGTGGTGGGGGTGGGTAACAACGAGACCACGTATTCAGGGACAGATTCTCTTCTCGGCGAGTTCACGTGAGAGTAGAATAAGCGAGACTGGGGTAATCGAGGATAAGCGTAGAGTGATATGTTGGGTAACTGCCGTTAGTTTTGAAAGTTTTGCGAAAGAGAATGTCTAATCGAAAATGAAAGTGATTAACGTTAGAAGATGGAGTGAAAGTTGTAGAGCGATTCTCAAAAGGAGAGTGCCCGAGCTTTTGCTATCTATCGGAACGTGGACAAGATTCAAATTCAGACGATCGCGAAAGAGAGACGATGGTACCAAGATGACGAAAGTGAAAGTGGCGATCGAGAGTGGCAAAATACGAAAGACGAGGTTGTTTGGTTGTGGTTCTGTGAGGCCCGCTCACGGAACATCCTAAAGTCCAGATCCACGAAAAAGCCGTTTTGTTGTCGATGTTTAAATTTTCGTTTGTTTAATTACAGTTCCACATTGTGTTCTTGACAGCAAATGACTCGTGTGTGTGTGTGTGTGTGTGTGTGTGTGTGTGTGTGTGTGTGTGTGTGTGTGTGTGTGTGTGTGTGTGTGTGTGTGTGTGTGTGTGTGTGTGTGTGTGTGTGTGTGTGTGTGTGTGTGTGTGTGTGTGTGTGTGTGTGTGTGTGTGTGTGTGTGTGTGTGTGTGTTATATAGGTTGGATAAATTAAAACTGGTCAACCCCTCATAAGAGACCACCCGTCTTTTACGATCGCTCCACTCTGATTTTGTGGGTGGTCTTAATTAAGGGGTTCCATTGTACATCCTTTCTTGGCTGGCTTCAATCTTTGCTGACATGACGTGACACGCACGCATTTAATCCCAATTTGCGATTAAACCTTTGGTAAAGGCGAAATTTGTAAACTGGCTCGTCTTCGTAATTACCTCCCCTGCCTTAACAACACTGTCGTCTTCTGTAGTGTCTTGCTTCAGTAGATTTCGTTTTTTCTAAATGCACTGTTTATGTATTCCAACCATATAAATTCACGAATTCATCTTGTAAAAGCTGAAAAAGATACCTGTGCTACGTATCGAAATACAGAATGGTTACGATTTCTGCTATTTCAAACAGTGCTTAATCAATTCGATATTTTGCTAGTCTCATTTCAAATTAATTTTGCGAAAAGCCAAACCTACCTAGTGTCCACTGCAACACGCTAGTTAGTTTGTGCAACTTTTATATGTAGTTTTTTGTGTGAAATCGTCAGACAAACTATTAAATTAGTTAATGCTTTTTCAAGCATAACGAAATGCTGAAAAATCATAAATATCTTTCTTGGTGAATTTTCGTAACGTTGTTATGTGATTGGACAGAAGATGGAAGTCACGCCCATGATCAGCATTGACCCACACAGTGTTCACCATTTTGGATATCCACTGTTTTGATCTTTACCAGATCTAACGACAGTAAATTCTTTCCATGATTTGAAAAAAATAGGCATTTTTTATTAAATCGACTGCGGATGTTACATAAACCTTCCACATACTACATATTTGGACACCAATGAACCGGATTTGCGATAGGCTAAATCAGTTGAGGAAGCAGTTTTAAGCATATTTACAGGGCTTTGTTTTATTAGGGCGTACTGCCTTAAGAATCCCGTCTCCAAGACAAAATAAACTGTACTTAAAAGTATTTGTGAATGCAAACGTCACGGAATAGTGCACTTGCGTGCGTGGTTGTGTATGTGCATGCACTAGTGCCCTGCGCGGGCCTAGAATGTTATCCCAAACCCGGCCCGCAATTAGCAGTTAGAGACCAGGCCCGCAATAATTTGTCAAGCCCGGCCAGGCCCGCAAACTAGAATTCAGGCCCGACCCAGACCGTGAATGTTTGGCCCAGGCCCGGCCCATACCCGCGGGCCAAATATGGGTAAGCCCGCGGCCCGCAAGCTCGCGGCCCGCTAAGTTTAGAGAAGATAAATCTATAATCTTCTAACAAAGGCGAATAAAAAATAAACTGTAAAACAGACTTATTGTTTTATTAAATAAAAAAACATATATATATATGGGATGGGTCATAATATCCTTAGCTCTTAGTGGAGTACTACTCTTATGCTGATGTTCCATAGTGTGCTGGATGAGTTCTAAAAATCCAGCACCACCAACTTCTTCAAACTTACGAATATCCTGAAGAAAAATAAAGAAAAACTGTTTAGTGTCATTACTATTAAATATGATAATATTTGTTATATTTGGCTTTAATGTATTGGCTTATGGTTAGGGTAGGAGATTTGTTTATCTAACCCTGACTTAACCATTATGCAAGCCATAACCCCATTATATTGTTAATTGAATTATCTCAACTAAGTTAACATAATTTAATATGATATTTCAATTAAATGTCACCCACTGGCACTGACACCCAGTGGCATTTCCAGCAGGCCTGCAGTCACTAGCCTGAGACAGACAGGTTCAGACGTGTGTGAATTAGTATAAGTGTGAATGAATTAAGACTGGGGAGAAATACCAATTACCAACTGGGTTGGGTACTGGGTAGTGGCCTAGTGGCCTAGTGGGCACTTGGCAGTGGGCAGGTCATTCAAGTGGGCAATGTTTGGAGGGAAGACCTAGACAATAGAATGTCCACTGGTAGGGTCAAAGGGTGATAAGTTGATAGTTAATCATGGCTTGATTGCCTCTGCAAATATTTCTAAAGTAAACATTTGGGGCTGGCTACTTCCAGCCAAGTGAACTTATGGGGCCATTACATTCCATGCAAGGTCTCAATTTGCAACTATATAATACAAAAGAAATACTTTTAAGCATTCATTAACCGGAATTACAATTGATAATAAGTTTTTATTAAAAAACAAAGTAATAATCGGTGTTTTGTATGAATATTTTTATTATGTCCAGGCCCGGCCCGGCCCGCTCACACTAGGCCCAGGCCCGGCCCAAGCCCGATGTGTTTAAATTGTTTTCAGCCCAGGCCCGGCCGGGGCCCGCAGTATGTAGGCCCAGGCCCGGCCCGGCCCGCAAAATTATGTAGAGGCCCGGTTCGCGGGCTGCGGGCCGGGCCGGGCTTGGACCCAAAGCCCGGCCCGCGTAGGGCACTAGAATGCACGTGTGGGTATACACGCAAATGTTCAGGGATGGGTTCGAGCACTTGCGTACTTAAGTACTGTATTTGTATTTGCCGTTTTGCTGAGTGCAGTACTTGGACTTGTACTTGACAGTCAAAGTACTTGGACTTGGCAAGTGCTTTCCCAAGTACTTCTTTATGTTTTCGTTATATATTTGGCTCTATCTCAAGAATTGGAAAACATGGCTACAGTGAAAATGACCGCGTGTTTACTGTTATTTTTTTCCATGTTATGTCTATCAATGAATAGATAATTAAGGACAATGCTGGATGTTGATTGGTTTATACGCATAAAGGGGAGGATCAGCGTAAGCACTTACAGACATATCAGCTGAGATTTAGCCATTGAACCCTTCGATCAATCATACATACATTAATCAGTGATTTAGGATTATTTTAAGCCACGAGTCAATTACATGGGATAAACTAACTGATATCTTGATCAGCTATAGTGATTTGAACTGGCTTCAGGTGACCCGAAGCCACAAATTCACTTGTATTGTGGTAGACATAATTAACTTGGCTTAGGATAATCACTGACAAGTAGTCAATTGCAGTCTGTTCAGATATGTTGATGATAAATACCCAGCACCAAGCGTATGCATAATACTGCTGCTTTTGTGTTGTCAACGCTTTGACCATCACCATTATGAAACATAGATGTAGCGTTCGATGTACGTGACTGTACTTGACTAAGATTTTCAAAGTACATTGTGCTTGAAATGTTCACAAAGTACTTGTACTTGCCTATATTTTAGATGAGTACTTTTATTTGTACTTGGACTTAGCAAAATTTAAAGTACATGTACTCAAGTGCATTGCTCATGTACTTGACCCATCCCTGCTGGGTTGAAATGGTACGACTTTACCTATGACTACGAGGAAACGAGAGGGTTCAGCCTACTGTTACGTTTCCCATTGGTGACCATGTTAACGTTTTGCACGATTATAAGAAAACGGGACCATCAAAAATTCTGAAACTTCTTTCCTGCCGTTGTCACCATCTCATTGACATGCTGGTCGAGTTTTGTCAAAATCACGTATTTCTAACTCTTAAAACGACTGAACGTGCCATGCCCGTAAATATTTACCAATTTCTGCATAAATTACTACGCATACATGCCTTGTGGCGAAACAATTGGCAAAAATCGTTCCGCCTGTTTAAATCATCTAAAAATCCACGGTTACACTGCTAACATATTCTACCAGCAAACTTGCCAATGTGTCTGCTCAAATGCAGTTATGTCAGATGAAAAAAAAAAAATTTTATTACACATATCTAAAATTACTATGCCCTACATTCGTCTGTAACACACCAGGAAGTCTAACTGAGGCGTGATCCCGAGAGCGAGAAAGACGGAGCGAGTGTGGACGACGAGACGCACGGAGACAGATGGTGGATACAGTCGTGATTAATGAGATGGCGGTATTTCGAGCCGAGCTCCCGGGCCGCTGTCAGATCGCCCGCCACAACACCGGCTCCTGTGGCGAGCTGCCGGCTGCGGGCGTTCTTGGCAGATTGTTGTCGTGCCATGGAGACGTGTGCTGCCGGAGTGGGTGATGTCGGTTGACAATCTTCCACCGCTGTAGTCTGCCTTCCAACGTCAGCCAGAATGATCCACGGTAAGTGATCCATGCGGGATAGTCCGATGTGGTGTGCGTACGTGAGGGCGCACGCGGTTGCGCGTTTATAGTGTAAGTGTGTGCGCGTGCCGTAATAATGCGCTGTTCAGTGGTGTATTTAACAGACCATTGAGCAATAACCCCTTTTAGCTTTGGGATAAGAATGTTCTTCTATGTTGGCTATTGCGATAGCGATAGCACGGGTGTCTATAAGCTTGCCTCCTTAATTGGCTTTGCTCCTTCCCGGATCCTAAATACGCCAAAGTGTGTTTTTGTTGACGTTCGGATTAGTTGAACTATGGTTCATGATCGATGTACGGAGTAATGAGATAAGAGTAATGAGATAATTACCAAACAGGCATCGACGCTACATCAATCACAGCAGCTGTCGGTGACTAATCGATCTCTATAATGTAAACAACAACTTATTGAATATAATTGTTAACAAATCCATGATATGTGTTGCATACGACTAATCCTCAGCACGAGTAAAGGCTACATACATTTTGTTTTGGTGGGGCTGGGCGGAGTGTAATTACCCCAGGTCTGACCCTAATTAGTGTCAGTATGCCTACGGAGTACAGTTTTGTTTTGACCGGCCCTCGACTGACCTACCTGGGGTCCGACCACAGTTGATCGTCTCATTGGTGGCCATGTTACCGTGTTGCATTATTGTAAGAAAATGTGACCATCACAAATTGTAAAACTTCGTGGCGTCCACTGGAATCCATGTCACTAATGTGCTGAACACTGGAACCCATGTCACTAATGTGCTGAACACTGGAACCCATGTCACTAATGTGCTGAACACGCGTTGTTTGAATATCATATGTTTTAATCATGTCACAAGCCGGCTTACCCTCAACATTAGCAGTCGCAAAATATTAACTCGCCTACTGGTCTATCGGGAATGTAGCCACTAAAATCCCTACGTTTCTTCAAATTGGCGTCATACTGCAACGTCTCACTGCCAAAGGTGCGATATGTCAAACGTTCCAACCTCGCCGGCTGAATACAGTTACTTCTTGGTAAAAAAATTCGCTGAAATCGGATAACATGCACATTTTTTATGCATATATGTTTTAAGCACCACTTCCTGAAGTTTAACTGTGGTCTAACCCCATGCCAGTAACAACCCAAAGTTTAACAGCCCACCCGTTCGATTGCTGCCCGCGATGGTTTCAATTTCCCGTTCAGCGTCGCTCAGGGAACACAATCCCCATTTCCCTAGGGCTACGTCCCACATCGCCGGCCCATCCTAGCAGTCCCATTGCACTGCCTGGTCCCACAGACGCCAGGGAGAAACTTATCCCAGCCAGCTGGGGACGCAAATAAACTCAGAGACATTTGACAACCGATGAAGAGGTCAGACCACTGTTGAACTACCTGTTTATTATTTCACACGAATGTAGGCGTGATATGCTATGCAAACGAGTTTTTTAAGACATTCATAATGATGTGACTATTTGGGTTCAGCCTCCTGTTACGTTTCCCATTGGCGACCATGTTAACGTTTTGCACGATTATAAGAAAACGGGACCATCAACAATTCTGAAACTTCTTACCTGCCGTTGCCATCATCTCATTGACATGCTGATCGAGTTTAGTCAAAGTCTCATACTTGTAACTCATTTGTTGTGGAGCAAAACACACCCCGCTGTGTTCTTTAGGGTGCGTGGTGGCCTAGTGTTGTGGAGCAAAACACACCCCGCTGTGTTCTCTAGGGTGCGTGGTGGCCTAGTGTTGTTTAGCAAAACGCAACCCGCTGTGTTCTCTAGGGTGCATGGTGGCCTAGTGTTGTTTAGCAAAACACACCCCGCTGTGTTCTCTAGGGTGCGTGGTGGCCTAGTGTTGTGGAGCAAAACGCACCCCGCTGTGTTCTCTAGGGTGCATGGTGGCCTAGTGTTGTTTAGCAAAACACACCCCGCTGTGTTCTCTAGGGTGCGTGGTGGCCTAGTGTTGTGGAACAAAACGCACCCCGCTGTGTTCTCTAGGGTGCACGGTGGCCTAGTGTTGTGGAACAAAACGCACCCCGCTGTGTTCTCTAGGGTGCATGGTGGCCTAGTGTTGTGGAACAAAACGCACCCCGCTGTGTTCTCTAGGGTGCACGGTGGCCTAGTGTTGTGGAGCAAAACGCACCCCAATGTGTTCTCTAGGGTGCGTGGTGGCCTAGTGTTGTGGAGCAAAACGCACCCCGCTGTGTTCTCTAGGGTGCGTGGTGGCCTAGTGTTGTGGAGCAAAACGCACCCCGCTGTGTTCTCTAGGGTGCATGGTGGCCTAGTGTTGTGGAGCAAAACGCACCCCAATGTGTTCTCTAGGGTGCATGGTGGCCTAGTGTTGTGGAGCAAAACGCACCCCGCTGTGTTCTCTAGGGTGCGTGGTGGCCTAGTGTTGTGGAGCAAAACGCACCCCAATGTGTTCTCTAGGGTGCGTGGTGGCCTAGTGTTGTGGAGCAAAACGCACCCCGCTGTGTTCTCTAGGGTGCACGGTGGCCTAGTGTTGTGGAACAGAACGCACCCCGCTGTGTTCTCTAGGGTGCATGGTGGCCTAGTGTTGTTTAGCAAAACACACCCCGCTGTGTTCTCTATGGTGCACGGTGGCCTAGTGTTGTGGAGCAAAACGCACCCCGCTGTGTTCTCTAGGGTGCGTGGTGGCCTAGTGTTGTGGAGCAAAACGCACCCCGCTGTGTTCTCTAGGGTGCGTGGTGGCCTAGTGTTGTGGAGCAAAACGCACCCCGCTGTGTTCTCTAGGGTGCATGGTGGCCTAGTGTTGTGGATCAAAACGCACCCCGCTGTGTTCTCTAGGGTGCACGGTGGCCTAGTGTTGTGGAGCAAAACGCACCCTGCTGTGTTCTCTAGGGTGCACGGTGGCCTAGTGTTGTGGAGCAAAACGCACCCCGCTGTGTTCTCTAGGGTGCGTGGTGGCCTAGTGTTGTGGAGCAAAACGCACCCCGCTGTGTTCTCTAGGGTGCGTGGTGGCCTAGTGTTGTGGAGCAAAACGCACCCCGCAGTGTTCTCTAGGGTGCACGGTGGCCTAGTGTTGTGGAACAGAACGCACCCCGCTGTGTTCTCTAGGGTGCATTGTGGCCTAGTGTTGTTTAGCAAAACACACCCCGCTGTGTTCTCTATGGTGCACGGTGGCCTAGTGTTGTGGAGCAAAACGCACCCCGCTGTGTTCTCTAGGGTGCGTGGTGGCCTAGTGTTGTGGAGCAAAACGCACCCCGCAGTGTTCTCTAGGGTGCACGGTGGCCTAGTGTTGTGGAACAGAACGCACCCCGCTGTGTTCTCTAGGGTGCATGGTGGCCTAGTGTTGTTTAGCAAAACACACCCCGCTGTGTTCTCTATGGTGCACGGTGGCCTAGTGTTGTGGAGCAAAACGCACCCCGCTGTGTTCTCTAGGGTGCGTGGTGGCCTAGTGTTGTGGAGCAAAACGCACCCTGCTGTGTTCTCTAGGGTGCACGGTGGCCTAGTGTTGTGGAGCAAAACGCACCCCGCTGTGTTCTCTAGGGTGCGTGGTGGCCTAGTGTTGTGGAGCAAAACGCACCCCGCTGTGTTCTCTAGGGTGCGTGGTGGCCTAGTGTTGTGGAGCAAAACGCACCCCGCAGTGTTCTCTAGGGTGCACGGTGGCCTAGTGTTGTGGAATAGAACGCACCCCGCTGTGTTCTCTAGGGTGCATGGTGGCCTAGTGTTGTTTAGCAAAACACACCCCGCTGTGTTCTCTATGGTGCACGGTGGCCTAGTGTTGTGGAGCAAAACGCACCCTGCTGTGTTCTCTAGGGTGCACGGTGGCCTAGTGTTGTGGAACAAAACGCAACCTGCTGTGTTCTCTAGGGTGCACGGTGGCCTAGTGTTGTGGAACAAAACGCACCCTGCTGTGTTCTCTAGGGTGCACGGTGGCCTAGTGTTGTGGAACAGAACGCACCCCGCTGTGTTCTCTAGGGTGCACGGTGGCCTAGTGTTGTGGATCAAAACGCACCCTGCTGTGTTCTCTAGGGTGCACGGTGGCCTAGTGTTGTGGAACAAAACGCACCCCGCTGTGTTCTCTAGGGTGCATGGTGGCCTAGTGTTGTTTAGCAAAACACACCCCGCTGTGTTCTCTATGGTGCACGGTGGCCTAGTGTTGTGGAGCAAAACGCACCCTGCTGTGTTCTCTAGGGTGCACGGTGGCCTAGTGTTGTGGAACAAAACGCAACCTGCTGTGTTCTCTAGGGTGCACGGTGGCCTAGTGTTGTGGAACAAAACGCACCCTGCTGTGTTCTCTAGGGTGCACGGTGGCCTAGTGTTGTGGAACAGAACGCACCCCGCTGTGTTCTCTAGGGTGCACGGTGGCCTAGTGTTGTGGATCAAAACGCACCCTGCTGTGTTCTCTAGGGTGCACGGTGGCCTAGTGTTGTGGAACAAAACGCACCCCGCTGTGTTCTCTAGGGTGCACGGTGGCCTAGTGTCGTGGATCAAAACGCACCCCGGGGACAAATCGCACCCACCTATCTTAGAAGATGCCGCTTCGATTGGCGCAATCTTTCACCGATCTGAATGTACGTGGTCCACAGGGGGCCACTTAATGTATTGCCATTAGACCATCCTTAAAAATTATCTAACTGAGGCCCCCTAAACAGTTTTGGACTATATAAAATATACCTCTTTCACGGTGCGCAGATTGAAATGTATACCCTTTTCACGGTGCGCGGATTGAAATGTATACCCTTTTCACGGTGCGCGGATTGAAATGTATACCCTTTTCCGTGGACATGAGTCACATTCAACAAGTTACACAAAATCAGACCGTTCATACTTGTCAAGTTGTTGGAGCAAAACCAAATACACGCCCTTTAACGTGTCAACTATGAATAGGTTGATAATATGTGACATATATGAATTCACTAACATCTTTAATTCATAGATTAATGTTAACTAAAGTATGAGTTATCAATGTACATACCGTTATTACACAATAAATGTAATTTTATACCCTAAATGGGTTGCGTCGGTTAACGTGCGTGGGAAACAGAAAACGTGCTCATGAAACGTTGAATTTGTCTCAAGGGTGGAATACTGGCAATGCATTGGGTACCAGTGGCGTAGCCAGGCTCTCGCAAAGGGGTAGACAAGAGGGGTGCAAGGGGCACGCCTAGTCACCCATGATACCATGTAGTGGCGCAACTGGAAAATACAGAGACAAAAACGTAAGCCCCCTCCCCCACAAATAAGCCACTGTGCCCCCCCCTCCCCACCCCCGTAGTAACATTTCTTTGTATTCATTCCGCAGCACACTGGCCGGTTTGTGCTGTGGCAAGATTCCCCGACTTTACACCAACAGCTGTGCAGTATTGCGTCGTCTGTGTGGTAACCTGGCACACGTGACTAGTGTGTGTCAGCTCCGTTAGACATACGCATGCCAAAAGGGAACTTCACCGGGGACTGTGCGTAGACATTAGTCCGACAAATAGCTCACTCCACGTGCAGCAGCTGGTATCCGGCATTTGGCTCCCGCAGGTTGGTTGCCAAGGCAACAGTGTCTCGTACGTTGGAAATATTTTTACCTACATTTGGGTGGTCGGACCCATATAAATTACAAAATCACAACATATTTGTAATGTTAGGTTTGGTTTTGTTTGTCCTGCTTTCAGAGTAACTTTAGTCTCGTTTGACGGCTGCCTGGTGACCGTAACACGGAGTGCTGGTGGCCGTAACACGGCGTGTTGGTGGCCGTAACACGGAGTGCTGGAGGCCGTAATACGGCGTGTTGCTAGCCGTAACACGGAGTGCTGGTTGCCGTAACACGTTGTGCCAGTAGCTCTAACACGGAGTGCTATTGAACGTAACACGGCGTTCTGGTGGCCGTAAAACGGAGTGCTTGTGGCCGTAACACAGTGTGCTGATGGCCATAACACGGCGTGCTTTTGGCCGTAACACGTAATTGCTGGTGGCCGTAACATCGTTGGTTACATGGAACTAGTGTGATCGGGCGGCGCTCAAGTGTTGGTGCTAATATTGAGCCGACGACAATATGACCAACAGGTTTATCCAAGTCGTAGTAGGCTGATTTTTGACAATTACACGATCCATCGAATTCTAGTGAACATCGGAGTTCTGTACAAATTCCATACACGCGGGTTCTGACGTGCGCCGGCGATTTCGGAGTCCCGATTGTTATTACTCGGCATCTCTTCAAATGAGTGCCAAACAAAACCTAATAAAGGTATCTCAATTATAGTTGTCCTTAGGTGAAGTTAACATAACGCTCTTCACATGTTTAGAAGTGACCTAACCGCCCTGAGGCGTTTGTCCTAAGCCGAGACAACTTGCGAGCTGTTGTGTCCCTCGTATGAATAACGAGCTTCGTCATTGGGACACCACGCGGCGCCAGTGGTATCCGTTTGTCTCAAGTCTCAAGTGGTTTACTCCAAACAGCCCAAAGTTGGGCTAACGCAGGAGTTTGTGGTGGACTGTGCGCATGCGCTGTGGGTGGTACGTTCGATTAAAAGACTAGTATCATTAATGTTGCTGAAATGGTTTTTATCTGATAGTTTTATTTATTTTATGTATAGGATGTTTAACGAACATTTTTAATAGGTTGGTTGTGTGTATGGATACTGTCGCTGCCTTGCCACATGCACACATAGACAGTCTCCATACCCACACCATGGATAAGTTTACGCTGAGCACTGTTTGCGGGGAATGTCTCCACGCTGAGGCGTGCCTGGACCCTATTGGCTACTAAGGCTAGCTCAGCCCCAGTATGTAGAAGTATAGCATGCGAAATCTGTTTTTACACTTAGAAAAAGCCAAGATAATTACGCAGGTGTGGTGGTGAATAACAGGTCAGACACGGTTCAGACTAGTACGTGATGTCACTGGTTGCTACTGCAACTAGTGACACCACTATGAATTGATGATCATGTCTTTTATAGTTGTTCTACTGTGCTAATTATGTACATTACATCTGCACTGCTATAATGACACAGCTAGCAAAATCGATGGCTCTATAAAACATGATTGGCCCAATGACTGTCATTGGCTCAACTGACAGGCTTGCCTTGCCACGAACAAAACATGATTGGGCCAATGATTGACAGCCATTTGTTAGCTGGGGCCAGTAAAGGGCCAATGGTGCTTTCATTGGCTTTTGGCATGGCACCGTGTGCAAATTCTCATTGGGCCAATGAAACACAGTCAATGATGGACCAATGAAAAAGGCACATTTAAAGTTCATTGGTCCAATGAGATTTGTCTAGCTGGGGGTTATATCCATTACAATTGCACTACTATAATGATTAGGCCCATTACAATTGCACTACTATAATGATTATGTCAATTACAGTTGCCACTGCAAACATTGAGCTTCGATCATGTCCACTGTAGTTGCACTACTGTAATGATCATGTCCATTACAGGATTATTTACAGCTGCACTGATGTAATGATCATTTCCATTACAGTTGCACTACTGTAATGATCATGTGCATTGTAGTTGCACTACTATAACGATAATGTCTATTACAGTTGCATTATTACAACGACCATGTCCAGTACAGTTGTACTACTATAACGATCATGTCCATTGTAGTTGCACTACTATAACGATAATGTCTATTACAGTTGCATTATTACAACAACCATGTCCAGTACAGTTGTACTACTATAACGATCATGTCCATTGTAGTTGCACTACTATAACGATAATGTCCATTACAGTTGCATTATTACAACGACCATGTCCAGTACAGTTGTACTACTATAACGATCATGTCCATTGTAGTTGCACTACTATAACGATAATGTCCATTACAGTTGCATTATTACAACGACCATGTCCAGTACAGTTGTACTACTATAACGATCATGTGCATTGTAGTTGCACTACTATAACGATAATGTCCATTACAGTTGCATTATTACAACGACCATGTCCAGTACAGTTGTACTACTATAACGATCATGTCCATTGTAGTTGCACTACTATAACGATAATGTATATTACAGTTGCATTATTACAACGACCATGTCCAGTACAGTTGTACTACTATAACGATCATGTCCATTGTAGTTGCACTACTATAACGATAATGTCCATTACAGTTGCATTATTACAAAGACCATGTCCAGTACAGTTGTACTACTATAACGATCATGTCCATTGTAGTTGCACTACTATAACGATAATGTCCATTACAGTTGCATTATTACAACGACCATGTCCAGTACAGTTGCACTACTATAACGATCATGTCCATTGTAGTTGCACTACTGTAACGATAATGTCCATTACAGCTGCATTATTACAACGACCATGTCCAGTACAGTTGCACTACTATAACGATCATGTCCATTGTAGTTGCACTACTATAACGATAATGTCCATTACAGTTGCATTATTACAACGACCATGTCCAGTACAGTTGTACTACTATAACGATCATGTCCATTGTAGTTGCACTACTGTAACGATAATGTCCATTACAGCTGCATTATTACAACGACCATGTCCAGTACAGTTGCACTACTATAACGATCATGTCCATTGTAGTTGCACTACTATAACGATAATGTCCATTACAGTTGCATTATTACAACGACCATGTCCAGTACAGTTGCACTACTATAACGATCATGTCCATCACAAACATTGAATTACGATCATGTCCATTGTAGTTGCACTACTGTAACAGCAGCGGATCCAGGGGGTCTCAAGACCCCCTAGGCCATGAAAGGGGGTCGTAGACGGTAAAGGACAACGTATATAGGTCTACATCGGAACTAGTGTCAATGTAAAGACTGAAGTATTAGTAGCCGACTAATATTAACCCTTCTGTAAGTAGAACGACACACTCGTCCCCCCCCCCCCGGTTCATAAGTAGAACGACATATGACTACGACTGATTCTGACCCGCCCCCCCCCCCCCCTCCCGCCAACAAACCTGGATCCGCCACTGTGATGATCATGTTCATTACAGCTGCATTGGTGTAATCATTATTTCCATTACAGTTGCACTACTATGACGTCCATTAAAGTTACATTATTACAACGATCATGTACATTACCGCTGCACTACTAAAGTCATTACGCCAATTGCAGTTGCGCTACTATAATGATACGCCGTAATATTTCTGAAAGAACCGGGTGTGGAATAATTGCTCAATTGCTAGATGAAGTAGATGGAACGAACTGCTTTCTAATTCAATATGACGTCAACGATGTTTGCACTCAGTCGGTTAATCGAACATTGATTCACTCGTTGGGAACTGGCAGTGATTATAAACCAGCCGGGTACCAAATGATGAACCGAGGGTTCTGCGGGTCGTGTTACTAGGACGGACGCAATGGCATTGATGTGTTGCTTTAAATGATCTTCCTGTCAAACCGGATCATGAGAAAGAAATACTAAAGTTGTCGAAACAGCAGCAGTAGCTGCAGCAAAGTACGCGGCAACTTCAGCAGCACCTGCAGCAATTGTAGCAACAGTAGCAACTTTAACAGAAATAGCAACTGCGTCAATGGCAGCAGCAGCAGTAGCAGCAGCAGCAGCAGCAGCAGCAGCAGCAGCAGCAGCAGCAGCAGCAGCAGCAGCAACAGCAGCAGCAGTAGCAGCGGCAGCGGCAGTGGCAGTAACAATTGTAATAGCAGTATCAACTGTAGCAACAATACACATTTTCTTAGCAGAAGTAACATGTGAAGCCAACTTTCAACACAACAGCAACGACAACAACATCAATAACAACAACAACAACAACAATAACAACAACAACAAAAACAATAACGACGACAACAACAACAACAAGCAGCAATAGTCAGCAGCTTTTGAAGTAACATTGATATAGATGCAAGAGTAACAGCTAATACTATAGCGATAGTATTACGATTAGTATGATTTGTATTATAACTGAGTCAATTCATATGCCATATATGTTACTAGTGCATACGTAATATGTATCGCATGCATCACTTTAATGGATGTCCCTTCACATAAAATATGTATATTATAATATACGTCTCACCGCGGCGACTGGAGCACTACATATTGTGCCACTTACAATTTGCAAGTGTTGGTTTAGGTGACTTCACAGAATGACGGCTTTGTTCTCCTAATGGGTGTGACGAGTGTCTGTTTTAATGTGTGTACTAGTGTACGCATTCACTGCATTGGGTAACTTATGTGTCATTTGCAT
>OY759268.1:25946718-25959218 GCA_963662155.1 Lamellibrachia columna
TGGTATCATTGGACATTCGTCTCTCTGAGAGAGTCACACTGAAGAGTGCTGGTATCATTGGACATTCGTCTCTCTGAGAAAGTCACACTAAAGAGTGCTGGTATCATTGGACATTCGTCTCTCTGAGAGAGTAACACTGAAGAGTGCTGGTATCATTGGACATTCGTCTCTCTGAGAGAGTCACACTGAAGAGTGCTGGTATAATTGGACATTCGTCTCTCTGAGAGAGTCACACTGAAGAGTGCTGGTATCATTGGACATTCGTCTCTCTGAGAGAGTCACATAGAAGAGTGCTGGTATCATTGGACATTCGTCTCTCTGAGAGAGTCACACTAAAGAGCGCTGGTATCATTGGACATTCGTCTCTCTGAGAGAGTCACACTAAAGAGTGCTGGTATCATTGGACATTCGTCTCTCTGAGAAAGTCACACTGAAGAGTGCTGGTATCATTGGACATTCGTCTCTCTGAGAGAGTAACACTGAAGAGTGCTGGTATCATTGGACATTCGTCTCTCTGAGAGAGTTACACTTAAGAGTGCTGGTATCATTGGACATTCGTCTCTCTGAGAGAGTCACACTGAAGAGTGCTGGTATCATTGGACATTCGTCTCTCTGAGAGAGTAACACTGAAGAGTGCTGGTATCATTGGACATTCGTCTCTCTGAGAGAGTAACACTGAAGAGTGCTGGTATCATTGGACATTCGTCTCTCTGAGAGAGTAACACTGAAGAGTGCTGGTATCATTGGACATTCGTCTCTCTGAGAGAGTCACACTGAAGAGTGCTGGTATCATTGGACATTCGTCTCTCTGAGAGAGTCACACTAAAGAGTGCTGGTATCATTGGACATTCGTCTCTCTGAGAGAGTCACACTGAAGAGCGCTGGTATCATTGGACATTCGTCTCTCTGAGAGAGTCACACTAAAGACTGCTGGTATCATTGGACATTCGTCTCTCTGAGAGAGTCACACTAAAGAGTGCTGGTATCATTGGACATTCGTCTCTCTGAGAGAGTCACACTGAAGAGTGCTGGTATCATTGGACATTCGTCTCTCTGAGAGAGTCACACTAAAGAGTGCTGGTATCATTGGACATTCGTCTCTCTGAGAGAGTCACACTAAAGACTGCTGGTATCATTGGACATTCGTCTCTCTGAGAGAGTCACACTGAAGAGTGCTGGTATCATTGGACATTCGTCTCTCTGAGAGAGTCACACTAAAGAGTGCTGGTATCATTGGACATTCGTCTCTCTGAGAGAGTCACATAGAAGAGTGCTGGTATCATTGGACATTCGTCTCTCTGAGAGAGTCACACTAAAGAGCGCTGGTATCATTGGACATTCGTCTCTCTGAGAGGGTCACACTAAAGAGTGCTGGTATCATTGGACATTCGTCTCTCTGAGAGAGTCACACTGAAGAGTGCTGGTATCATTGGACATTCGTCTCTCTGAGAGAGTCACATAGAAGAGTGCTGGTATCATTGGACATTCGTCTCTCTGAGAGAGTCACACTGAAGAGTGCTGGTATCATTGGACATTCGTCTCTCTGAGAGAGTCACACTAAAGAGTGCTGTATCATTGGACATTCGTCTCTCTGAGAGAGTCACACTAAAGAGTGCTGGTATCATTGGACATTCGTCTCTCTGAGAGGGTCACACTGAAGAGTGCTGGTATCATTGGACATTCGTCTCTCTGAGAGAGTCACACTGAAGAGTGCTGGTATCATTGGACATTCGTCTCTCTGAGAGAGTCACACTGAAGAGTGCTGGTATCATTGGACATTCGTCTCTCTGAGAGGGTCACACTTAAGAGTGCTGTATCTTTGGACATTCGTCTCTCTGAGAGGGTCACACTGAAGAGTGCTGGTATCATTGGACATTCGTCTCTCTGAGAGGGTACCACTGATGGATGCTGGTATCATTGGACGTTCGGATGCTTACGTTGGTAGCTTGGCGTAGAAGCTAATTCTACCAGACTGCTGCATGCGTTTACTGAGTCCATATTTGATGTAGTGTTTGAGAAAGATAAGCTGACCGTGCGACGGAGCGTCTCGACTCAGTCGAGAGAACGGCTGCCGAAGGTGTGTGTACTGATGTCTGTAGTAGATTTTCTCACAACCTGACGGAGAGTAAATAACTGTCCCAGCTTCCTGTCTGAACGATTGAAATGACCATAGAAAAACATTCATTCGGTCAGACAGCCGGATTAAACAGAACAGAGCGTAGGTGATCGACCATGTAGCCAAGCTAAATAGAACATAGTGTACGTGTTCGGTCAGATAGCCGCGCTAAATAGAACCAAATCTAGATGTTCGGTCAGGTATGACAGGTAGCCGAGCTCAATAGATCCGAACCTAATGTTCGGTCAGACTGTCGGGCTAAACAGAACAGCACGTAGAAGTTCGGTCAGGTAGCCAGGCTAAATAAAACAGGGTTGAGATGTTCGGTTGGGAAGCCATGCTCACTAGAATAGAGCCTATGCATTCAATTAGGCTGAATATAAGTGGTCCAAGATGTTACGAGTCGGGTTACACCTGGCCCGTATGCACCTACAACTACAGAGTCTGCCAACAAAGGCGGGCTGGCCCGTGGTAAGGCTAATACATTGGTTGTGCTACACGCATGCGTACACTAACATTTGGAACTCTGCCGATAAAAGTGTTATTTCTATAGAGAAAATTGAAGTGGCATTAGGCCGGTTACGCGAAGGGTCGGGTTTAGCGAGTGTGCTGTTCTACGCTGAAAGGATTAACCGATGCAAGACTTAATTATCTGTATAAGCTGCCAGTGCCCACGCTGTGAAGCGTTAAATATCACGAGTAATCCCACTTACACATCGACAGTCAAATATGTTATTCATTTAGTGTGTTCAGTTCACTTCATCCCTTGACCTGAACGATCGTGGGGGTGAGTAGGGGTGAGTGGGGGGGGGGGGTGCCAGCAGACTTATATTTGTCCATTCCTGTATGTTGTCCAGCCAGTTTCCCCTCTGGTGGCCCCGTCTTCTCTCGCCACACAGAGTGTCACACGGGACGTTACTGAGACGGTGTTGTGTCCAAGAGAGTTTGTGTCGGTCCACCGCCGACAACACGGGCTCCTGCTTTGCGGCGAGACAGTCCACTTGCTGTCTCACGCATTCATTAGTGTCATGCTCGGTTTGTAGATTGAGTTCTTCTAAGATGTTGCCGCCCGAGACGTAACACTGGTTTTAACTATAAACATAGATTACTGAATCATTGTAATAATCAACTGCCAAACTTAAATTGATTATGCATATTTACTGCGTAGTGTTATAGTATATTTATAAGTTTTTGAAAATCTCACGGGTGTCTCATAAACGAATGGTATAAAATGGTAAATGTTCGTCTGTTTGAGATGTAACTTACGTCAAACGTGTATTACGATATAAGCTGTTTTTATTCTACAATTTTCAATAACATTTTAATTTAGAACCACATCTCGAACAGCGAAGAAGACAAGCATAATTCATTTCAGTGATCTGGCCGTGATCCCGCGACATTCCACAATGGTTGTTAATCCACACGTAATCTCACTGTAATCCACACGTATTCTCACCGTAATCCACACGTAATCTCACTGTAATCCACATAGTAAAAGTCCACATGACTTGGCATACATCGTACATTCAACATGAATAATTTAACCTGCCGTGATGCGTGTAACGCAGCAATTAAGTAGAATGACCACAAATAAGTAGAATGACCACAATTAAGTAGAATGACCACAATGACCACAATGACGCAACCGACACACGGAAACCGCTGACTGACGAACAGTTTTCATTAGATTAATGAACGAATTCATCTAAATAAGACGGTGAAGTCAATCCACTTTCGTTCCCTGAATATTGTTTTGAAAACATTAAAACAAATCAGCCCCTCGAGAATATGTGTCGTTTTTAGAGTTGAACACCTTAATGTATCCGAATTAATTAATTGTATTTTCTGAAACGAACTCGATTAGTCTTTAACAATATGGTCTTTTCAGAGGCTAATATAAAGTAAGAACTATGATGGTCGTGATAGTTTACATTATGTTTGTTCTCTTTTGACATTGACCGACGATTGTCTCATATCTGTGATATCTTAAATATATATGGGATCATTCATAGGTTTGGTGTTGCATGGTTGAAGGACGGTTTGAGTTATTGTTAACTAAGGTCACACTATTTTAAGAAAGACCGTTGAATTTCTAAATAACGTATAGTTGATCGACTAGATGCTCACGGTGTGCCTGTATTTTGTACCATGACTGACAACTATCTGCCTATTTGTAGGCCACGTTCCCATTGTCGGACGTCGATGTCAACAATACATGATGACATTCTGTCAGACAACGTTCCCATTGTCGGACGTCGATGTCAACAATACATGATGACATTCTGTCAGACAACGTTCCCATTGTCGGACGTCGATGTCAACAATACATGATGACATTCTGTCAGACAACGTTCCCATTGTCGGACGTCGATGTCAACAATACATGATGACATTCTGTCAGACAACGTTCCCATTGTCGGACGTCGATGTCAACAATACATGATGACATTCTGTCAGACAACGTTCCCATTGTCGGACGTCGATGTCAACAATACATGATGACATTCTGTCAGACAACGTTCCCATTGTCGGACGTCGATGTCAACAATACATGATGACATTCTGTCAGACAACGTTCCCATTGTCGGACGTCGATGTCAACAATACATGATGACATTCTGTCAGACAACGTTTTTGGGAGTCCTGCAACAGTAAATTATTATATGCAAGGAAAATAATTTAGGTTTGGTGGAGTTGATTAGAGCTTGTTGATTGGTTGACTGGTCACGCGGACAATTGTCACCGTTTGCCTGATGCCATAAATCTGGTCCAGCAGCAGCAGCAGCAACAGCAGCAGCAGCAGCAACAGCAGCAGCAGCGGCAGCGGCAGCAGCAGCAGCAGCAGCATCTTTAGTATGTCCAACGTTAGACGGCCTCGCGCCGTGGTGTTAAACTGACATTGTCAATTAACACCACGGCACTGCTTTGGCATTGTCAAAGCAGCATGACGTCTTAACACTTGGTGTTAGCGGTAAACATGTTGCTGTTGACACACGACAGTGGCTGTGGCGTAGCGTCACACTTACAGGCGAAAGGGGCACGCGACGAGATTATGTGTACTAACGACGGACGCTAGATCTCACTGTATAACTGATTGGTGCGTATGGCTGAAGTTGGTGTGACTTTAATCGGTCTGAGCCCGTACACGTTAGGTACGTGAGATTGTAATAATGGAGATCTCCAAGCTTGAAGTAGAGTCTCCAGAGGTCTCGAGGATCGCCAAGCCTGTAGCATAGTAAGGACTCCCGAACATATCATTGTAAGAGCTACCGAGTCTGTAACAATAGGGCCTACGTGCCTGTAGTATTAGGGGCCCTCGTGTCTGTACAGTATAATGGAGGCCCTCAACATTGTAATAATATAGATCCCGAACCTGATGTAGTTGAGGTCCTCGAGCCTGTGATATTGGTGCCTCCGAAACTGTAATGGTAAATTATTATTATCAGGGGCATCAATGCCGTCTACATTTACAAACCACGCACGCAAGCACGCATGCACACACGCACACACACGCACGCACGAATACACGCACGCACGCACACGCACAGTCAATATGTTACTACGTGCTTAATGTTGGCGTGGTGTTTTGCATCGTACGCATCGATAATCCTACGTCACATTAGAAATATTTGAATCTGCATGGACCCAAATGGACCCACCACCCAAACAGATATTTCTCCAATGTTTGCGTGCTTTCTAGACTGCCTCAAGTTCTCTCACTTCCTCTTTGGAAGTGCACTTTGGCCTATCCTTTCTACATTCCTCTGTTTTCTTTCGAAGCGGTTTCTTCTGACGGTTCTATCTGATTTCCAAGTTATGCCAGATGATGTCATGTTATATGACTAGTGGTCGTTGGTTACAGTGATGAACACTCGGAGTATCACGTGTCGATTTGGCCGTGTCTACTGGCTGCACTCTAACTGATTGAATCGTCCAGGCATATAAGTTTCCCGTTAGTGTTATTTTTTTCCGTTAGTGTTATTTTTTCCTTTAGTGTTATTTTCCCGTTAGTTGTTGTGTGTCCCGTGATCTAATGATCAAATACAGTAGTGTCACCAAGACACGGCGCAGTTGGACACGGGACAATTGATGTTGGTAATAGTCACCAACGAACGGCGTGTATGTCTCCAAACTTGAACATGTCTGAAGCGTTTAACTCCCTGTATCAGAACTGCACTTGTTTTATTTCCTGATATATAACTCACGGTGGTATTATTGTTTAATTTAACACAATCGCTAGCGTCTTGCAACATGTCCTTTCCAATGTGTCCCGATGACCACCAAGATGGGCCAATTCTGCATTAGCATAACATATTTAAATTCATTTCGACGACTTAGGCAGGCGTGCGTTGCATCTAAAAGTGACCGACTCATATGCAGTTACCCAAATCATACGGGTCCTTTATCCGCTGCCGATACCGCCACTGGTGACGTCACGCGACAAAACGCTGTGAAAGAAATTTTATCCACGTAGTTGTCAACTTTGACATCGCTATTGTTCATCTCATTCAATGTGCTGATGGCCGTAATAATTGTGGCGATAAGTAGGAACGCCGTCCCAAAATGTCCAATTATCCAACAGCCGAATCACAATGTAGACGTCATAGCGACGTTCACCATTCATGTTTATGTGAGCGGAATATGCTTTGGCAAATTCGAGTCTACAGCAATTCCCGTTGGATGAATCCTGTCTGACGGCTAACTCTGTGGTAGAGCACACAGGAAGTTATATAAATGAACACATCCTGTTACAGTCATCGGCTGGTAGAATTATTTAATTGTCTTGGGTATTATCCGTTATACGTCGTCTGATGGAGTCGTTCGGGACAGGTTTTTCTCTTGCAACATACCCACGTAATCAAGAGTTAGATATGTTATTTTAATGACAGATACATTGGCGTTAAGTGCAACATATAGTGTACATCATTACAGTAAGAGAGATCATGTTCTCTGGATTTAAGGAAGCGCAATTCGTTACGATGTCTTCATCGCCATTCCAGAAATTAACACACGCCTTCATCGCCCTTCTGACCGTCTCCTTATGCCTTCATCGCCGTTCTGACCGTCTCCTTATGCCTTCATCGCCCTTCTGACCGTCTCCTTATGCCTTCATCGCCCTTCTGACCGTCTCCTTATGCCTTCATCGCCCTTCTGACCGTCTCCTTATGCCTTCATCGCCCTTCTGACCGTCTCCTTATGCCTTCATCGCCCTTCTGACCGTCTCCTTATGCCTTCATCGCCCTTCTTACCGTCTCCTGACGTCTGCATTACCATTCTGACATTCTCCTCCTGACGTCTTTATCGCCCTTCTGATCTCCTCCTTCCTATATTGTTCTCACCTCCTCATCTTCTCCTTCCTGTGTTCTAGGTGACCCCGCCACTGGCGTCTCTGACGAAGACGAGATGGCGAAGTTAAAGGACGGACAGGTGAGTACGTCACGTGTCACATGTCATGTGTCACGTGTCATTCAGATTACACTGTGTGACAATACCTTCTTGGTGATCAGTAAAATAACAACTATTCATCTAACCACAATATCGTGTCACACGTTTCATGTTAAAAGGCAATCATAACATTCTGCAGCCGAATATCAACGAATGAAACAATATGTACGCCATGTGACTCAAGCGAGCGCTCTGATTGGTTTAGATTAAACATTACTGCTCTAGTAGAAAGATACAATAGTCCGACATAAACGCGAGTTAAACCTTCAAACTGGATGGACATCAGAGCTAAACTTTTAACACAAGATCAGGCATATTATTGGCCTTTTTAAACCGGGCAGAAGTCTTAGTCTCCTGGAGGTCAGGACGAAACTTATTTTCTGGACACATTTTGAGACTTTACCTTGCGACCTAACAGTAACACACTGTATACTGTGGTTACGTTGTTGTGCACGTTTCGCCGGCTGGGCTGAAAACTCTTGAACGTTATCAGCAGCAGAGACGATATAACATTACGACTTAATGGTTTATATATAACGTGTCTCCTGATTTTGAGAGCTTAATCTTCGCTTAATGTTAGTACTGATGATACATTAAAATGCAATTATACTTGCCAAAACCACAAAGGCGATTTGCCTGCTATTGGCCTAATGGTGAACGATAGACGATGATTATATTTTCATCTTTCTTGCAAGGACTTCCGTGTAGCAACTAACACGATTTCTATGGTGGTTGTGAGACGTGTGGTTTGATGAAGTAATGCCAATTGCTTGACGATACGCAGAAGGACAATATGGAATTTAGTTAATGCTTCTATTCACAAAGCGTAACTTTTTACATTTCCTTGACAAAGATGCATAACACAACAGTTTGTCGCTATGCAACCGTATGTCATTCTGATGGAAAGTACGCTGCCCAACATGTGGTATTTGACGAAAACACCACACCCTAAAGTTTACGCCCTTTCAGAAGTAATGCGTTGTGAGAAAGGTGTATCGTGATGAATCAGATCAATCACAAAACAGTCGCGCGGATTTGCGTTTGTTAACATTTACACTCCATTGGCCATTATGAAGTATAGTCGTTCTTATAAAATCAGGTCACGCGGAGACAGGCAAGTTACGAATGCCATTAAACAGTATGACTGGTATGTGTCTTCCTTGTGTGTATTGCGGGTTGATATTCCTAGGAGAGCGGCGTGCGCAGGCAAACGTCTGTATCTATGATTATAATAAAGTAGTTTGTGACTTTGTATGTCTGTGTTTCTGTCTGTATGTCTGATCCCTCATATCTCCGCAGTTTCGCATATATGGGGCTGACAGTTTGTAGGCGTGCCCGGGGGTCCATGTTTGTAGGCGTGCCCGGGGGTCCATTTTGTAGGCGTGCCCGGGGGTCCATGGTGGTGGTTCATACATTAACAAATATTCGACATTTCCCCGGGTGGGTTTTACGTCAGCGGAACCAATGCGAACGTTTGACGTAAATTACGTAACTCAGAACAGTAGTAACGTGCAATTGTTAACACAGCCACGTGTGTTTCTGCCATTGTTAAATGATCTACGTCAAAGGTCCACCGAACGCGTCGTGAAACCGGCACGTGGTTTTTGGGGCATGAAGTTGTCATTACCATTGTCACTGCCCTACCAAAGCTTGTCTGTGTAGTGCAAGGAGTCGTAGGCTCTTCCATTGGTGGCCTTTGTGTCCTGTACAACGACGGGCAACTCGGCTAGTGCTCTGTTAAGCTACACATGAACGATTGTCCATTACCATAAAACACTACTTACGGTCAACCATATCCACCGCCACAAGCGGGAGACAACATTATTTCTACCATACTGCGTAACCAACATCATGAAATTGTCATTCTTCCCAGACTCAGCCAGGATGTAGAATAATTAGGCTACTTCGTACGTATCAACGCAGACAGCAGAGGTGTTTAACGAAAACATCCAGGGGCGCACGTCGCTGTAACCTCTCCGCGGTCATGTAGGCTTACACAGCACCTGTAAATAACGGCACGGACCAGGACACATTTGCACTTAGCGCTGTTTGTTAAGCGGCATCGTTACCAAACTCACTATATATATACACGACTGTACGAACTATCCCTTCGTAGAATGGTGCACAATATGGGGAAGAAGAAGATATACCTTTCTGTCAAAATGCGTTCTCACAGAAAGGTCAACATACTGGTTTTTGCCGGCGATTAGATACATAAATAACAATAATACAGCGAGTACGTCAGCCACAGCGCCACACGCCCGGGCAGTTAATCACAAAGCTTGTTTGATGCTGTGATTGATGATAAGATCAGTGTAGTCACTGCACCACAAACGTTTTTAGCGCTCGCGGTTAGGCGCTATGGATATGACGTTCTAAAAGTAGCAGCCTGACCTCGCCAGGACATTGAACCACATAACACTAACAGTCCGTTATAGCTAACACAATGTACCACAACACTAACAGTCCGGCAGAGCTTGTGTAGTAGCTTCAAAACAATACCACTCGAAAACACTACGGTAGTATTGTCAGCGTACGCTCAAAACACTACGGTAGTGTTTTCAATGTACACTCAAAACACTACGGTAATATTTCCAACGTATACGCACAAAACACTATAATGATCAAATTAACATAGCTATAGCTGCACCGGTTGTCATTTACGATAAACACTGGTGATAACAATATTAATTATATTTTGGCTAGATTTATATAATATTTTATGAAACATTCTACCATGCTCATATTTTTACATGCACCGGTTTCCAACTGAAATATATATTATTATACTCTATAATATATTAACTATCAATACATGGCTTGAAGCAATATCAAATACATGATATACTATGAGTGAGGGTTTTGAACTGAACCACCCTGACACAACCAGTCCGTAAGCCAGTCCGTAAGACAACACCCGGAAGATAGATGTGTACAATCAAATAATTTTCAGTTAGAAATACGCCGGTGTGTGTCCTATGTAATACACACACAACTTAAAGTATAATTATTATTACGCACCGCTACGATAATCCGCCAACCAGAGACGTCTGACACTAACAAATGTACACGTATTGGCTGCAGTCAAGCACGTGGGCGATATGAAAACGAAGTAATCACAGCCATGTTTGCATTATAGTTCAAGTAGACGTTTTCCGGTGAAAACATAGGAACGTATTTGTGTAGGCGGATCTCCAGGTTCAGTGACACCTGACAGGAAGGAATGACGTGGGTAGACATACGTATGTGGCATACAGTTAAACATACATTCATGTGTGTGTGTGTATATATATATATATATATATATATATATATATATATATATATATATATATATATATATATATATATATATACATATATTATTATATATATATATATATATATATATATATATATACATATATATATATATATATATATATATATATATATATATATATATATATATATATATATATATATATATATATAAATATATATATATATATATATATATATATATATATATATATATACACACACACGCGCGCGCACACACACACACACACACACACACACACACACACACACACAATATTACATAAACATGTATACATTAGACTCCGCTTAATATGATCACTTAATATGATCACTTAATATGATCACTTAATATGATCACTTAATATGATCACTTAATATGATCACTTAATATGATCACTTCGTGCCAAAGCAATTTGATTTTTTTGGAGATACATAAGCCACAGAGACGTAGAGAGATTCGCATAAAAAATACAGACAGAAAGACAGATAGACAGACACACAGAAAGACAGAGAGGCACTCATACATACGTTACATCAACGACAGACAAACAGACAAACGTATAACTGTTGAAAGACATACATTACTGTAACGACATACTGCCAACCAAACAAACAGACAGACGTATAACTGTTGAAAGACATACGTTACTGTAACGACATACTGCCAACCAGACAAACAGACAAACGTATAACTGTTGAAAGACATACGTTACTGTAACGACATACTGCCAACCAAACAAACAGACAGATGTATAACTGTTGAAAGACATAAGTTACTGTAACGACATACTGCCAACCAAACAAACAGACAAACGTATAACTGTTGAAAGACATACGTTACTGTAACGACATACTGCCAACCAAACAAACAGACAGACGTATAACTGTTGAAAGACATACGTTACTGTAACGACATACTGCCAACCAAACAAACAGACAGACGTATAACTGTTGAAAGACATACGTTACTGTAACGACATACTGCCAACCAAACAAACAGACAAACGTATAACTGTTGAAAGACATACGTTACTGTAACGACATACTGCCAACCAAACAAACAGACAGACGTATAACTGTTGAAAGACATACGTTACTGTAACGACATACTGCCAACCAAACAAACAAACAGACAGACGTATAACTGTTGAAAGACATACGTTACTGTAACGACATACTGCCAACCAAACAAACAGACAGACGTATAACTGTTGAAAGACATACGTTACTGTAACGACATACTGCCAACCAAACAAACAGACAAACGTATAACTGTTGAAAGGCATACGTTACTGTAACGACATACTGCCAACCAAACAAACAGACAAACGTATAACTGTTGAAAGACATACGTTACTGTAACGACATACTGCCAACCAAACAAACAGACAGACGTATAACTGTTGAAAGACATACGTTACTGTAACGACATACTGCCAACCAAACAAACAGACAGACGTATAACTGTTGTAAGACATACGTTACTGTAACGACATACTGCCAACCAAACAAACAGACAAACGTATAACTGTTGAAAGGCATACGTTACTGTAACGACATACTGCCAACCAAACAAACAGACAAACGTATAACTGTTGAAAGACATACGTTACTGTAACGACATACTGCCAACCAA
>OY759268.1:25961718-26071718 GCA_963662155.1 Lamellibrachia columna
GAGCCAATACATTCTTCATCACTTACTCTAAGGGACAGCATGCGTGATGTAGAGTTTGGTCACAATGACGCAGTACCTACTTCATCACTTACTCTAAGGGACAGCATGCGTGATGTAGAGTTTGCTCACAATGACGCAGTACCTACTTCATCACTTACTCTAAGGGACAGCATGCGTGATGTTGAGTTTGGTCACAATGATGCAGCACCTACTTCATCACTTACTCTAAGGGACAGCATGAGTGATGTAGAGTTTGCTCACAATGACGCAGTACCTACTTCATCACTTACTCTACGTGACACCATACGTCATGCAGGGTTTAGTCTCGGTTGTGCAGTACACACTTCATCACCTACTCTACGTGACACCATACGTCATGCAGGGTTTAGTCTCGGTTGTGCAGTGCACACTTCATCACCTACTCTAAGTGTTCTTGGCGACATCGAGTAATGTTGCATTAACACTTTTATGTATATTAATTAGTGTCTCTAATTTATGTGTTGACGATTGCAAATGTTGCAAAGTTATCTGGGGTATGACTTTATCGATTGTAACAGACGTAGACATGCTTTCCAACGCTGACAACCGGCACACATAGAAAACGGGAAACTCGCGGCAAAACACAATTTATTTTGAAAATCAATAAAAAACATCCCAAATAAATCATGTTTCAACCAAAGATATCGCTAGGGTGAACACAGCATGCCGTTTAGCCTGCTATGGTACCCGTGCTGGTTGGCCTGGACTGTTGACTGTTCAACTGTTCACAAAATGACCTTTTTTGCCTGGCGCGTATTTTAAGCTTCACTGGATGCTTTTAGACCGCGATGATGGTGATTAATGCACAATTTCGACAGCTGCCGCTATGGCGTGTTGTTGCTGAGATATGTCACTATACTCACGTTGTTCATGTGTCACTAAGTTCAGGTTTTTATGTGTCATTACTTTCACGTTGTTGTGTGACACTAGGTTCACGTTGTTATATGACATTACGTTCAGGTTGTTTATGTGTCGTTATGGTACCACTGTTATCTGACACAACGTTCACATTGTTATGTGACGCAACGTTCACGTTGATAAATGACACTACGTTCACTTTGGTAAGTGACACTATGTTCACGTTGTTATGTGACACTACGTTTACGTTGCTTGAATCAACTATAACGTCACCCTCTCGTGTGACCTCTCAACTAAGTTGGTGGACACATACAAGGTGACATTGCGTGAATCAATTAACCTCATCCTGCCATGGAATCTCACAACTAGGTTCGTTGAGATGGAACAGTGCACATCCTCACGGCCAACTCAACAACTAATCCCGCGACTCGCTGCCCCGCTTTGTGAGTTGAGATAGAACAGTGCACATCCTCACGGCCAACTCAACAACTAATCCCACGACTCGCTGCCCCGCTTTGTGAACTCACGGGTATAACGACAAGTCACGTCATTGTGTCACCAATACATCGTTGACAAGGCAATCTCGTCTCTGCCATCGTCGCCGTCAAAACGATTACTTGACCTGCTGTTTGACGGGGTCTGCAATACGTCGAACAAAGATGGCGACTGTACTGCCCAGAGTATCACTCAGCTATCGTTTACAATTCAACTTGTTTCATTTCAAAGAACCCAGATGGGCGATTGGTTCTATTCACTATTTACCTTTCAACGATTGTACAATGGTTGTTGGGCTTGCTCTGGTCGAATGTCAAACGCGTGTCCTTATTTCGCGCCTGTACAGATTCTTCGTAGAATTGGCTTTAGAATAGATTTGGAATAGAATAGATTTGGAATGGCATCACACATAAATGTTTGTGACACACCAGGGTGTATAGTTCAGGGTGAATAACCCAGGGTGAATGTTAGATTGTATTCCACGTGGCAATGCATCAAATACAACATTTCAATCAACTGTGAAGATAATCGTCTTCGTCACCACATTCAATGTTCGCTGACTATGGCTATCAAGTGTTTCGTTTAGTCTATTTGGTAGCTAAAGTCGTTGGTTATTAATTGGTAATTAGTATTACCGTACGGGTTAAGTATCGTCAAGTGTTAGCAGTAATAATGGCATTTCACTGAGCCGACGCATTGTCTGCAATGTCCATTGGCCTGTGATTGTGACATTAATAAGTCAATTGCCATCACTAATGTCAATATCGAGAACAAGGACCATGCATCGATCACTGATCTCAGTAACAGAAGGACATGAAACGTGTTGCTGCTTGAGCAGTAATAGGTTGTAATGACGTAGACATCTAAGGTACGCTAAGTGTGAGTTTGGTTGTTGGGCTTTACTTAGTAGTATTAATCTCTGGTACGTTAAATATTGATATTGTGAATATTATTATCGATACAGTGCAACAACCAGTGGATCATTCGATGCCACTGAACGACGATATGACGACACCGATATATTCAGACAATGGAATCGAAGGACGTGGATCCCGATACTTGGCATTATATTACATTGCACGGCATACTTATGCACAGTGAAGGTTGGCTTACTAAGTGGGATTAGTGTTTTGTATATAGAGTGAATACCACAGGAGTTTAACCCCTCATTCATTTACCAGGGCTGAACAATTGAACGTTTAATTGTGTGACGTGTTCTTAATGTAAGATACAGTTCCTGGGTCCAGTGTATCTGTTATTATACCGTACGGTTCTAATGTCGAAGACAATGGATTTGTGGATCCTCATTAGATCACCACAAAGTGAATACTCTCGGGTACGGCGGCTCGGCAGTCAGAGAGTCGGACTGTGAACTGAGATGACCGGGGTTTGAGTCCATCTGCGGCCATTTTTAAGCTTGGACAATTTCGTTCACCCCACCTTGCCTGTGTCTTTCGGGAGAGACGATGAAAGCCGTTGGTCCCGTCTAACTGGTGTCTATGCTAGGGGAAGTAAACGCTCCCACACAGGGGTAAATGTGTGACCAGTCGTGGACTCGTTGACTCTAGTCGGAACATAGGATGGGCAGCTGCATTAGCGGCTGTGTGAAACCATCGTACAACCGGCGGTATTGCCGAGAGCTACGACCGAGTATTACATATAAGTATTACATATAAGTATAAGGCTCCAACAAAACCGTGTATGAGTAAAACTCACGCAGAATAACGATGTTGATGGTGACGATTATTATGGTGACGATTGTGATGATGACGACGATGATGACGAAGATGATGAGGATGATGACAATTATGGCGATGATAATGGCGGTCATCACGATGCTGATTATTATTATTGTTATTAATATTATTGTTATTATTATTATTAGTATTATTACTATTATTATTATTATTATTATTATTGTTATTATTGATATTATTATTCCTAGAATACACTAGATGTCAAAATCTCCCGCAAGTGTTGCACTGAAATACCAGCCAGACATATTGAGTGGACACAGTAGAACGCATTAGGTTTCAGCACGTGCACGGTCAGGAACTCGTCTCTACAGCTCAATGTGTTTAGGAAACTATGGTCGAAAGGCGACTTGCAATGGCAGTGAGCGAGTGCTTACTCGGGTATCCCTGCCACAACCCTATATCCGCACCCTCACCCTTGCGCTCTCTCCCATCCAAATGTTCTCCCTCACGCCGATGTTCCCTGGTAGGGAACGCCACGGGTGACTTGAGAGTTTGCCCAGTGCCGTTGGCAGTCTAAACAACTGATCTCTTTGAAGAGCGCGTGGAACAAGAGGACATCCGCTGTTGCACAACGGGTTGTACCGGTCCCATACACTGGAGTATGTTTACTCTGTGGCGCCGTGGCAGTGTTAGGACGTAGACTCTCAATCAAGGAGACAGGCGCTCGAGTGATCTCGTTGTCGTTTCTAAACGTGGGCAATTTCCTTCGTTCCACGTTGGCTCAGTTCACCCAGCTGTGTAAATGCGCATATGGTTGTGTAGATGTTGGTGGATGGATATATGAACGAATTTTCTTCGCACAGCAGTAGTAGCGTGGCTGAATTCTTCCCAGAGAAGTCGGGTTGGTGATGGAATGAACATATCTGCCAAGGATGAAGGGCAAAGCGATTTGAGCGGTCCCAAAGCTACGCAGACATCCACCTTTACCTTACATTAAGCATTACCGGTGGATCGTTCGTTGTGAACACAACAGGCCGGTTGATCGTTCGTTGTGAACACAACAGGACGGTGGTCGTTCATTGTGAACACCACAGGCCGATGGATCGTTCGTTGTGAACACAACAGGCCGGTGGATCGTTCATTGTGAACACAACAGGCCGATGGATCGTTCGTTGTGAACACAGCAGGCCGGTGAATCGTCCACTCTGAACACAACAGTCCAGTGGATCGTCCACTCTGAACACACCGGTCTGGTGGATCGTCCACTCTGAACTCACTGGTCTGGTGGATCATCCACTCTGGACACACAACGGTCTGGTGGATCGTCCACTCTGAACTCACCAGTCTGGTGGACCGTCCACTCTGAACACACTGGTCTGGTGGATCGTCCACTCTGAACACACGGGTCTGGTGGATCGTCCACTCTGAACACACCGGTCTGGTGGATCGTCCACTCTGAACTCACCGGTCTGGTGGATCGTCCACTCTGAACTCACCGGTCTGGTGGATCATCCACTCTGAACTCACAGGTCTGGTGGATCGTCCATTCTGAACACACGGATCTGGTGGATATTTTAAACTTTGAAATAACTATAGTCAGCAAACATGTTTAATGCGCTGGACATGTCGGACGTTTGACGACGAAATTGTGCACCATGAGACGGTTTGGAGAGGCTTGATGTTTTAGATGGAGACGTATCCGAAAGGCGTGTATTGGCGCATTGCAGTTGTCAGTAATCAGCCAGTTTTTAATGTAAACACGTTGTTGCGCAACCAGAAGAGCTACACACAATTTGGTTCGAAGTGATGACAATAGCAACAACTACAACAATGACAATATCAACAACTACAACAATGATAATAGCAACAACTACAACAATGACAATAACAACAACTACAACAATGACAATAGCAACAACTACAACAATGACAATATCAACAACTACAACAATGACAATAGCAACAACTACAACAATGACAATAGCAACAACTACAACAATGACAATAACAACAACTACAACAATGACCATCATTGATTACGTATAAATAGACGACACATATAGCGCCAGAAGTGTCTACCATATTCTCCTGCGGTCAACAGGATTCTGACTGAGAGAGACGCGTCCCCCGATAACGCCATTGAAAACTATTTCTTGGCCCATCAGGCACGCTTAAGTACCCTCTTTGGTTGGTTGTGCATCGACATTACGTTTGGTGAATATAAATAGAGCAGACTGAGTGTGAGGTAAATATGACAGGTCGTGCCGAACCAGATATAAATAGAGCAGACTGAGTGTGAGAGAAATATGACAGGTCGTGCAGAACCAGATATAAATAGAGCAGACTGAGTGTGAGAGAAATATGACAGGTCGTGCATAACCAGATATAAATAGAGCAGACTGAGTGTGAGAGAAATATGACAGGTCGTGCAGAACCAGATATAAATAGAGCAGACTGAGTGTGAGAGAAATATGACAGGTCGTGCCGAACCAGATATAAATAGAGCAGACTGAGTGTGAGAGAAACATGACAGGTCGTGCAGAATCAGATATAAATAGAGCAGACTGAATGTGAGAGAAATATGACAGGTCGTGCAGAACCAGATATAAATAGAGCAGACTGAGTGTGAGAGAAATATGACAGGTCGTGCCGAACCAGATATAAATAGAGCAGACTGAGTGTGAGAGAAACATGACAGGTCGTGCAGAATCAGATATAAATAGAGCTGACTGAATGTGAGAGAAATATGACAGGTCGTGCAGAACCAGATATAAATAGAGCAGACTGAGTGTGAGAGAAATATGACAGGTCGTGCAGAACCAGATATAAATAGAGCAGACTGAGTGTGAGAGAAATATGACAGGTCGTGCAGAACCAGATGCATAATAACAGCCAAATGTTTGGCGAAGTGTTGTTTTCACCCTGTGTTCCAGTTAGAGCGAATATGATTAAGTAAAACAGTTGTTAAGACCTGTCTGTTCGTTGTACGGTCTTGACAGATATGAACAATCAGCAAAGACTGTTTTGGCTAATTTGTTATATCTTTCCAGGTCGTTCCAAACTTCGCCATTTCATCAGCGACTAACGTCCCCCAATTTTTTTGTGGTCTTCTCAGTTTTCGTTTACCTCAAGAATTACATTCTAGGGTCTGGCTCATGACACTGGTGGGTTCTTTCTGGGCGGTGTGTCCTGTCCCCAAGTTCATTTCCTTTTCTCTATCCCTTGCGTTATGCTATGTTGGACCGTATCGTGAGTTCTCTGTTTGTGATCGTGTCTTGTCATCGACCAGGCCGCTTTACTTAGGCGATAAACACAGGGCTCCTCACTGAAACGTCCACCACAACTGTTGCCACAGCCACAAACACTGGCCTCCAAACCGTCTGGCTCTACAACCGTCTGGCTCTACAACCGTCTGGCTCTACAACCGTCTGGCTCTACAACCGTCTGGCTCTACAACCGTCTGGCTCTACAACCGTCTGGCTCTACAACCGTCTGGCTCTACAACCGCTACTAGCACATTAATGCCGCTACAACCAGCACCGTCATCACCTGATCACCGTCATCACCTGATCACCGTCATCACCTGATCACCGTCATCACCTGATCACCGTCATCACCTGATCACCGTCATCACCTGATCACCGTCATCACCTGATCACCGTCATCACCTGATCACCGTCATCACCTGATCGGCAGCAGCAACATCAGCTGTTGCTAACGTCGTCATCATAATCATTATCATATTAACATAATAATCATTATGTTCACTGTCGTCGTCGTCGTCGTCGCCGTTGTTGTCATTATCATCATCATCATCGTCGTCGTCGTCGTCGTCAACATCGTGATAATGATCATGATTATCATGATGATCATCATTATTATCATGACCATCATGATCATCATCATGACCATAATCATTATCAGTATCACTACCACCGCCATCATCATCACCATCATCATCATCGTCGCCACTACTAACACCACCAGTACAAAGTAAGTACCATTCTCTAAACTTAAATTTGAATTCCTTCCGTCACAGCACGTCTCTCGTATTTATCCTACTGTGAACAAATATCCCCAGGCCACGTATCCTAATTGCTTGAAATACTGCACTACCGTTATAACGGTCGACGGCCGCCATAAATAACTTGGAACACATTAAACGTACTTAATGTGTAATCGAGCGTGTAAAAGTTGTCGTCACGGCCAGAGTTTACTGAACGTTTGTGACTGTTGTCAGAAACGAAAACATGTTTATTCGGTTCGGCGTAATCGTTGTACGTTACCTTACACATGCTCTTCGGGCCTGGTTGTCTGCAAGTCTGTCTGTTTTTCTGTCCTTTGTCTGCCTGTCTCTGTATCTGTCTATGCATGTCTCTCTCTCCCTATATATATATATATATATATATATATATATATATATATATATATATATATATATATATATATATATATATATATATATATATATATATGTATCTCTCTGTCTGTCTGTCTCTCTTTCTCTCTCTCTCCCTCCCCTTCTATCATATCTCTCCTCTCTCACTGTTCTCCCTCTCTCTCTAGCTTTCTCTGTCATGTTGCCCTCGGGCGACCCACGTTTGCCTTCAGGTGTCTATGTCAGAGCCGTCAGACATGGGATGCCTTCTTTCATTTCTAGTCTGATCCAATTCCATCCTCTTATGCTTACTTCTTTACTTTGGCTTGAATCAGTGTCTTCATTTGGCACTAAGTATGTCCACCTGACTTTTAGTATGTTCCTTCAAAACTTGAATATGTCCAGCTTCTGGTTGTCACAATCATTTACTTTTCCAACTCCGCCAAAACAGGGATATGTCTGCAGCGTTCATCCGTCGCTCTGTAAACCATGTCAAACAGGTCATTAACAATACGTAACTATGCATGTAGAGTCATGTCCTAAACGCAGTAAACGTATCAATCTTTTGATGAGTCAACTAGTCGCTCCGTCACAAACGGCAGGGTTAATAATTAATAGCATCTGAGGGCATGGGACGTTAGGTCGGTCCCGAGAGACGGATCCTCCTGGTCTAATATAATAACTTCATGCAGTGTGCACGACAGTAATGCCGTAGTTGACTCCCTAATAACGTGTCTATATATAGTAACTTCATGCAGTGTGCACGACAGTAATGCCGTAGTTGACTCCCTAATAACGGGTCTATACAGTAACTTCATGCAGTGTGCACGATAGTAATGCCGTAGTTGACTCCCTAATAACGGGTCTATGTGGTAACTTCATGCAGTGTGCACGACAGTAATGCCGTAGTTGACTCCCTAATAACGGGTCTATGTGGTAACTTCATGCAGTGCGCACGACAGTAATGCCGTAGTTGACTCCCTAATAACGGGTCTATATAGTAATTTCATGCAGTGTGCACGACAGTATTGCCGTAGTTGACTCCCTAATAACGGGTCTATGTGGTAACTTCATGCAGTGCGCACGACAGTAATGCCGTAGTTGACTCCCTAATAACGGGTCTATATAGTAACTTCATGCAGTGTGCACGACAGTAATGCCGTAGTTGACTCCCTAATAACGGGTCTATATAGTAACTTCATGCAGTGTGCACGACAGTATTGCCGTAGTTGACTCCCTAATAACGGGTCTATATAGTAACTTCATGCAGTGTGCACGACAGTAATGCCGTAGTTGACTCCCTAATAACGGGTCTATATAGTAACTTCATGCAGTGTGCACGACAGTATTGCCGTAGTTGACTCCCTAATAACGGGTCTATATAGTAACTTCATGCAGTGTGCACGATAGTATTGCCGTAGTTGACTCCCTAATAACGGGTCTATATAGTAACTTCATGCAGTGTGCACGACAGTAATGCCGTAGTTGACTCCCTAATAACGGGTCTATATAGTAACTTCATGCAGTGTGCACGACAGTATTGCCGTAGTTGACTCCCTAATAACGGGTCTATATAGTAACTTCATGCAGTGTGCACGACAGTATTGCCGTAGTTGACTCCATAATAACGGGTCTATATAGTAACTTCATGCAGTGTGCACGACAGTATTGCCGTAGTTGACTCCCTAATAACGGGTCTATATAGCAACTTCATGCAGTGTGCACGACAGTAATGCCGTAGTTGACTCCCTAATAACGGGTCTATATAGTAACTTCATGCAGTGTGCACGACAGTATTGCCGTAGTTGACTCCCTAATAACGGGTCTATGTGGTAACTTCATGCAGTGCGCACGACAGTAATGCCGTAGTTGACTCCCTAATAACGGGTCTATATAGTAACTTCATGCAGTGTGCACGACATTAATGCCGTAGTTGACTCCCTAATAGCGGGTCTATGAAATTATAGTAAAATCTGGTCGTGATGTTTACTCGAACACGACACATTTAGTGTTCCGTAAACTTGCCCAACCAAACACTCTGCTATAAATAGTGTACGCACCCTCAGCCTGATAGGTTTTTCGTAAACATCGGTAAATGCATTCCACCAGTGACTGCGACCTCTGCTGAAATTGAAAAGAAGACTGCACGAAGCAGGCTCAACTATCAGTTACGCGGTGGTGGTTGATGCCGGCTGGCAAAAACCTGTTTTGCGTGGGAATAAAAACGGTCGATGATTATATTCGTATAATTGGGTGTATCAAGTAAAGTGATATTACAACGAGGCATAAAAGCAGCACGCGACACGCATAAGTTATTCTACTAATTCAGAGGATCCGTTAAAGTATATATGGATGTTTCAGTTATTTGTATCAGGGTGTTACGAACAAAGGGGTGCGTAGCCTCCATGCCAAGGACGTCCGGAGACACAGCAACGAAAGCTTCGTTTTCCTGTGCTTCGAATGGTGCATTCTGAAAATGTCTTGGAAAAGACTCCTCGCGCTACCAGTTCATTCGAATGTGTAACTAAGTACCTTGTTACAGACAGTGGTGGATACAAATTAACGATTAATCTTCGTGCGGTAATTGCGGAATGGCTGAATGCTTCCCAGATAAGTCGAGCTGGTGTTGGAATGAACAAGTCTGCCAGAGGTGAAGTGTAAAGCGCTCTGAATGGCCCAAATGATCGGACGGAGCGCTATATAACAATTTACCTGTACATTTTACGTATTGCATAAATTATCTATGCTACGTGCTAAGACGTCAGGTTAGTTATCAACGGAGGTAGAAGAGATGAACATTTGTCAGGATTGTTACCTGTGTAGATTTTGTACAAACATTTTCTGGCAAAACGCCTGCGGCAACACGACAAACAGCCTGGTTTCTCACGGTACCGGCTCGCTCTGGTACAGCGAACGTTGTGTATTGAATGGTCTCCCTCGGCATAGCCTTCGAGAAACAGCAGCTAATTGACTCGTCGCTTCAACAGATCGGCGCTGTCCCACGCAAAGTGCATGGGATAGCACCGTTCTGATGTAGCAGCTATAAACCAACTAGTTAATTCCCTCTCCCACTCCTCCCTTTCCTTCTCCCTCTCATTCCCTCCCTCCCTCCCTCCTTCCCTTCCTCCTCCCTCCGTCGTTTCCTCCCTCCCTCTCTCTCCCTCCCTTCCACCTCTCTCTCTTTATCTGTCTATATGTCTCTTGTCACACACACACACACGCACGCACGCACGCACGCTCGCACTCACGCGCGCACACACACACACACACACGCGCACACACACACACACACACACACACACACACACACACACACACACACACACACACACACACACACACACACACACACACACACACACACACACACACTATCTCTTTCTCTCCCTCTCATTTCTCAGGTTCCACTGAGAAATGTCTCCTTCTCCATTCTTTCCCCTTTTCCCTTTATTCCCCGTCCCCTTCTCCATCCCCTTTTACCATCGATTCCTCCTTCCTCCTTCCCCCTCACCATCCCCTTTTCCGATCCGTGTCTTCCATAAAACCAGCATTGAAGCATTATACAGCCGAGCAGTGTTGGTCGATGTAGAGGCGAACACGTGTGTTTGTACAGAGCACACAACGTTGTTGCTATAACCGAACAAACATGTCTTCGCGTAGGTGGAATACTCTGCAGGTTCTTTGTTGTGAACGTGTCGC
Organism: Lamellibrachia columna; assembly: GCA_963662155.1. Taxonomy (NCBI): domain Eukaryota; kingdom Metazoa; phylum Annelida; class Polychaeta; order Sabellida; family Siboglinidae; genus Lamellibrachia; species Lamellibrachia columna. The sequence continues at coordinate 25,972,885 of OY759268.1, forward strand.
TATATGTCAGCCCGCGTTAAGTTACCATTTAACACCCTGCATGGGGTATCTACTTCTCTTAGCACAGAGACGTCCAGTTGTGTTGTTCTATGCGAGTAGGCAATTTAAAACTCAAATCATTTAGTCCAAGGCGAATGAGGTGTGTTAGTGTTGACATTTTTAGTGCGTCACTGGACAGGTGGAGTGACCAGATATCTGTCTCTCTCTTTATTTGTCTATATGTCTATATGTCTATGTGTCTCTCTGTCTCTCTGTCACTCACTCACTCACTCACTCACTCACTCACTCACTCACTCACTCACTCACTCACTCACTCACTTACTCACTCTCTCACTTATTCACTCTCTCTCTCTCTCTCTCTCTCTCTCACTATCTCACTATCTCTCTCTCTCTCTCTCTCTATATATATATATATATATATATATATATATATATATATATATATATATATATATATATATATATATATATATATATATATATATATATATATATATATATATATATATATATATATATATGTATATATATATATATATATCCCTCTCTGCATGGTGTTGTAAAACAAAATTGTGGTTATTACATTACCACTATGTACTTCACTCTGTCTTCCTCTTTTATTCCTTGTATCAATCATTCTCATTTCCCAAGTTCAGCCACTGTCGATCTCTCCTTCTCCACTCCTTCCCTTCCCCTTTCCCCGCCATTCCCATTTTCCAATCGATTCCCTCCTCTGCCTTCCTCCCCCCCTCCCCTGCCCCCTTTTCCGAGCCGCGTCGTCCACCCAACCAGCCTTGTGGCCGAGCAGTGTCGGTTATGTAACGGCGAACACGTGTGTTTCTGCGGAGCACACAACGGTCTTGTTGTAACCAGACAAACATGTCTTCGCGTAGGCGGAATATTGTCCAGGTTGTGAATGCGACGCTATATGTGAGTCCGCGCCAGGTTACATTTTAAAAGACCCCTGCATGGGGTCTTTACTCATCTTAGCACAGAGACATGTTGTTGACGGCAGAGCGGTATGCAGTAAAATTAAGTTAATAGAATAGCGTGGAGGGATGCAACATCCCGGAGGACAGCGAGGGGTCAAAATGGCTTGTGTCTTTAATAAATCAAGCAAGTTAAGTAGTTTTAATTATATGACAAGTTTTACTAATTACATTCCGAAACTTTCATTGACGTGCCGGGGGCGTTCTGTGATAGCGGGGTTAGGAACGTCACCTCACGTTACGGCGGCAGAACATCAAAGGCTGTTCTCACGCGGCGACGTGCAGTCATCAAATTAATGTTGATGACATGACGTACACACCCTTAACTTCGCCTAACATCGTAGTCTGGAGTGAAGTAACAAGAGTTTTTTTTAACATGGATGTTACACAAATGAACAATGTATCGGTACTACTACAACATAGAGAGAGAGATAGAGAGAGAGAGAAAGGGAGAGTGAGAGAGAGGAGAGAGAACGAGAGAGAGAGAGAGAGAGAGAGAGAGAGAGAGAGAGAGAGAGAGAGAGCGAGGGGAGAGGGGAGAGAGACAGATAGATAGAGAGAGTGAGAGAGAGGGAGAGAGAGAGCGATAGCGAGAGAAAGAGAGAGAGAGAGAGAGAGAGAGGGAAGGATGGATATATATATATATATATATATATATATATATATATATATATATATATATATATATATATATATATATATATATATATATATATATATATATATATATATAGTTGTGTTGTGCCTAATTAGATATACAATGCAGTTAGTTTCACCGTATTATTCACAAGCCCACGTCTCTTTCTCTTGTGTTTCTGAACATGGGCCGTGCTGTCCCCTCAAGCATTCTTGCGATCGACAAAGTGTACAACGCTATAAAAAACAGATTCAACGACAAGAGATTGACGAATTTGACGGAAAGAGAATGTTGGGAGAGACTCCTGGTCGTGAATACTACACCTGCACTGTGTCTTCATCTGACACACGATGTTTCTATTTGTTACAGGACATCAAAGATCACTGCAAGAAGGCGCTTTCGAACGTCGGTGCAGATGACGACGTCTGTGACGTAAGTAGGCAGTCACGTGACGGCCGCTGCCGCGCGAAATATTACACCCAAAGATTGCGAAGTGAACGCCTTTAAAAGTATGCAAACGGTTAACGAAAATGCATATGCAACTAAAAATAAACAAGTTGCGCAAAACGGCAGCGCAGCCTCGTCTAAGCCTCTGTTGAGGAAATGTTGTAACGGACGAGTTGGCCGCTAAGGACAGTGGAAGGTGGCGTGCGATTGTTTCCGCCCTGTGCGAACGAAGCCTTTGGCGCAAGAGAATAAAAGAAGAAGAAAGGATGGTCACTGACCGATCGCGTAGCAACACTACGGTCATATTAAGCCAAACGCACCAACATTCCATTTGAGTTACTGGGCTGGGTTGAAATTGAGGGCATCATATTTAGGAGTGTTTTTTTAAGAAACATCAAATAGGTCATCTTTAATGAATACCACACAGGAAATAAGTTAATTGATTATTAACATGCTGTGAACATTTATAGAATATCGATGAACAAATGGTGCCGAAAAAGGGAACAATGGAAATAACTGTGGTCTTGCCCCTGCTGTTTCAGTTCTACGCCGATGCCATGCAGTATGAGTACGACATGAACGCGGCGACGTACGAACTGAAGCAGAGTTTGGCGGCCAACTCGGCCGAGGGCGAGGGTGGTCCGGCGCTTATCTTCAAAAACATTCAGGTGGGACAAATAAACGTATACATACATCCAAGTTCTGCTTTAAACCTCTGTAGACCCCTGAAGACTCATGTAGACTCCTGTAGACTCCTGTAGACTCCTGTAGACTCCTGTAGACCCCTGTAGACTCCTGTAGACCCATGTATACCCATGTAGACCCCTGTATACTCATGCAGACCCATGTAGACCCCTGTAGAACCCTGTAGACCCATGTAGACCCATGTAGACCCCTGTAAACTCCTGTAGACCCCTGTTGACCCCTGTAGACCCATGTAGACCCCTGTAGACCCCTATAAACCCCTGTAGACCCCTGTAGATCCATGTAGACCCCTATAAACCCGTGTAGACTCCTGTACACCCCTGTAGACCCCTGTAGACCCCTATAAACCCCTGTACACCCTGTAGACCCATGTAGACCCATGTAGACCCCTATATACCCCTGTATACCCTTGTAGACCCCTTTGCACCCCTATAAACCCCTGTAGACCCATGTAGACCCTTGTAGACTCCTGTAGACCCATGTAGACCCCTGCAGGGAGTCAGCTAGGACATTACTGCTGTCCACACTGCCTGCTCGGCCTCTCACACTCCCGACCGGGAAGCACCTCCGACCACGGGAGCTAGAACTAGTGGGTTAGACCACCAGTCTGTGAATCCAAGACAGGTTACACATTTACCCCCTGTGTGGGTTCTTCCATACCTTCTGGCACAGACACTATGTAGAAATGACCAACAACTTTTATTGTCTCTTAAAAAAGACACTGGCAAAGTGGAGTGAACGAACTTTCCCAAGTTTCGATGCGGCGGTAGATGTAATCGAACCATCGTCATCTTGATCGACATTCGGGTGCTCTAACCTCTAGACCACCGCTTCCCCAAAACGTATACACGGGACTCCGCTTAACACAATCAATTCGGGCCAGGGGAATTTGATTATTGTTAAGCGACTGATTCACTTAAGCGGCGCCTATTAACACGGCGGAAATAGGGAATGATTATGAACTCAGCCAATATTATTGATTCTACTAAGCGGCTGATTCGGCTCTTCGTGATTCTGTTAAGCGGAGTCCGCTGTGCATACGTATACAGCACACAGTGATATTATCACTATAAACAAAAACACGTCATGTTGAATAAACTTACATCACCCAGTATCACTGACAAGGCTCGTTTCTCATTGTCACTTCGCGAATACCCTGACCCACGTTCGGTGACTAATATGCAAGTCACGTCAGCCACTCAGTGGGTTACAACAACAACCGTGTAACGCGTGTAAAAAGAACGAGCATTCGTCGTTACGCAAACCTTGTGCAACCGCGTCAGTGAGCACCACACACCCATTACTTCAGGTCGATGCACAACAAGTGTAAACACCACGGAACACGACTTCAAGCCAAACACCGTTCAAAAACATCGGACGCAGACATACCGGGCGAATGTTTGTTAAGGGAGATTTGGTGTGTTCAGCCAACGGCGAAATCGTTACCTGCTGTTAGACGCTATCCTCGTGGTTCGGCAGTCTGCCGGTGACGCCATGCTGTGTGTTGTGTAGAACAGAGTGCATGAGCGCTGGCTCGTAGTAGCATGGCTGCATAACTTACTCCTGTAAGTTTATATGTCACTGTCGCAACTTATTTAATCCCACTAAGACAAATACAATAAATGAACGAGTTGCATAGTGAGTTTATTTTGTCAATCACAACAATTGTAAAGTATACAGGTAGACATTTTGACGAAGATTGTTGATGAACAAATCTTTGTAGTTTCATAATGGGTTTATTTTACACATACACGGCGATTACAACCAATAACCATGCATACATGCACACACGTACGTACGCACGCACACACATGCGACACACATGCACGCGCGCAAACTTACGCATGTACACTTTCCCAACAAGATCCCATAGGTTAGTCAGTCGGTCTTTGGTGAATACTCTCATCTAGGCACAGCAATCTTTAGTGAAGACTCTCATCTAGGCACAGCAATCTTTGTTGAAGACTCTCATCTAGGCACAACAATCTTTGTTGAAGACTCTCATCTATGGACATCAATCTTTGGTGAAGACTCTCATCTAGGCACAGCAATCTTTAGTGAAGACTCTCATCTAGGCACAACAATCTTTAGTGAAGACTCTCATCTAGGCACAACAATCTTTGTTGAAGACTCTCATCTATGGACATCAATCTTTGGTGAAGACTCTCATCTAGGCACAGCAACCTTTAGTGAAGACTATCACCTAGGGACAGCAATCTTTGGTGAAGACTCTCATCTAGGCACAACAATTTTTGTTGAAGACTCTCATCTAGGGACATCAATCTTTGTTGAAGACTCTCATCTATGGACATCAATCTTTGGTGAAGACTCTCATCTAGGCACAACAATCTTTGTTGAAGACTCTCATCTAGGGACATCAATCTTTGGTGAAGACTCTCATCTATGGACATCAATCTTTGGTGAAGACTCTCATCTCGGCACAACAATCTTTGTTGAAGACTCTCATCTATGGACATCAATCTTTGGTGAAGACTCTCATCTAGACACAGCAATCTTTAGTGAAGACTCTCATCTATGGACATCAATCTTTGGTGAAGACCCTCATCTCGGCACAGCAATCTTTGTTGAAGACTCTCATCTATGGACATCAATCTTTGGTGAAGACTCTCAACTAGGCACAGCAATCTTTGTTGAAGACTCTCATCTATGGACTTCAATCTTTGTTGAAGACTCTCATCTCGGCACAGCAATCTTTGTTGAAGACTCTCATCTATGGACATCAATCTTTGGTGAAGACTCTCATCTAGGCACAGCAATCGTTGTTGAAGACTCTCATCTATGGACATCAATCTTTGGTGAAGACTCTCATCTAGACACAGCAATCTTTAGTGAAGACTCTCATCTATGGACATCAATCTTTGGTGAAGACTCTCATCTAGACACAGCAATCTTTGGTGAAGACTCTCATCTATGGACATCAATCTTTGGTGAAGACTATCATCTGGGCACAGCAATCTTTGGTGTGGCGTGTTGATGGTCTAAAGAACAATACATCATTAACATACCTTTCATACACATTTGTATAAAAATCATGCATAACAATGTACGCATTGCAACTGGGATAACGTATTGACATGCACGTAAATAAACAATTGACCAACATTAAGTACGGTTGATCGCTTCTAAAGTTATATTTGAAGATAAAATGCGATGTTTACGTTATCTTAGAACCTGATCAAGTGCTACAACGTATGGAGGTCAAAGGTGGAAGGTCTCACAGAGAAGGTCATGGGACTGCCCTCTCTCCAGGTAGACCAAGGCAAGATGCAACATACGAAGACAATGAAGTCTCTGTGCTCCGTGCAGACATCGCAGGTAAGTGGTCGTCAGTCGAGAGAAATCTGAAATTTTGAATTATATGTAAGTGGTGGATCGAGGAGCTAATTAGATAAAGGTTGTCATTGTTTATGTTCAATTTGTTTGTTTGCTCGCTCCCCCAGCCTCTCGCCCACCCACTAGCCCACTTACTCGCCCACCCGCTCGCCCACCCACTCTCCCACCGACTCGCCAAATCACTCGCCCACCCACTCGCCCAACGCTCACCTACCCGCCCGCCCGCCTGCCCGCCCGCCTGCCCGCCCAGCTAAGGAGGCTAATCATGTTTTAAAAGACGACGGCGACCTATCACTAAGAGCCTTAAATGTGATAAATGACTAGTGGAATACGCAAATACTTGGAGATAGTGTTTAGGGACAACTGTTAGTGAAATACGCAAATATCTTCAGCAGTAGACTAATCTACTACAAAGGGATGATCATTGAAACTCTTTAGTAACGTCATAGGGCAATCATATTTGCCTGTCACGAGGTATTAATTCTTTATTGATTGTTTAACGGAGTTCACCGTCGTTTCTCTGCAGGTGAACGTGAAAGAGGGCGATGAGTTGATCATCACAGATACGACACAACCAAACAGGTTTAAGGTAAGACGCATCCAAATTACCACTTGTCAACAACTTGCAGGGATAGGCTACAAGGAGAACCGCAGAGAGCAGCAGCAGAGCGACCACGTACTTTTGTACTTTTGTACTTTTGTAATTAATGCAACGGAAATTAGTCAGTTAGCAAATTGTTATTTGCCAGCAAGTGTGTCTTTACAATTGAACCATGACAATCCCTTATGTAAGATTCCACACGCACAATGGTTTTATTTGCATTTACAAATCGCCTAAAGTTTCAAGTCGTTTACTTAGGGTACAAAGCCTGATCGTTTTCATAGTTTTACAAGTTAAATTCATGTTATATAGTATAAACTATGGGATCTATTCTAGCATCTTGGCCGCCCAATGTGTTCAAAAACGAATGATGGTGCTTTTAGGTACGAACACCCCAGGGTCATGAAGGGTTCATACCGGCACTGTGCTGCCTCCTACCGGCACCTGATAGAAACGCAGCGACGACCGTTGAAAGGCAAGTACATTTAGTCACGGTGACTCCATTGCACGTTTTAGTTCAAATGCAAATGCATTTGAAAATGTCGCATTTGCAGTTAAATGCAGTTTCGTCTCCTGCTCCACATTTGCATTTGCATTTGCAATTTAATCAAAACATTTGCATTATTGAACATTTGCATTTGGTTAAAAAAAACATTTGCATTTGCACTTGATTAAAACACATTTGCATTTTAATCAAAATATTTGATGCCTTTAATGCAAATTTCTCACTTGGCTTCAAGTTGCCAGCCCCAACTTTAAACAGATTTGCCGAAGCCATGATTGACAGTTAACTTATCTCCCTACCAATGGACATGTTATTGTAGGCCCTTTCTTAAATCCGGGTTTGCATTCATATATGATGGCTGACTACTTCTCCTCAGTATTTACAAGAGAACCAGAAGGAGAAACTCCAGAGGAACCAATAAGATGTTCCAAGACAATGGAACTTTGTACTATCAACCCATCGACAGTGGCATCGAAATTAAAGAAACTAAAGACATTCAAATCACCAGGACCAGATGGCCTCCATCCTCGTGTCCTACACGAATTGGCTAACAGTGTCAGTACTCCACTATCCGACATATTTAACACATCACTGACAACAAGCGTGTAACCCACAGACCGGAAAACAGCAAACGTGTCCGCAATTCACAAGAAAGGCAAACAAATCAAGCGCATAACAACAGGCCAGTCAGTCTAACCAGAACTACAGGCCAGTCAGTCTAACCAGCGTAGCAGGAAAAATAGTAGAGCAAATAATCAGAGACACTGTCACTGAACACATGAAAGATAATGACCTGTTGAGTGACAAACAATTTGGTTTTATTAAGGGTCGCTCCACAGTTCTCCAACTAATAAAAGTACTTGACTCCTGGACCGAGACACTAGAAAATGGTGGATGTATAGATGTAGTTTACTGTGACTTTGTGAAAGCGTTTGACAAGGTTCCACATCCTCGACTTATAGGGAAACTCCATAGCTATGGAATCAAGGGGAAAATTCTAGACTGGGTTGCAGCTATGCTGTCCCACAGAAGTCAACGCGTTAGAGTTAACAACTCATTCTCATCTTGGCAGGAGGTCAGCAGTGGTATACAACAAGGATCAGTGATTGGCCCTCTGCTATTTGTGATCTTCATAAGTGATTTACCAGAAGTTATTAAGAGCTCTGAGCTATTCCTATTCGCAGACGATATGAAGCTCTTCCATGCAATCTACACTAAAGAGGACTGCACAAGTTTGCAACAAGATCTAATCCTTGCCGAACACTGGACAAACACATCACTAAAATTTCACCCAAATAAATGCAGCCATATGAGAATCGGACTATCAAGCATAAGAAACGACGGATACACACTGGGACCTGAACACATAACACTTACAAGCACATACAAAGTGAAAGATATCGGAGTGACTTTCGATTCATCGCTTAACTTTGAGACACATATGTCAGAAAAAATAAATAACACAAATTCGCTTATGGAGATAATTCGCCGAACTTTCGATCACGTGGGTGAGCAGTGTTTTTCTACAATTTTTAAGTCTCTCGTCCGCCCACATATCGAATATGCTAATCAAATATGGTTTCCACACCTAAAGAAGCATATCACATATCTTGAAAATGTTCAACGTAGAGCAACCAAATTAATTCCTGGTTTCAAAGACATTGAGTATAAAGAACGTTTACGGAAACTGAAATTACCAACTTTGGCATACCGTCGCCTCAGAGGAGACATGATTGAACTATATAAAATCCTAACAGAGAAATACGATGCAGCTATTTCATCCAATTTTGTGATATTGAGGGACAATGAATTAGATACGAGAGGGCACCACCTAAAAAATATTTGAAGAAAGATGTCGATTAAACATAAAAAAAACTCATTTATACACCGATGCACAGATGTATGGAACAACCTCCCACAGTCTGTGGTAGGGGCTTCATCGGTACAACGTTTTGAGAGGAAAATAGACAAGTTGTGGCAAAATCATCCAATCAAACTAGATTACACTGCCCCACCCCTATCCGGGAAACCATCAGACGCATGCGCTCAAACTGAACTGACGATAAATGCGAGAGCTGACATAAGAGGCAGTACAGCCTAATAGCCAGAAGAAGACCTGTAAGAACCTATAAACGCGAGAGCTGGCATAAGAGGCAGTACAGCCTAATAGCCAGAAGAAGACCTGTAAGAACCTATAAATGCGAGAGCTGGCATAAGAGGCAGTACAGCCTAATAGCCAGAAGAAGACCTGTAAGAACCTATAAATGCGAGAGCTGGCATAAGAGGCAGTACAGCCTAATAGCCAGAAGAAGACCTGTAAGAACCTATAAACGCGAGAGCTGGCATAAGAGGCAGTACAGCCTAATAACCAGAAGAAGACCTGTAAGAACCTATAAATGCGAGAGCTGGCATAAGAGGCAGTACAGCCTAATAGCCAGAAGAAGACCTGTAAGAACCTATAAATGCGAGAGCTGGCATAAGAGGCAGTACAGCCTAATAGCCAGAAGAAGACCTGTAAGAACCTATAAACGCGAGAGCTGGCATAAGAGGCAGTACAGCCTAATAACCAGAAGAAGACCTGTAAGAACCTATAAACGCGAGAGCTGGCATAAGAGGCAGTACAGCCTAATAGCCAGAAGAAGACCTGTAAGAACCTATAAATGCGAGAGCTGGCATAAGAGGCAGTACAGCCTAATAGCCAGAAGAAGACCTGTAAGAACCTATAAACGCGAGAGCTGGCATAAGAGGCAGTACAGCCTAATAACCAGAAGAAGACCTGTAAGAACCTATAAATGCGAGAGCTGGCATAAGAGGCAGTACAGCCTAATAACCAGAAGAAGACCTGTAAGAACGTGAAAGTGATGTTCGAACTGGCTTCAATTCCTGTCTGCCTGAACGACCAGTCCACCACAGTTGGTAGTGTTTGTGTGCTCACTGTTCAGCTATGTTAAGCTTATCTGTGAAGTGCAATCAGTGAAGATCAGGCACACTTTTGAAATCCATGGCCACAAGTATCACAACTAATTTTGGCATTCAAAAACTATCTCAATTTAAAACAGCATCTATCATGTAATCATCTTAGCAATGAACATTTACATTTAATCAGTTAGACCGCTTTGCTTGGATTATTCTCAACCAGAAACTGACCATTATCAAGCCATCGGTAACACTAAGACTAAGCCTGTCAAATGTCACCATAGTGACCATAATCGCCATATACCACACTATACCATACACTTAACACAGTTTTATCAACGAATGACGTTATTATGTTAACTATTGTTTGCATTTTATTTGAGTAATCCTGTCACTATGCTCTTTCTCCCACCAAGTTTTTGCTACAGACAATAAAGATAAAGTATTTCTTACTAAGCAAACATGCCAGACCATTTAGGTTTTTTTCTCACTGTCTTTCTGAATGGACTAGGTTTATTTACATTGGACAATCAAGGGCAGCTGCCAGCTCATTCCCTTTATGTGCGAAAGATGCCTCCCCACTTGAATAAAATCCATTGTTTATCCAAGGCTAGTGTTCAACCCAAATATTTCCCTAATTAAATATGTCACCTGTAGTGCGATGTCCTTTGAGTGTAATATTTTTTATTACTGAAACATTATTTAGTAATAAAGCATATGTTTTATGTAACTACATTTAATAAAGTTGATGTAAACTAGTACATACTTTGTTGCATTTTTCAGTCATAAAAAACACTTGCATTTTTATTTGAATCATTTCAGACACTTGCATTTAGATTTGCATAATTTTAAACACTTGCATTTGCATCATTCCAAATACTTGCATTTGCGTTTGCATTATTGAAAACATTTGCACTTGCATTTAAATGCAATTATACATGGGTGCATTTGTATTTCAATCATTGAAAACATTTGCATTTGTATTTAAATGCGCTGGCGCGCATCTGAATCCAAGCCTGCTTCATTGTATGTGTTACGTTTTAAAATTGTTATTTTTATTTGTGGTTTCTTTGATGCGACATACACGTCATTTTACAACCATGTTTTTATTACTTGTTTGTAATTACTAGAGTGCAATAATTGTGTTTTTATTTTCTTCAGCATTCATAATTATGCTCTCGTTTGTGTAAAGAACTTTTCCCCATCATGGCAGATGAAACACACCAAAGTATGTTAATACACCCTTGTCTTCGAAATTATGCACATTTTATCGATGCACCGTGCATGTCCTTTTATAAGACATTCTAAAATATTGATGTATTTACACTGGGAATCATGACATCACTAGTTTTGTTGGACGTTAAAATCATCTAGTTACAAACTTGAGATCGTCAAGACGTATTATGAATATTATGAATACGTTATAACGCTGATTATTTCATTGTAAGTTGAGTATTATATTAATAACAAGTATCGTCGCCGCGTATTTCGTTGCAGATTACGTGTTCAACTGCTGGTGTCGTGGACTGACACCGTCCGTAAGATCCAGACAATCGTGACGGACTGTGTCGTCAGCTCTGTCAGGACGATGGCCGACGATTGGGTCAGTAACCAATATTATTATTGCTACTGTTGATGCTAATGCTACTGATGCAGCTGTCATTGCTGCCGCTGCTGATGCGCTGCAGCTGCTGCTGCCGCTGCAACTGTCGCTGTTACTGTTACTAGTGGTGGTCACTACTGCTACTAATAGTTACGTTATTGTTGTTGCATCAGCAGCAGCAACAACAGCAGCAGCACAGACAACGGTGACAACAACAACAACAACAACAACAACAACAACAACAACAACAACAACAACAACAACAACAGCAGCAACAACATCAGCAGCAACAACAAAAGAAGCAACAGCAATAACAACAGCAATAGTAACAATGACAGCTGCAGCAGCAGCAACATCAACAACAGCAGCAGCAACAGCGACAACATCAATTGCTACTGCTACTACTATTGTTACTGTTACTGTAACAACGTGCGATAATATCAACAGCAAAATCAACAACAACCTACAAATGCCACTAGCAGTTTGTCTAAGGTTACATCTGTCAGGCCTAGATTGTATAAAAACTATTTACACGAAAGGCGGCCAACAAAAACCCAATGTAGGTCACTCTGGTTTTTTTTCTTGTGCTCGGTTAAATTGTTTACGAGGAACGCTGTTTGGCTAGAGTCGTTTCGTGCAAGGCGACGCATTGTGCTCTTTGATGGGGTCTAAATGTCGTGAACACGAGAGGCAGTGGTGGTGTGGATGGCGTAGAGTGAGATAAAGCCATTATGTGTGTCTCATTCGATGTATTCACTAGCCCAGCCACGAGTGTACACTTCGCCATTCAGTGCCGTTCTGCAGCCGGGTAACACCGCTCGGTAACATCCACCTATTCCGTTACCCAACCGACGCGTGGAATGTCACACCTAGTGACGTGATGTCCCGACAGGTCGTACGACTTCTGGTGACGTCCAACTAATCATCTCTTGTAGCTTCTCCTGACTCATCCATCACCAACTTCGTTGTACCCTTGATCTCATCCATCCATACCATGTCAGGTCTTTCTCTCTTCCGCTTCTCTCCACCCATTCCTGTCATTATCGGCTTTCCGAGCCTGTCGCCGTATACACGCATGATGTGCTCGAAGTACAATATCTGGTACATACTGCAAAATAATGGTTTTCTTTTATTATATTTGAACGATCGGTTTGAACCAATCGCAGAGTAGCCAGACGTCTATGTACGCCTAGTCGTACCACAGAGTTTATATGTATTAACAGTGCCATAATGAATGTATATGTATTAACAGTGCCAGAATGAATGTATATGTATTAACAGTGCCAGAATGAATGTATATGTATTAACAGGGTCAGAATGAATGTATATGTATTAACAGTGCCAGAATGAATGTATATGTATTAACAGTGCCAGAATGAATGTATATGTATTAACAGGGTCAGAATGAATGTATATGTATTAACAGTGCCAGAATGAATGTATATGTATTAACAGTGCCAGAATGAATGAATGAATGAATGAATGAATGCTAACAGTGTAAATTTGTTGAAGAACACAATACATGTCAATATCTAATTGTTGAAATTTCGATAAGCCAATGGCTTCCTTCTCCAATGGCTATATATGGGGTTTGTTTTGGACGAAAATCTTGTTAAATAAAGTTACGTTTAGGGAAGACGTGAGCAAGCGTCCGAGGGGCGAATGGCTGATAGTAAATGAGTATATTTGAGTCACCTCCAATGGTTAAACAAAACGCAACTTATAGTATCTTACCAGAAGGTAATCGGCTATCGTAACAAAAATGTATCTTTTCAATGGACATCTCATACTTTTCTTACCGTTTTCGACCTAACAAGCGTAAAAAATCAAGGAATGTGTCCTTATAAGCGTCTCCTCGTGTCCTGGTGTCTTGTTGTCCTGGTCTCATCGTGTCCTGGTGTCGTGTTGTCCTGGTCTCCTCGTGTCCTGGTGTCTTGTTGTCCTGGTCTCATCGTGTCCTGGTGTCGTGTTGTCCTGGTCTCCTCGTGTCCTGGTGTCTTGTTGTCTTGGTCTCCTCATGTCCTGGTGTCGTGTTGTCCTGGTCTCCTCGTGTCCTGGTCTATTGTTGTCCTGGTATCCTCGTGTCCTGGTGTCTTGTTGTCCTGGTGTCCTCGTGCCCTGGTGTCTTGTTGTCCTGATATCCTCGTGTCCTGATGTCTTGTTTTCCTGGTCTCCTCGTGTCCTGGTATCTTGTTGTCCTGGAGTCTTGTTGTCCTTGCGTCTTCGTGTCCTGGTGTCTTGTTGTCCTGGTGTCTTCGTGTCCTGGTGTCTTGTTGTCCTGGTCTCCTCGTGTCCTGGTGTCTTGTTTTCCTGGTCTCCTCGTGTCATGGTGTCTTGTTGTCCCGGTGTCCTCGTGTCCTGGTGTCTTGTTGTCCTGGTGTTTTGTTGTCCTGGTCTCCTTGTGTCCTGGTGTCTTGTTTTCCTGGTCTCCTGGTGTCCTGGTGTCTCGTTGTCCTGGTGTCTTGTTGTCCTGGTCTCCTCATGTCCTGGTGTCTTGTTTTCCTGGTCTCCTCGTGTCCTGGTGTCTTGTTGTCCTAGTGTCTTCGTGTCCTGGTGACTTGTTGTCCCGGTCTCCTCGTGTCCTCGTGTCTTGTTGTCCTGGTCTCCTCGTGTCCTTCTCAATGATCTATCGAAAAGTTGTTTTTGTAAGACCGGCCAGACGAAGACGACCTTGTCTCATAGTGGTAGTGATCCGTGGCAGATGGCCACACAGTTCCTGGTTGGTGATGTGATCGCGCCAGAACAACATGAGGACTGTCCGCAGTATTCTGGTGTGTGTGCTATCAAACGCCTTCTCCAGAGTGTGTGTCATAATCCATGATTCATAACCAGAAATGAGGATTGGTCGTCCTGATATTCAGTTTAAAAATCCATCCTCAATTCGATGTTTTGATCGGCTCATTTCGGACTCATTTAAAACGAAAAATCAAACTACCTAGTATTCAAGTAACCGTTCAAATAGATATACTAGCTTCTGCTAATTTGCTTAGTTTTGGTGAAATCATTGAACAAACCATGACTTTATTTATGACCGAATCCGGTAAAAAAACAAATGCAAAATGGCAAAAGCGGTTCCACTTCTATATGCTATAACATCAGGCTATTCATATTTTCGCAACTGGCAATGTTCTTTCGATGATTTTAAAAACAAAACCAACTGCACATAATAATCAAACTTTTCACACACTATATATATGAACTCTTCGTTAAACATTTAAATGAAACGGCTGAGCGCTGCACTAATAGGTCTGTTTACGGTAAATAAATCGTGAAATGCTAAGTGCAGAAAAGTGGCGACTTGTCGACAGAAGGACAAAAGATCCATTGATTTGTGAGAAATTACTAAATTACTGATGTAGATCTTGATGTTATCGATGTTTCTGCGCCCTACCAGAATGTACCAAGCGAAGCAGTGAAAATTGTAGGCACAATCAAGAACGCACCTACACACGCACGCACACACTGGCGCGCGCGCGCGCATACACGCACGCACATCAGACGCATGCCCACTAAAAACAATCGTATGGACGCGCGCTCACATGCGCCCACATCGACGTATGCAAAACGCGCGTAAATACGAATACATTCACATTGTCCCACGCATACGAGCCTAAAATACGCCCACAAACGTGCACAGACTATGCATGGGCATTAGCACAATGGACCTATGTATATGAATGAAACAGCAGGTTTAGTGGGCGGCGGGCGTCCTAGGCGCATTCCTTTTCCTCGATATTCTCCACTGGGTTTATAAAAAAAAAGGTCGCACAAACACCAACACACATGCGCACGCACGCGCACTCGCACGCACGCACACATTTATCCACGTGTTTTAGTGGAAAAACGGTAACAAGTTTTGAGTACAGATCACAATTGCTTTTCCCGTTGGTGGCCATGTTAACGTGTTGCATGATCCACTGACGCTATAGTACCAATGATATCCACTGACGCTATAGTACCAATGATATCCACTGACGCTATAGTACCAATGTGCTGAATAAGTTGTGTCAAAATAATAATCACATAGTTCTTTAATCATATCACCAATGCGCTTCTTTTCAAAACTGGCCTTATTTGCAAAATATAAATAAACGTCTTAAAATCCGCTTTACACTGAAACATCTCACTTCCGAAGGTCCGACGTTTAACTTGCTGGCTGAATACAGTCAGTTCTTGGTTGAGGAGACCGGGGCTAGTTATAACAAAAACAACATATTTCAGGACTGCGATTCGAACTGTTATCTGGTCTAAGCTATTTTGATAGCAACGAAACCACAAATATCTCACGCAGATAAGAAGTGTCTAAACAAATGCTTACCGTAATATACATTTGCGCAGTGATACGTTTTATGAGGTCTCCTGAAATATTTCAATTTACCACGATGTGGGGCATGTTATTTCTTTAAAATGGCGCCTGCTTTTTTCAACGGATCCGCGTGAGATCACACGTGACAGGCTTTAAACAATTGATGAACATACTGTTACATTGCGAAATAATTTCCATTAGTAGTTTTGTCTGCAGTACGCCTGTTACAACGTACCCGGTCTAATTAAAATCACTACGGTCGGATAAATGTGTAGGCGTTACATTCATAACTGTGGTCTGACCCCTCAAGCAGAAATTGTCAACGTTTAACTGTCTGTGTTCAGAGGAACCACCTGACGAATGACGGGTCATGGGACGGTCGCGACCGGGTGACGAGGAGACTGCGCAGAATTGTCAACATCGCTGACGTGAGGACAGGACGAGTGGACCTGACTCGGCTCCACGACGCCCTCTACAGTGTCGAGAACGAAATAAACACGTTGACGTTAAATGGCGGTAAGGCTGAACTGATGGTGGGTAGTAATAGTAATAATAGTAATACTACTACTACTACTACTGTTACTGCTACTGCTGCTGCTGCTGCTGCTGCTGCTGCGATGACGACGACGACGACGACCATCACCACCATTACTGCTACTACTATTACTACTACTACTACTACTACTACTACTACTACTATTACTACTACTACTACTACTACTACTACTACTACTACTACTACTACTACTACTATTACTATTACTACTACTACTACTACCACTACCACTGTTACTACTACTACTACTACCACTACTATTACTACTACCACCACCACTACTACTACTACTACTACTACTACTACTACTACTACTACTACTACTACTACTACTACTACTACTACCACTACTATTACTACCACCACCACACTACTACTACTACTTCTACTACTACTACTACTACTACTACTTCTACTACTACTACTACTACTACCACCACCACCACTACAACTACCACTACTACTAATAATAATAATAAAAATATCATTATCATCCTGGTCATCATTATCATCATTATTACTGTTATCATTGTTACTATTTAGTGTAGTTGTTATTATTATTATAACACGTTTTTCGCGCCTAAATCTTCGGAAACCAAGGCGCATAAAAACTAAAGGGCTAGGCAATCTCGAAATCGGTATGACATGTTAAAATTTGCAACAAATTGATGACGGGAAATAACGATGGTAAGCACGGTTAAAGAGGCGAAATTGTGCTATGTTTCCTACTAACCTAACACGACTTCCGGGTTCATAGCATACAAATAAAGTGTCAGTAATTTTGAGATGATACCCGCTTTTGGCAATGTTTTTGCTCTCTGGAGAAAAGTATTTCTGGAAAGCGATAGGGCCATAGATGTGAGGACTACGACAATGGTGCTTTGCCCAGATTTAAGTTTATAGTGGATGGCTGGCGTAACTGCATCCGACCACTTGCACACAAAGACATGATGTAGTTGCTTTAGACGCCATTTAATAGGAAACACCTTGTGTATTAATTTTCTGGAAAAAATCCCGACAATTCAAGCCACCAATTTGTAAACGTTATTAAAAATGTCAACATTCTCGCCAATGGAAGCATAAATATTGATCCGCCATCTTATCACAGTAGTATCTTTAAATCAAGCGATATTACAATTAAGTGTCGCATTGTTAAATATCAAGACATTGCAAATATTGTGAACCAGTGGCCGTAAAATAACAGTATCAACATATAAACACTTTATAAATAATGATGAGTGCACGCAGACGCTGTGTCAGATCTGTGAATGCACGCAGACGCTGTGTCAGATCTGTGAGTGCACGCAGACGCTGTGTCAGATCTGTGAGTGCACGCAGACGTTGTGTCAGATCTGTGAGTGCACGCAGACGCTGTGTCAGATCTGTGAGTGCACGCAGACGCTGTGTCAGATCTGTGAGTGCACGCAGACGCTGTGTCAGATCTGTGAGTGCACGCAGACGCTGTGTCAGATATCTGAGTGCACGCAGAGCTTGCACTTAGAGCGCCGCATGCAATGTGAGAAGAAAGTGTAGCTGTGTATTTAGCGCCGGTTTATTCATACGCTGGAAGAGAGTTCTCAAAAGAAACCGGCTTTATGTGAATGGGTTTGCAATCATTGTTTTAATAAATAATCTTGAAAACAGATCTGAAAGGCAAAATGTTCAACTAATATACTGTATAATGACGCAACGTTTTGTGTCAATTCTCTAGCACTTTATGCATCCAATTATATGTGGTCAGTCATTATTATTTCCGGCTTTACATGAGCAATGACCTTAGTGTACAACTACGGTCATTGGTCCAGTATGAACGGAACCAGGTGTGGTACATTCCACATACATACGATATGAACCACACACACAATTGTACGTGTCGTGAACCACACCCACAATTCTACGTGTTGTGAACCACACCCACAAATCTACGTGTTGTGAACCACACCCACATTTATACGTGTCGTGAATCACACCCACAATGATACGTGTTGTGAACCACACCCACATTTATACGCGTCGTGAACCACACCCACCATTACACATGTTATGAACCACACCCACAATTATACGTGTCGTGAACCACACCCACAATTATACGTGTCCACTATTACATCAGTCCTTTACCTGTCAATGGCATTTCCTGATTATTTATTTAGACTGAGTATTTGTTCACATCCTCTACGCTGTGTACGAAATCAATTCACGTGACCCCGTTTCGTCTCAGTCTCATTTAATAATTCATCAATTCAGTCTAGAAATGTAGCTGTCAACTACAGCTGTGAAGTCAATCATGTACTGGTGTAAATCATGTATAACCCATTGTGTTTTCCTGGTTTTAATCTCGGCAGCATGACTGAGATTGTGAATCAATGTGTATGTCCAGGTTTCAATCTTGGCGGTTTGATTGAGACTGTGAATGGTTGTATGTTTCCAGGATGCAATCTTTGTGAATCGTAATGTGTTTCCAGGGTTCAATCTCGTCTCGTCAGTATGACTGAGATTGTGAATCGTTGTGTGTTTCCAGGGATCAATCTCGGCGGCATGACAGAGACTGTGGCTAACCTCGACAAAGCTGTCCTCTGTTATCAGGTAAGATTTCAATATATTTACAAAAATAAAGCAACAATATTAGTTATATAACTTTCCGAAACACTTGTGATGTTTGTCAGTGAATTGTCTTTCGGACAACACCAGCAACTTTTACTTGAACGTTTCGTTTGTGAAACTATTGAACATTTCTCAGGATAATTAATTTTCGCGATCATTCAAATAATTTTTTATATTCCAAAGTTGTATTTACCTGTGTAGACGTTCGCCAGTCTTGCAAAATGGCCGCATCAGCACTAATGAAGATGACGACCTGGCAGGATGACGTCATCGTAGACGTTTGAAAGTGAAAGTAGTTTCCCTCATCTGCCGCTGTCTTACGCATCAATTATTGTTAATTTTTTACACTGTTAATTTTTGGAGCACCAAAATATGTTGTTTTCGGTTGTTCGCAGATGTTTCGTAGACATTGGCACCAGTACAGAAAGGTCATGTCAAGAGGCCCCAAACCCATCCGGGTAGTCGAACACATATCATCTCTACGGCCATCGAGAAACGGCATGAATATAAAGTGAGTGGTGTCCCGGCGTCACGGGCCTCAAGTAGGCGTACATTTTAAGCAATACACCGATACAGGATACCGAATGTAATTCCTACCATAAAATGTATGCCATACGAATGCGTTGTATTCCACGAAACTAATCCAATATAAATAAATAATAAAACCCCTGGTGACCCCTGGCGGAATCCAGGTCAGCTAACGGAGTCATTCCCCGGTAAAAAATATAATGAAACGTTTTGACGCAGTTGCGGACTAGATCTCCTAACATTGCATTAAGAATCAATCTCGATATTGGCCATGTCTGAGAAGGGTATAATGCACGATTCCCGGTTGTAGGCGCCTACTTTTGGTAACCCGCCTGTGCCAGTAGGTTGTCCACATGTTTCTAGACAACCCCCTTTGCAGGTGATCGTTTTTATTTG
Organism: Lamellibrachia columna; assembly: GCA_963662155.1. Classification (NCBI taxonomy): domain Eukaryota; kingdom Metazoa; phylum Annelida; class Polychaeta; order Sabellida; family Siboglinidae; genus Lamellibrachia; species Lamellibrachia columna. Next base: position 25,993,032 of record OY759268.1, read on the forward strand.
CTGTATTTCTGTTGTCCATATGTTTCTAGTCAGACAACCACATGGGCATGTCCAATTAAACCGCTTGTTTTTTTTTCATTCGTGTGGGTGTACTTTAAACCGTAAAGTTAACAAAAACCGTCAGTGTTCCGATCTTTAAGACGCTTTAATTGTCATTAAGCTAATTTTAGAGTAGAGAGTACCTTTGAATATTGGAATGAAAGATACCATATTAAACTCACATAGGAATGTATCTAAGTAAAGAAGTGTTCATACACTGTATTCTACGTATTAAGCGTACATTACGCTTGATACATTTTTGAGACGCTTACAAATTTAACAAATTGTGTTCTAACAACAATTGCCGTATGACTTCGTCAGATATTACGAGTTGAAGATGACGATGGAGCGGTCAGAGACGGTGGAGGAGAGTGTGCGCGTGACGAGGTCAGGGGAGATCATCTTGACGACGACACGGACCTCGAGTGACTGCACGAGTCAGAACGAGACGGTCAGCGCTGACCAGATCACACAGGTCAGTGGTCGCCAGCGTGATACAGGTCACCGTCACGGTCACGATGTCGACTCGGTCTTAATATCATAACTGCATTATATGTTATGTAAGCGAAATAAGGTCGTATATGTGTGTATGTGTGCCTGATTGTGCGCGCGTGTGAGAGTGAGTGTGTGAGTGTGTGTGTGTGTGTGTGTGTGTATGTGTGTGTGTGTGTGTGTGTGTGTGTGTGTGTGTGTGTGTGTGTGTGTGTGTGTGTGTGTGTGTGTGTGTGTGTGTGTGTGTGTGTGTGTGTGTGTGTGTGTGTGTGTGTGTGTGTGTGTGTGTGTGTGTGTGTGTGTGTGTGTGTGTGTGTGTGTGTGTGTGTGTGCTTGTGTATAGGTGTGCGTGTGCGCGTGTGAGACTGAGTGTATGTGCGCGTGTGTGCGTGCGTCGTGACTGTACGTAACATTGGTAGTTTGTGTGAAATGTTATTACTAGAACCGAACTATGTCATTATTGGAATAACCTCCTCGTCGAGGACACACAAACCTTTAAAACATAATGAAGACCCTCGTCTGTCGTGCGTGTGGATCTAACCGAGTCCCGTGTCGTCAGGTTTGTGCAGAGGAGAGCAAGAGATTCGTCATCCGTGCAGTCCTCGATCCTCGCACGGACTCCGAGATTTCGTTCAAGGACGCCATCGCGCGAGGCATCGTCGACCCCGACCGTGGGCTGTACGTGAACACGGTGACGGGCGAGGGCGTGCCCATCCCGCAGGCGATGAACGCCGGACTGATCCTTGTCGACTACTGCACGACGAGTAAATCTCAGGAGAAGACGAAGGCCGTGGGAATCATAACGATCAGGACGGCCATAGACAAGCGCAAGTTCGCCGTGCGACTCGTGACGGATGCGTTGACGGCTGACAGGGTGGACCTGGAGGATGCAAAGAAGAGGGGACTGATTGACGAAGACGAGACGACGTTCACCGTCACGACAACGGGAGAGCAGATGGACCTGCGAGCAGCCGCCGAGATCGGCTGGATACAGGTAACGCTGACAGACATGACACGATATTGAGAAATATTACGTCAGACTCATGGTTTTGTATATTAAATTTTGTGTACGATTGTTGTATTGGTGGTGGTGGTAGTGATGATGATGATGATGGTGGTGGTGGTGGTGATGATGATGATGGTAGTGGTGGTTGTGATGATGATGGTGGTGGTGGTAGTGATGATGATGGTGGTGATGATGGTGGTGGTGATGATGATGGTAGTGGTGGTGGTGATGATGGTGGTGGTGGTGGTAGTGATGATGATGGTGGTGATGATGGTGGTGGTGATGATGATGGTAGTGGTGGTGGTGATGATGGTGGTGGTGGTGATGATGATGGTGTTGGTGGTGGTGATGGTGGTGTTGATGATGGTTGTGGTGGTGGTGGTGGTGGTGATGGTGGTAGTGGTGATGGTGGTAGCTGTGGTGGTGGTGATGGCGGTGATGGTTATGGTGGTGATGGTGATGGTGGTGGTGAAGGTCGTGGTGGTAATGGTGGTGGTGATGATGGTGGTGGTGGTGATGATTGTGATGGTGGTGGTGATGGTGGTGGTGGCTGTGGTGATGGTGATGGTGTTGGTGATGGTGGTGGCTAATGTGGTCGTGGTGGTGTTGGTGGTAATGGTGGTGAAGGTGGTGATGATGGTGGTGGTGGTGGCTGTGGTGGTGGTGTTGTTGTTGTTGATGGTGGTGAAGGTGGTGATGGTGGTGGTGAAGGTGGTGGTGATGATGGTGGTGGTGGCGACAACAATGTCAACACAAACATAACAACTACCTATGTTATTGCTGTTACGTGTCCGTTGCAGGTGGACTACGAGGGCGACGAGGAGGAGCTGGAGATCGAGGAGAAGACGTACGCCGTCAACGCGGTAGTCGACCAGCGCCGTAAGATCAAGATCCCCTTCCTGGAGGCCGTCAGACACGGCCTCATCGAGCGGGACACGGCCAATTACGTCAACAACGTGACAGGGGAACGTGTGTACGTGGCCGAGGCCATCAGGCGAGGCTTCCTCAAGGCGAGAGTCATCGAGGACACCCGTGGTCTCGATATTGATGGCGAGAACAACATCGTTGTTCGGGCCGTTGCGAAGATCCGCAAGAACGTAATGGGATCGATGGGGGTGCTCAGTGCCCTCAAGAAGGCGGCCAATCATAACTAACTGTGACGGGTAGAGGTGGTCTCCGTGCCACTGGAGGGGTTGACAAGTTGGAAACATAGCTTACTGCTTAGGTTTGCGACACTTCTCGCGTGTCCAACGACATTATGGAAGGTACTTTGTGGACACATTTTACACTAGCTTTTAAAGGTACATAGTCTAATCGTTGCAATAGTAAAATAATGTTATTTATATAATATAAACTAAATGTATTCTGTCAATCAGTAAAGCCATAATTTAAAAATAGTATGTGACCAGCAACTGTTTGTGAATATCGACTTTGCCGTTCAGCACGCAATGTAAACATCACATTCGAGTCGAAACGTTCAAATAAAACAGATAACATTCAAATTATATGAAACATCTGTTGTTCATTAAGACACATATGGGCAGCCAATATGTTATGATACATATATAGTTTATAATATATTACTTGATTTTATAAAAAAAAAGATAAGACTTTTTACCTTTAAAGTATGATAAATAATGACAATGCAATGCATTTTGTGGTTTATCGATTGCGAGATTTATAAACTCAACAATGTTCCTGGGAAATCTATGTCAGATCTACATTTAAGGTTGCTATGTTGTTACATGCAGAGCACGGTACCATGAATCGCACACCAGACGGGTTACGTGAATTCATACATCAAACGTATACACGTCATCTGCGTTATTTCAAGAGCTTTGTATGTGTATTTACACATTCATCGGGTGGTGCTTAGAATACCAATTTGACTATGCGTTGCATAAGCATTTAAGAGATAGTCTGTGTAATACAAGCTGATAAACTAACGGCCGGCCATAGAGTAAAACTGGTTCACGTGACGACAGTGCTTGCCTCCACACTGACTTTCTCAAACCCGTTATTACGAAGCACAACGCTGCGCTCGTATCGAATGTACAATGTGTACATAGAGAACGCGCGCCGTGAACATAGCTTGCAACTGTCTTACTTAGAATTCCTGCTAACCATCAGCATTGCTGAACTTAGCTTGCGGCATGGAGCGAGTCTGGAGTGTAACGATGGAAAATGCAACCGTTACACGAAACGGGTAGACTGAACTGAACTTAGCTTGCGGCATGGAGCGAGTCTGGAGTGTAACGATGGAAAATGCAACCGTTACACGAAACGGGTAGACTGAACGTTCACAATGTTACTGCTACCGATATAGCCGTATCTCGCTGGACTTTGCTCAACGTTCTGGTTCTTTCTATTCTGAAACTACACTTATAGATGTCAGGTTTGTTAAAGTTGGTTGAACGCTTTCGTTAAGTTCATATTAGTTTTCAGTTACTACATGTTCTATTGATTGCATTTTGTGTTGCATTATGACTGCCAAATGTCATGCTTGTTACAACGTAGAATGTCACCGCTTTCGTCAAACTTCGCGATAGTTTTCTGCCATTTATTGTACGGTTTGTTTCTTCGGAGAATCTCGATTCTGCTTGTATTTATATTATTCAATGAGATGTTTATATTTTTGTTTTGCATCCTGCGCTGCGAGTCCTCCTACAAGTTGGACTGTTTATGAGATACCATTTATTAAACATGAAAACAAAAAACAAGGCGTACACTTTATGACACGTTGTGTGTCGAATGAGCGTGTGCTTTATGATACGGTCAGACGTCTGTACATATATTTAATGAATGTAGCATGGTATTTGGACGTATGTTTGTTTAGTGTTGTGTGACGTCTGTGCATGTATTTGATGAACATAGTGTTTGGACGTATGTTTGTTTAGTGTTGTGTGACGTCTGCGCATGTATTTGATGAACATAGTGTTTGGACGTATGTTTGTTTAGTGTTGTGTGACGTCTGTGCATGTATTTGATGAACGTAGCATATTGTTTGGACGTATGTTTGTTTAGTGTAGTGTGACGTCTGTGCATGTATATGATGAACGTAGCATAGTGTTTGGACGTATGTTTGTTTAGTGTAGTGTGACGGCTGCGCATGTATTTGATGAATGTAGCATAGTGTTTGGACGTATGTTTGTTTAGTGTAGTGTGACGTCTGCGCATGTATTTGATGAACGTAGCATAGTGTTTGGACGTATGTTTGTTTAGTGTAGTGTGACGTCTGTGCATGTATTTGATGAACGTAGCATAGTGTTTGGACGTATGTTTGTTTAGTGTAGTGTGACGTCTGTGCATGTGTATTATTATCTTATGTCGTCTGACGTGTGTCGACTACAAACGTCTCAACCCCGAGTGGTGCATTCTTGCAAGACTGGCAAAACATATGGTAATCAATAATACAAAAGATTGCAAACGAACCCGTGATTATCTAAGTTCGATGTTATCAGCACCTGCTCAAAAGAAGCTACCTTCGCCGTGCAAATTGGAACAATGTGGGCTGTTTGCGCAGTTGACTACGCACAGCTAAAATATTCATGAGAGTCGTTATTCGAACGTGTTCTGTACTAATGATATGTTATTCGCACGCTATAGTTGAAGCGAAGGCCGGCTTATTCACACATTACAAAGGAATCCTGTTCAAAATTACAACACCGCGAGGAGTGTAAGACCGTCAGACCGTCAGACCGTGAAGTTTGAGAAAACCCGTAAGAGCAGTCACCAAGGAGACTGCAGCCACAGAGACGACACTGGTGATGCCATCCACTTATTTGACGTCGCCAGCCAGCGTTCTGCCTCGTCGCGTTGACTTCTGGTTCGGTGACGTGATGTTACATTGTGCGACAATGTCAGACTGGTGGCTTATCGAATTGCTACGTCCTGAACAAGCTACCACTAGACGCTGTTAAAGCTTTGAAAGTATGGACAATCGTTGTTCGAACATGTTCGGAATTGATGATGTGTTACTCGCATGTCAGTTGATGCACGCTTGCCGATTGACACATTACAAAGAGATATTGTTCAAAACGCACATAACCGTAAGGAATGTCTTCTGCGCCCGAAAAAACCTTCAATTTTAATAAAATCCGTAAGACTTAGGGGTAAATCGGAGGAGTTTGCACATAGGAGACCACACATAGGAGACCACACATAGGAGACCACACATAGGAGACCATACATAGGAGACCACACACCAACATATACGATATTGGTGATGCCAAGTACTTAGCGTCGCTTGCCAGCGTTACACGCATTTATACTTAGACTCAAATACACACACGCACGCACGCACGCACGCACGCACGCACGCACGCACGCACACACGCACACACGCTCCCGCACTCACGCGGACGCACGCACACGCACGCACATTCACACTAATTTACATACACGCGACGTGAGACTGCCGGTGTGTAATCCACCCACGTTATGAGAAATGTCTGAGTATACGGACTACAATGAAAGCTGACAATGGCAAGGGGCACTTTGAAATCATAAATCACTGCACCGTAAATCAACCTATCGGGACGAACAGAAGAAGTATTATAACAACGACGGCAGGTGAAGCGAGATGCCACTGAGTCGGCACTGGACCGAGTCAGCCTTCTTTTGAAGAGACGTCGTATATAATAGCTAGGATAATGGTGCCTCAGTGTTTCATGCCCACAACAGTTTGACAGCAACATAAAAATGATAAACATCTTAATCTCGCTAGCTACGGGGGTGGAAGGGGCAGTGGCGGTGACTGTAGACTCCCTGTAGTGCTCATTTAGTTTAAACGTGAATAAAGCGCCACCGAAGACATATGAGCCATACTGGTTGTTTTGCTGTGCCATTGTATAATTCAACTGCTATACTTGTCATTTTAATAAAATTATTATTATTATAAATTGAGGATTTCGTACATTTGCTGTTACGATGGATCGCTGATCTTACATACTTTGTATTTATGGGTTTGTTAGTGTACTGTTTTGTTAATCATTGATCATACTTTTGTATTTCTATGTTTTATGTTTGTGTAGACGAGTTCAGTTACATTTATTTAGACATTTACTTGGACGGGAGTCACCCACTAAAACCAACAAGATCGCTGCCCGGGTTTTATATTATAGACTACAATTTTTTATGATTTACACATTTATGATATGGCTAATTTAACAGTCTTATTAAATAATATTTAGCTCAATTATTTATACAATGAAAAATAAGATATCCTCGTCAAATTGCATAAAACATGTGTTAGCAGGAAATTACAATGCATTATCACAAATATAACAACTTGACATTTCACGTATATCATTATGTGTTTGTAAGTAGTTTATTTTGGTTTTTGCGGAAATTCTTTTTTGGGAATGGGTTTGGATCTAAATTTTTCAGTATTGTTTCGGTATTATTAATTGTATGTTGTTCTAGGCTTTCCATACACAGAGGTCTGTCAAACAGGCATGTCATAGAGGCCTTCCATACTGGCGTACCATAGGGGCTTTCCGTAGGGAGAGGCTTATCATATAGACCTTCACTGGAGAGGCCTGCCACACATGCCTTCCACAGATGCCTTCCGTAGGGCCTACAACTGGGGCCTGTCAAAAGGCGCGACACAATGCAATTTGGAGGGGTGTGGCAAGGGTCTCAATATCCCATCTCCCACCTGGTTTGGGGGTCAACCTCCCACCTCCCAGCAATCCAACCTCCCGCTTATTTTTGTCACCCCCCCCCCCGATTTGGAAAGGGTTACGTAGATAACAGTTTGTCGACACCCCCTCATTTTGGATGGGCTATGCCACGTAGATAACAATTTGTCGAAAAGCAGTTCCGAAAGAATACATTCCCTAAAGGCATTGCGTGAGACGGCAGTTTAATTTCAAATTTAATGAGTTTTGCCATTCTCCCCAGATGAAACACAGCCCCGTCTGTAGGCTCGTAGCCGACCCCTAAACTGCAAACCGTATCACGTTACCGCCGTGACAGCTGTCGTGTACTCCCACGCTGGTGGTAGCTACGCTCGTTTATTCCCGACATCACCGTAAGAGTCAAGCGTGACCTCAGTTAGCTCTGTCAGTCGCTGTAACGTGAAGCGAACGGTAGACACGCGGATATGGGACGACGGAAGAAGTCAGCTGGCGCGGCTGTAGAGCCGCAGCCCCAGGTAAGTGTTGCAACGTGTTTTCGGCTGCCGGTGTAGGTTGTGTGGTAGACAGAGGACGACGCTCGTAGTAAATATTGCAAGTGGGGCTGTTGGAATCGGCAAAAGTAAACATTAAACAATAAGGCTGTGTTGGTGCAGCACCAGCAACAGTAATGCGCAGCAGCAGTAGTAGCAACAACAGCAGTAGTAGCAACAACAACAACAACAGTAGTAGCAACAACAACAGTAGTAGCAGCAACAGCAGTAGTAGGAACAACAGCAGTAGTAGCAACAACAACAGTAGTAGCAACAACAACAGTAGTAGCAACAACAACAGTAGTAGCAACAACAGCAGTAGTAGCAACAACAGCAGTAGTAGCAACAACAACAGTAGTAGCAACAACAGCAGTAGTAGCAACAACAGTAGTAGCAACAACAGCAGTAGTAACAATAACAGCAGTAGTAGCAACAACAACAACAACAACAACAACAACAGTAGTAGCAACAACAACAGTAGTATCAACAACAACAGTAGTAGCAACAACAGCAGTAGTAGCAACAGCAGCAGTAGCAGCAACAACAGTAGTAGCAACAACAACAGTAGTAGCAACAACAGCAGTAGTAGCAACAACAGCAGTAGTAGCAACAACAGCAGTAGTAGCAACAACAGCAGTATCAGCAACAACAATAACCCTACTCATCAGTTTCAACTGTCACCTCCATAATATCCCAACGTCTAGTACGATACAACAGTTATAGTATAAATACCACCATAACTAAAAATATGGCATCTTCATCACTATGGCAACACCATCAGCACTATCAGTACCATCTCAACACAACCTCAACTCCATCTCAACTCCATCTCAACACCATCTCAACGCCATCTCAACACCATTTCAACACCATCTCAACACTATCTCAACACCATCTCAACACCATTTCAACACCATCTCAGCGCCATCTCAACGCTATCTCAACACCATCTCAAAACAATCTCAACGCCATCTCAACACCATCTCAACACCATCTCAACACCATATCAACGTCATTTCAACACCATCTCAACACTATCTCAACACCATCTCAACACCATTTCAACACCATCTCAGCGCCATCTCAACGCTATCTCAACACCATCTCAACACCATCTCAACACCATCTCAACGCCATCTCAACACCATCTCAACACCATATCAACGCCATCTCAACGCCATCAAAACACCATATCAACGCCATCTCAACGCCATCTAAACACCATCTCAACGCCATATAAACACCATCTCAACGCCATATAAACACCATCTCAACGCCATATTAATACCATCTCAACACCATGTCAATACCATCGTGAACACAACAGAACAGAACACACAACAACAACAACAACAACAACAGCAACAACAGACACAGGAGCAGTTACTGTAGTTATTATAGTTATGAAAACACGAAGATATTCGCAGTAGTTATTATAGTTATATATTGCATACAACATATGTGCATGCAAACACGAAGATATTCGCAGTAGTTATTATAGTTATACATTGTATACAACGTGTGTGCATGCAAACACGAAGATATTCGCAGTAGTTATTATAGTTATACATTGTATACAACGTGTGTGCAAACACGAAGATATTCGCACCACCTGAAGCATAACTCGCCCGCTCATTCCTAGAAGTTGTTTTTAAAATAGAACTGAATAACATGACACGATAGACAACAATTCCGCATTGGACGGGGTATCTGACGTGAACAGACGCGACAAGATGTTTTCTGAAATACCTTGTACCGCTCGCTATATCGAGTTACCTTTTAAATGGAGTATATAGGTTCCCCTGGCCTGAATGTGTTTCCAGCGATTGAACGTGTATGACCGCCACCTGCACGTTTAATGGTTGAAACAAATATGTAATAGTTTTCGTAGTGCATTAGCTAGTTGGAACACTTTTCGCATCATCAAATGTTTTGTTTCTGTTGTGGAGAGACGCCCAAAGTTAGTTCGCGTCTGAGTGTGGAAATCAGTCCCCCAAATAGCAGTTACTGATACGTTAACTGTGTGCACGTTATCAGTTCCAATAACCGTTCTGCCTCGCCCGTGCATGACCTGGCCGAGACGTATCAGGTCCACACCAACGCCCCAGGCGATGTTTTATGGTATCGTGTGAATGCCCGTCGTATCGGCCCATCGCTCCACACTACTGAGGCACACAGGTTCAACCTGGTGGTCCGTGTACGCGCGGAAAACACCGTCGAATGTTGGCGCTGATGAATGAAATCACGTCACGGGCCGAAAATATTCCGTGTCAGGAGTAGACGCTCACCGTGCCAAAAGTAGGCTTTGTTACGAAGGTGGCTTGCGCAAATAATACGTTGAAATGTTACATTCTAAGTGTTAGAATACATACTATGAACATGAATTTAATAATTTGTGCAATTATTTCAAGGAAACATTTATAAAACGCAGAACAAGAAGAAGAAGAACACAGAAATTAAAACTCGGCTACTTCTGGCAGCACGATTAATGGGGTCACGACAACGTAAAGAATGTACCAGTTTTTTGTAACTCTTCACTTCACTTCACTTTCCCATAACCCGTAAGGATCGTTGGGGCACCATTGATGACTTTCTAACAAGCTCTCTCCACGTTTCCCTGTTCTCGACAGCCCTCTGGGAGTCAGCGAACTCCATTCCTGTCCACTCTTTGATGTTGTCTTCCCACCTCTTCTTCTGTCTACCTCTTCGTCTCCCCCCTCTTACGGTACCTTGCAAGATAGTCTTTGCAAGGCCAGATGATCGTGATACATGACCGTACCACTTCAGTTTACGCTTCTTAACTGTTTTAAGAAGGTCATCATATGGTCCGATGGCTTCTTTGATCTTGTTGCGGACAGCTTCGTTAGTAACATGGTCTTTGTATGATATGCGCAAGATCTTCCGAAAGCATCTCATTTCCATGGCTTGTATCCTCTTCTGTAGATCTGCTGAGAGGGTCCATGTTTCACAAGCGTACAGAAAGATGGACATGACAAGGGAGCGCATCAGCCTTATCTTCGAACTGACCGTGATGTTTCTGTCGTTCCATAAGGGTTTCAACCTTGTTAGTGCTGCTGTTGTCTGTGCAATCCTGGCAAGTATCTCCGGTTTGGAACCCTCATCTGTGATAATTGATCCCAAGTACCTGAAGCTTGTTACTGTCTGAAGTCTCTGTCCATTAACTTTGACCTCTGTGCTGATGCCTTGTGTGTTGTTCGTCATCAGTTTGGTCTTTTCGGCACTGATCTCCATGCCGTATGATGTAGAAGTTTTTTCAAGGCGCTCCACTAAATTGACTAGTTCTTGTTCATCTCCTGCTAAGCCGTCGATGTCGTCAGCAAAACGAAGGTTGGTGATTGTCCTGCCTCCAATGCTGACAGTGCCTTGATGGTTTTCTAAAGCATCAGTCATGATCCTTTCCAGAAAAATGTTGAAGAGCGTTGGTGATAGTAGGCATCCTTGTCGAACTCCGACTGTTGTTCGAAACCAGTCTCCTATGCTGCTGTTGAAGGTTACTGCACTGGTGGCATTGTCATATAGGTGTTCAATGGTTCGGACAAGCTTGGAGCCAATGTTGTACTTCCTCATGGTTGCCCATAGGGCCGCATGCCATACCTTATCAAAGGCCTTCTTGAAATCTATAAAGACATGATACAGGCTTTGCTGATGTTGAAGGTGTTTCTCGCAAAGGATTCTAAGGTTGAAGATCTGTTCACTGGTGCTCCGTCCTGCTCGAAAACCCGCTTGTTCTTCAGCGATAATCTCTTCTGCCTGGGGTTTGAGTCTGTTGAGTAGTATCTTCAACATGACTTTGCTCGGGTGGCTGATGAGGCTGATTGTTCTGTAATTTTGGCACATCTGTAGGTTGCCTTTCTTGGGAAGTGTTATGATCAGTGACTGAGTCCATGGGGTGGGCCATTCTCCTGTCTGCCAGATCTTGCTGCAGATTGTTGTAAGTGTGGTAATCAAGGCTTCTCCCCCAGCTTGAACCAGTTCTGCTGGTATGTTATCAATTCCAGCTGACTTTCCTTTTTTCAGAGACTTTACTGCAGCCTCCACTTCCTCACGAAGAATGGGGTAGTCGTCCTCTTCAGTAGTCTGTGTACAATTTAGTACTACTGGGTCTCCGTTGGTGTTGTGGCTGTACAATTCTGAGCAGTATTCTGTCCATCGATTGAGGATCTGCTGTTCTTCTGTCAGGCATTTCCCTGATTTGTCTTGGATAGTGGTAGTTATCCCTTTCTTCACTGATGTCAGGTCTTTCACTATTTGATAAGCCTTCTTGCTGTTGTTCTTGCTCAAGCTGTCTTCAATTTCACAGCATTGTTCTGCTATCCAGTTATCTTTTGCTCTTCTCATATCTTGTTTAATCTTCTTGTTGACTTCTCTGTATTTTGCTGCACCTTCAGGATCACATTTTCTCCTTTTCAATTCCCTTCTTTTGTCACAAAGATCTAGGATGTCTGTTGTGACCCATGGTTTCTTTGTCCGACGGTGTTTTCCAAGGATCTCGTGGGCTGTGTCGGTCACTATTTTGTTGAAGGTGTTGGTCAGCAAGTTCAAGTCGGTATATTTGTCATCCAGTATGATAAGTGGTGCAAATTTCCCACCTATCATTGCTTTGAATGCTTCTGCTACATCAGGATCCTTAAGTTTCTCGATGTCAAATTTGATTCTTGTTGGCTTTGGTTTGCTGATCCTCTTCAGGCGAATGTGGAAGGATGTCATCAGCAAGTCGTGATCACTTCCGATATCTGCTCCTGGAAAGCTTCGTGTCCTGGCAATGTTCACTCCTGTGTGAAAGCGCCGTTTCACCAAGATGTAGTCGATCTGATTGTGATGTTTTTCATCTGGGCTGTGCCAGGTCCATCTTCTAGATGTTTTGTGTGGGCCAAATGTGTTAGCCAGCATCAGCTCATTGTACATTGCAAATTCGAGGAGCCTGTGACCTCTCTCATTTGTTTCCGTGTTGCAGAAAGGTCCGCAAGTGTCTTGCCAGTTGTTCTGCGCATCCTTTCCCACTTTTGCATTCCAGTCTCCTAGTACAATAAGATTGTCTTTCTTTGGCGTTTCCTCTATGACTTCTTGCAGCTGGCCATAGAAATCTTCCACCTCACTGTCGTCATAATCAGACGTTGGGGCATAAACTTGTATGACTGTCATGTTGAAGGGAGTTGCCTTCAGGCGGATGGTGATGAGCCTGCTGGAGATAGGGCGACAACCCATGACAGTGTTCACGATGTCTTTGTGAACAAGACACCCAACGCCTTGTTCGTGTTTGTCCTTCTTGCCACTGAAGTAGACCTTGTGTCCTTCTTCGGTCGATGTTTCACCAAAGCTTTTCCATCGCATCTCGGCGAGTCCAAGCAGGTTCCATCTGTATCTCTCCATCTCATGTGTGAGTTCTTTCAGTTTTCCTGCAGCTCTCAATGTCCTGACATTCCATGTGCCGATGGTGATGTCGTTTCTTCCACGTATCTTTTTGGTAGGGGCACCAGTAGCATACTTAACACCCCCGTCCTGATGTACGGCGGGAGGCGCGGTCATTTTTGACCCGGGCTGCGACCGATCCGGTATGTGATTCAAACTGGTTTTCATGATCATGGTGTGTCTAGGGCAGATTTGCAACCTAGCGGAGCCCATCCCTCTCCAGGCTGGTTGACCACAGCCGATATCCACCAAAAAAATGTGGCTCGCCTTGGTCCTGAACACGTGGTCGTTGAACTCATCTTGGAGCCCTTCCGTCCTGGCCGTTGACTTCATCGAGGAAGACATCCGCCCTGTGATGTCATGTTAACATCACCGTATTTTACCCATACGTGGTAGACTCGTGGAGGCGGGAGCGTCTTATTCCATCCCGTACAGGTCCATTGGACCTGCCCACTGCACTTTTGTAACTGCTGATCTTAATTAGGACATTGCGTTCGGTTTTTTCCATGACATATGTTTAACGTATTTTACTGGTACTGCATCGGCTAGTACCGATGACGTCACGTCTACGCATATTTCTAAGGTAGAATTCGCATTCATAATTCGCAGGATTAATCCGTTTTAACGTGGGAATCTGCAGTGATGGTAGTAGAATGTATATCATACAGTACACTCTCTACTTATGAATAATATTATATAATACACTCTCTACTAGGCCACCCATTGTCGTTACATGCTACATGTCGTAACTGTCCATGTGGTATAAATGTTACCTCGATCAAGAACAGCCACTTTAATCCAGCATTTCTTAATGTGGAAACCGACTGTACACGGACCAGACTGGCTCAGCCGGGCACGCAAGCCGTCTGAACGGCCTATATCGGTCACGCCGTGTCGGTGCCGAAAGGGCGTTTTATGCTAGCGACAGCCGCTCGCTAGAGGATGTTCTACCGACGAGTGGGCGGGACTTGTCGGGGCCACACGTCAAGGTGTCGCTAAGGTGACTTTTAGCATTGACACAGGACGCTGTTTTCGGCCATAGCGCAAACAGGCGTGCCTGGTCTATCGGCCAACCTGCACGCGTCAGCTCCTTACGTCTACGGTGACTGGAATATTACGTTGAAGTTGCGCTATTCACAGTTGCATTGGCAACGACCCCGTTAGACATTCATCCAGTCGGGAGTCAACAGACCAGAGCGTTGATCGATACATCATTGTATTATCGCCCACCACCTCACGCGGATGTCGATATTGCACCTGTACTAGACTATACAGACTCGTGAGCTAGGACACGAATGAACTAGGACACGACAGTACTGACCAACCGCGACAGATGCAAAACAGAATAGTTGATTTATAGCCACTGTACATCTTCCGAGGACAATGCCAGGGGGAATGTTATTGGGGCAGCTGTAGCCGCAACATTCTGCCTGACTCACAACAGTCAGGAATACTCACCCACACAGAACGCGAAGAAGGCAACAACGCGGTTCGGACAGAAGACACCGCCGATGGTCGACATTTTTGTGACAGTCTATCGTTGACGCTGACTTTGTGATGTTGCTTGGATGACGGCGATCCGGTGATGTTGACTCTGCCGATTTATGTCTGGTTCTACGTTCGGGATGCGTGGCTTTACGTGAGGATCTACGGACTGCGATTCAAGGTAAGGTGCTAAAGTGGGACGCGGTGGCGTGGCGGTTAGACTATCGGACTCCCAATCGGGAGGACCCGGGTTCGAATTATCTTGCTACCGTTTCGAAGTTTCGGCATTTTCGTTCACTCCATATTGCCTCAGCGTATATGTGCACGAATAGTCTTCGCGCAGCGTGGCTGAATGCTTCACAGAGAAGTCGAGTTGGTGTCGGAAGGAATAGGTCTGTCACGGGGTGAAGTGTGAAGGAATAGGACTGCCAGGGGTGAAGTGTAAAGGAATAGGTCTGCCAGAGGTGAAGTACAAATATCTTTGAGCGGTCCTTCCGGTTGGATACTGCACTGTATACGAACTTACATGTACCGTTAGAATACGATGCGATGTAATGTTTGACATTTAGCTACATTGCGACGTTCCGTTCCTGAACGCATCGTCGACTTATCACAGATTGGGACAGTCCATTCCTGAACGTATCGTCCTATCTCGGGTGGGGGCGTCTGTCTCATGTAGGGACGTTCCATTCCTGAATATATTGTCCTGTCTTGGATCGGGACGTTTCAGTTTGCATTGGCGCGCGTATTGTATTGGGAGACTTTATAAATGAACATATTATATTGAGATGTCCTACTAAAATGACCGAATCTGAAAGAAACACTGTCAACAATATTACTTACAAACCACCTACGTTTGACAACATAGCTTGGGTTACTTCTTAGCTGTATTGTAATCCACCAGGTAAGATTTGTCGTTAAAGGAGATTATAAATGATAATGCACCTGTTCTTTTAATACCTGGTTCAACCAATTGTGCACAATCAGGGATCGCCCACTATGAAAGAGAACATATTGCTGTAGTATAATTTGTTAAAGACACCGATTCTCAGCTTAGCGTCGACATCAGCGAAATGCAGTAGAACGTTATCCTGGGTGCACCTCAGGTCATTGAAATGTTTATGCAGAGTGTCCTGTGACAGGCCACCCTTCAGTACAACTATCGGTGACAACAGTAAACAACAGAGTGTCCTGTGACAGGCCACCCTTCAGTACAACTATCGGTGACAACAGTAAACAACAGAGTGTCCTGTGACAGGCCACCCTTCAGTACAACTATCGGTGACAACAGTAAACAACAGAGTGTCCTGTGACAGGCCACCCTTCAGTACAACTATCGGTGACAACAGTAAACAACAGAGTGTCCTGTGACAGGCCACCCTTCAGTACAACTATCGGTGACAACAGTAAACAACAGAGTGTCCTGTGACAGGCCATCCTTCAGTACAACTATCGGTGACAACAGTAAACAACAGAGTGTCCTGTTACAGGCCACCCTTCAGTACAACTAGTAAACAACTGGCAATCAGTTTACACCACGTCGTGTTGCAGTACCATCACTGCGTCTTTACACAACGGACGCTAGTCCAAAACAGCAAACACTATTAATTGTGTCTGTTCTTACGATCACACAGGATGAACGTACAACATGTGCATATGTTGCTGTCAACTGAGGTGTTTTAAAACAACATACATAGACAGACTGGGTAATAGATAAACCAGACATGTTACATCAATCTATTAAATAATAGTTGAGATACTCGGCATTGCACGTGGAGAAAAGACAACCATATTTTTTTTCCCACTGATCTACATTATTATTTAGGTCAGTGGTCTTTTCTAGTTAAAGCAACGTCTGTGGACAACTACAGTGTAGCTAGTATGTCAAGCTATGTGTAGATGCCTTCTTTCCATACACACCTATATGGATGTTGTGCACCCGTGTGCACGTGTCGCGGAACAGAAGGCATATTCACAATACCAAAACGATGGTGAATATGTCACACATCCTTAAACGATAGCATGTTTCACTTGAATGAATGTGCAAGTTACTGCTCAATAAATGCTCCATACATAGTGTGTGGCTCCCTTAGTGTTGCCTAAGTGTCTATGAGACGAACATTCGTGATGACTCATTCGTGTTTCGTGCTTTCTAAGACGAGTATACAAATAAACCACCCCCTCGGCGAACACAGGGAAGCACACAGGTCATAGCCTCGGTTGCGTGTTTATCTTCCATCTTGCACTTAGGTCTACAGACCACTGAAACACGTTTGTCCTTTGCTTCTATAGACCACGTGTAAGCGCCTGTCCACCATTTATAGACCACTGAAATACGTTTGTCTCACACAGCATTAATTGGACAGTGGAATACGTGTGGCCTACATTGTATTCATAGACCATCGGAATACGTTGGGCCTGCATTGCATTCATAGACCATCGGAATACGTTGGGCCTGCATTGCATTCATAGACCATCGGAATACGTTGGGTCTGCATTGCATTCATTGGCCACTGGAATATGTTTGGCCCACATTGCATATAGCCCTCTGGAACACGATCTATTTTTTGTATACATCCGTAGGCGGTTTCACTGTCGCTCAACTTAAAAATAGCGTCTGTCGACACCAAGTGGTGTCTGTCGCGGACGGAACTGATATGTGTGTTCGAGAGTCGGTAACACAGGCTACCACTATCACTGCTGAAATCCGTGAATAAAGGCACAACATATTCCCCCCTCTCTCTTCTTCCTCTCTGTCTGTCTGTCTGTCTCCCACTCCCCCCCCCCTCTCTCCTCCCTCTCCCTCCTCTCTCTGGCCCCCCCCTCTCACATTGCATGGATACAATGTGCATTCAAACGGCAACGTTTATTTATTTTATATGTTAAACCTTTGACAGATGGTTAGCTATGTTGACGGTAATTTCTTCGACCCCGAGAGTGAATTTGTAAATCACGGTGACTGGAACTGTGCGTGTAAACACGTGTGCTTTTTATCCAAACTTGTAGAACGTTTCGTTGTTTAGTTGGTGATCAACTTTAACTGGCTTATTTATTAACAGTGCACACGTCCACACATCACTTAGCCGTGGGTGCCAGAGAAAAATAATTAGTAGTTTGCCTGCTTCTGGAGTAAACAGCAAAATGTGTAGTCAATCCCCAACTAGAGCGACATTGGTACGATCAGCTGATATCCCGTCGATCAATCATAATTATTATGCTGATAACTCTTTCTTGGTAGCACCGTCCCGATACTCTTTAATCAACTCACGAAAGGAGCGCCGCATCCTTTGTCAGGGAAGTGTCGATTATCACATTAAATATGCCCAGTGGTCACACAACACTGACCTTTGTTTGGCCGCGCTCGTTAATGTGTACGCTATCGCTGGGTCGACATGGTTGAGTGGTAACTCCGTCCAGGGTCCGTCATTTAATAATATCACTGGGCAAGCTTTGTCGGGTCAACCTGTCGTTGAATGCCGGTGTCACAGGAAATATAACCCGCCATAAAATATTTACACCCAGTGCACGCTTCATAATAAAATGTATATAATTTATATTCCTTCGAAGTATTTTCTCAGCTGTCATTATTAAATATGTGTGGGCTATGTTACAAAATGGTACTATAGCAGCATATGGTTGAAAAAAACAGTCTATATTTCAATAATGTATACATTGTTTTATTTAAAGTCTTCTATTATGTAAATTGCTAGGGGAATCGTTTTAGTCCCTATTTTTGTGTGGACGATTGTATGCATAGATATTCACAAAAAAAGCCAATATTATTATATTCTGAACATATCCAAATAATAGCTCAACAAGTAAATATAACACAAATATAGCAACACGTTGGTAGCCTTGTTTGACCGTACCTGTGTGGGTATAGGATTATCTAGATCAACTACATTCTATTGTGCCACAGCACAGTGGTGCCATCTACTGATTAAGTGCATAAACAGAGTTCCATCCTGCTTCAAACACTGACAACAGATACGGTAAAATGCTCGCGTGGTGTCAACGCCAATCACGTTTGGTCGCGGTGTTGATTGTTCTTGCTGGCGGTAGTTGCGTAAGACATCACGATGCTACCTAGCTAGCGGTGAACAAAATTAATTTCGCTGTTTCGAATATCTTTCAATATCATTATTGCGTTCGAGTTATTGGTAAGAAGTGTCATTAGAGCGAGAGCGGCCCCGACTGAACTGACCATAACGTTCGGGTTATTGGTAAGACGCACGTGACAGCGACAGCATCCCCAGCTGAATACAGTGTACCGCTACTGTTGACCCTATGACCTTAGCCTCATCTGACGCCATGAAGCAATCAACCACGGTCCACTGAACCACTAGGTATTGTTTACGCAGCCGTGCGTGACGAGAGTTCTGAAGCTGGTGTTGGATAAATTACTCTGATGCAGTACCATTCCCCGTCCGTGACTGAGCTGATCAGTGGTTTCGGATGAGAACGTAAGTTACCTATTTACGAGTAGGGGTTGTTTCAAAATTAAATAAGTTATTGACAGTAGTTCAACGACAGAGATACATGCAGTGTGTTTCAGCGCTGTCTCGACCTTGTACGTATGTGTTACCAGATCATTATTAAATTGTGTAAACAATAAACAGTTGCATAAATTATGTTAACGATAACATGCACAGAAAGTAAAATTTTGGTTTAATTCAATTGATGTTAATTCCCTGTTTAATTTAATCGAATATTTTGTGAGAATAATTTAATTTAACTGAATTATTTGTTAAGCATTTTCATTAATTGTAATATGATTACATGTGCGGGGTGAGGCTAGGGTGAGGCTTAGGGTGAAGCTGGGGGGTGTGGCTGGGGGTGAGGCTGGGGTGAGGCTGGGGTGAGGCTGGGGTGCTGATGGTGAAGGTTGTAAAGAATCACGTCAAAATAGATAGGCTTGACTAACTGAGGGTATTATAGTCACTCATTAACCCACGCCTCTACCGACAGTAATGGTCCCAGCCCAGGTGAAATATTTGTTTTTATCACGGAGTCATTTTATTCCACACAACGCACATTTCATCAACATCTGGTGCCATCTCCCATCACAAAATAATCTATTAGTATGACATAACAATTTTAATTGTAAATTAGCCAGATTAGTTTCTTCTGTAATACAAAAAACGTGTCTAGAGGTAATATATGTATATATATATATATATATATATATATATATATATATATATATATATATATATATATATATATATATATATATATATATATAGTGTGTGTGTGTGTGTGTGTGTGTGTGTGTGTGTGTGTGTGTGTGTGTGTGTGTGTGTGTGTGTGTGTGTGTGTGTGTGTGTGTGTGTGTGTGTGTGTGTGTGTGTGTGTGTGTGTGTGTGTGTGTGTGTGTGTGTGTGTGTGTGTGTGTGTGTGTGTGTGTGTGTGTGTGCCTGCGTGCGTGTGGTGTGTGTAGTGTGTGTGTGTGGTGTGTGTATGTGTGTGCGTGCGTGTGTGTGTGTGTATTTTCTCCAGCTGCGCGATGGAAGTTGTTTACGAATCGCGAAAGTAATATTTTCAAAGTAGGGCTAGTGATAGTTTCGGGAACATGTTCCTTGTCATGTACTGTCATAACTCGCCACTCATGTCTGCACTGTGTCGGTCTTATCAGATCTTTATATTTCGTTGTTCCCGTCCACGCTTTGGTGTTGTCTGTCCGTGTGGCTCTTTGTCTCTCCTTGCCTCTTTTACCTTGCACAATTCCCTCCAATATTTCCCATCCACGCTTTGATGTTGTCTGTCCGTGTGGCTCTTTGTCTCTCCTTGCCTCTTTTACCTTGCACAATTCCCTCCAATATTTCCCGTTCTACGCCTTCATGTCTGTTGACGGAACAGTGCGGAAATGGCGTTAACGATAGACGTATCAAGGCATCTCGATAACCCTAGAGCGCTCCAGACACCTACGTAAGGATGCGGTTAGTCGAAATGCGGCCAGACACCCAGGAATCTTGCTAATGCAGGATTTGTAGGGATAGGTTTGGGGGTCGTCGCCCCAATCCGATAAAAACCCTATGATCCATCTCTACAGAAACAAACATCTGCTTTGTGTGCCTAACACTACAGGGGGTGAGGGTAAACTGTTTAAAGCATTCAGTGTGCCATGAAGAGATGTTTGCACAGACAGGACACGGCAAGCGACCGCCATTCAGTGGTGTCGGTCACGGCCAAATAGATCCCTCTGTGCTCCGTCGAACCGGTTTAGTTAACCGTGGCAGCCGTGGCGGTGGCGGTGGCGGCGGTGGGTGACTGACTCGGTAGTGAAGAGACTCCGTAAGCGTCAGTGTGGTCAAAGGGGCTGCGGGGTGAGTGCTGTATCGCGATCACTACTCGTTCAACTGTTTGAGGTACGTTGGTAGTAAACAGTAGTCTATGTGCCGAGTCCGATGGTAGTAAACAGCAGCGTCGTCCGGCTCCTCTGTCCGGCGGATGCACAAATATTTAACTTAAGTGGATGCACGAACGTTTAGCTTTGGTGGGTAGTCGAACGTTTAGCTTTGGTGGACGAACGACGAATCATTGGCTTTAGTGGACGCAGGAACGTTTAGCTTTAGTGGACGCAGGAACGTTTAGCTTTAGTGGACGCAGGAACGTTTAGCTTTAGTGGACGCAGGAACGTTTAGCTTTAGTGGACGCAGGAACGTTTAGCTTTAGTGGACGCACGAACGTTTAGCTTTAGTGGACGCACGAACGTTTAGCTTTAGTGGACGCACGAACGTTTAGCTTTAGTGGATGTAGAAACGTTTAGCTTTAGTTGATGCAGGAACGTTTAGCCTTTGTGGGTGCAGGAACGTTTAACATTAGTGGACGCAGGAACGTTTAACATTAGTGGACGCAGGGACGTTTAGCCTTAGTGGATGCAGGAACGTTTAGCCTTAGTGGATGCAGGAACGTTTAGCCTTTGTGGGTGCAGGAACGTTTAACATTAGTGGACGCAGGGACGTTTAGCCTTAGTGGATGCAGGAACGTTTAGCCTTAGTGGATGCAGGAACGTTTAGCCTTTGTGGGTGCAGGAACGTTTAACATTAGTGGACGCAGGGACGTTTAGCCTTAGTGGATGCAGGAACGTTTAGCCTTTGTGGGTGCAGGAACGTTTAGCTTTGGTCAACCTCACGGCAGTCATTCAACAATGAGTTGAATGGTTGAATAACGTTAATGTGTATGTTCCATACAGTGTGCAACTATTGTCAGCCTTAAGATAACTGAGTTTAGTATCATGTGGCTCTGTTGTAAACATCCCAGCATGCACTAGCATTGTTGTTCGCAGCTGTCTCTCCTGGTACGGGGCGCCAAAGCCACTGAAGTGGGTGTCGGGTTTCACAGTGATTCCAACAACATGTTTATAGAGCCTACGCAACAATTATGCGTGTTCTGTGCCAGTTTTAATGCGTGTAGATGAACACAATGTGAACACTGCTAGATATGATACAGTGCACAGTGATTTGGCAGTGTTATCACTCAGTAACATGATCCAGCGAAGATTTGGTTCCACCTGCGAGCTATTAATAGTGCTACAGTCATAGGCGGTCAGATTCCTGTGATGTTAATCTCAAGCCGTCGGAATTAGTCATTTGCATAGAAGAAAACACAACTTGGCAAGTGGTGGTGCATATGAATTAAACATGTGCATCGCATTGAGAGGTGCGGCTGTAGTGTTGTGGTTATCGCACCCGCTCTGCATGCCAGGGTTCTGGGTTCAAGATCCAGCGCGTTTGGTGTACATACATTATGTGGTTTGATGTAAAACCCGGCTCTCAACATTTGGGACTGTGGGGGACCCGGACTGTGTATCCCTCGTGACTAGGATAATCACGTTAATGTCGGTCCCGTCTCGGTAATTTGGGACGAGGTTGAACCACTGGCGGTGACCACCCTCAGTGCTTGAATATAAAGCTCGGCTTGGCGATATTGTTCTGATAAAGAAGAGTATAATGAGCCCTCGCAGTTATTTAAACATCACACACGCACGCACGCACGCACGCGCGCGCACACACACGCACGCACGCGCACACACACACACACACACACACACACGTAAATTATATGGACTGATCAGTTAATGGAACGTTGCTGAGTGTTGGAAACAACTTGGAACTTGGATGCCGTGTTCAGGACAACGAGCGAGTCTTGCGTAAGTGGGCCCCTATGCCACGACGTACGTATTCAGACTCGTATTTATGAATTCACGGTTGACTGGGCACAGTTGATTGAGCACAGTCTCTACGTCTACCGCGCACAACCAACTGTTTATATAATTCGTGAGTATGCTGTCTTCGCCAATCGGTTTTACTCGTAGATCTTTGCAACTGCACTCTCTCTGCCTAACGTTTGGTTGCATGTGCGTGGAAATACTAAATTATAGTGTTGTTATTTCCAATATTCAACCGATATACAGATACAGGTTTAGTTGACGTGACACATTATGTGCAAACCCACCGCGTGTTGGCGGTGTTCCATATTTGTCATAATTTTCCAAAAGCACATAAAATGTGAAGTAGTGAAAGGGTGGTCCAACTCGTCTGTCCGTTCCGATTCGTGGGTTGGCAGTTGACTACGAGTGGGAATTGTAGTGATTTATATGGCAGCACCACGACAAGACGTCACATAATGGTGCACTATAACGATACCGTTAAAAGGATGGATGAACTCCCACCCAGACCACACAATAGACAGTCGAAGGTGTATGGAGTTAGTTATGTGACAGGACATGACCATTGACGTGTATATGCGAGTTGCTTTCCTAGGCACTAGAGACAATGGGGGGGGGGCAGTATAAAAGGCGGGCAAGTAGGAAAAGGCGGACCGAGAGTAATATTGTTCTTATTTCAATCATTTATTCCTCCATTTGTGGATATAGTATGGAATTTTTCATCGTGTTCATTTTATATATTATGTTTGTCACGATTTTAGCTACACAGCTCTTCCTTGTTTTGGACAGGGCGGACATAATATATACAAGTATTGCAGGACCCGGGGAAACGTGTAGCTACAATCATTAAAATACACAAATAATTAACAAGGCAACCCATTTTCATAGTTTAAGCGCAGTTGTGGGCTTACACGTGACCGAGAACAAAATTGTTCAGTCTGCCTTGTCCGCCCAGCATATTACAATAGTCCGTCCTCTAGGTGGTTCCGAAACAATGGACGGTTCATGGGCCTGCTTTAGTGCTCTCTTTAGAGGTGCTTAATCTATTCGATTTTTTGGTCTAATTTAAAATTAATTTTGCCCAAAAAAAACACCCTTACCTAGTATCCACTGCAATACGCTAGCTCGTTTGTGCAACTTTTGTACATATTTTTTAATGAAATCATCAGACAAACTATTAGATTAGTTAATACTTGTTCAAGCATTAACTGAAGTGAATATCGAAATGTTGAAAAATCACGATTTTCTTCCGTCCAATTTCATAACTTTGTCATGTGATCGGCGAGAGGATGGAATGATCGGCGAGAGGATGGAATGATCGGCGAGAGGATGGAATGATCGGCGAGAGGATGGAATGATCGGCGAGATGATGGAATGATCGGCGAGATGATGGAATGATCGGCGAGAGGATGGAAGTCCCGCCCATGCTTAGCATTGACCCACACAGTGTTTACCATTTTGGATATCCACTATTTTGATCCTTACCAGATCTAACGACTAAAGTAAATTTTTCAGTGGTTGAAGAAAAATAGGCATTTTTTATTAAACAGCCTGCGCACATTACTAAAACTAGTCACACACTGCACATCTGGATATAAGTGAACCGGATTTGAGATGGGCTGAACCTTTTGAGGAAGCTGCTTTAATACACACGTTTTGTCTGTCGCTGACTCGGACCGGCACAGAGTAACACAAGCAACGTGTTATAATAATTGACTACTAATATATGTGTTAACCTTTATAATTTTGAGTTCTTGTCGAGTGAGAACTATACATATGCCCAAGCTGTCAGCGGGTAGCACTGGAGACACCGGGTGGCATTTGAGACACCGGGTGGCGCATTGGAGACACCAGGTGGCATGACAGAAACCAGATGGCAAACATCCAGCAGATTCACCGATGCGATATTCAAGTACAGTAGCTGAAAGGCTCTAATCGTTTGACAACTAGCAGCCTTTGGTATTCAACCCCCGCTAGATTCCTGCGGGAGGCACCCAGCCCACCGTTAATAAACACCCGCTAGACTGGTGTGGAAAATATTTAGCTGTGACATCAATGAATACAGACGGTTCATTCACACAAGTCAACCTCTGTCGACGGTTGAATGAACTGTAATAAATAGGAACGAAATGGATATTTCTTTCTGCAGCTGGTGAAATTTCTATCGAGTGCGTTTAGGCATACGTGTACCCGTGTACCCGTGGAATGCCCCAAAGCGGGCAGACGTAGATCCGTGGATTGCCCCAAAGCGTGCATGTGTAGACCCGTGGATTGCCACGAAGCGTGCATGTGTAGACCCGTGGATTGCCACAAAGCGTGCATGTGTAGACCCTTTCTTTAATCTTTCTTTCTATGAGTCACCCGAACTGAGAAAACTGCTAAACTGTATAACTTGACTTCTTGTCAAGGGAAGTAGACACGCCCTCGATATCGCCAGGTGGCGCTGTAGACACCCAGTGCTGGTGCTATCATGTGGCACCCTGCTTGCGAGGTTTTTTCTTATTGATGTAAAGAAACACCTTCACGCTGAATTTGCCATTCGGCAGCACGTTGCATGCCACGACAAGTTAAGGGGTTGATTCATAAATGAACACTTTGGCAATTGTATATGTTCCTTATTCTGAATCGCGTATTTCAAAGTTGTTGTTTTTCTGTGTTATTTGTGTATTTAGCTATAACTCTGACTATCACCAGAATGGCTACTTTTTTATAACATATTGTCTTAAAATGTCTAGATAAATATATCAAACACACATTCTCAGAATATGATTTATGAACATCGAACTGTGGTTCCATTTAGCATTTAAACGCCGGACTTTGAAATATGAATCCTTTCATATGTATTAAATAAGTTGCTCGTTGTAGCTGTACAGTGCCAGTTGACGGCAACTCTGGCACAACCGCTGCAAGTCAGCGCCTTTACTTCTTTCACGCACCCTGCCGAACAGCCAACAGGTGTGAAGATGTTTGCTCGCCTCTGTGCGGGAAACCACATTCTCATGCTCACCTAGATGCACAAAGGATATGTTTTTTGTTTGTTTTTTGTTTAATCCTCTCCGTGCCTACTGGCTCATGAGGCAGAAACAAGACATCTCCACTTCTGCCTATATGCAGCCTGCTTAGTGGCCTGGTCCCAGCTGAGGTGTATTTCGCGTAATTTCCCCTCCAGGTTGTTTTTGGTGATCCTCGTTTTCGTTTTCCACCGGAGGTCCACCTTAATGCTGTTTTGGCTATATTCTCGTCATCCTTTCGTAAACCGTGGCCGATTCATCTCCATTTTCGTGGTGAGCAAGTTATCCATAGTAATTTGTGGAGTTCATTTCATCAGTTCTTTGTTGAGAAATCTTTGTGGCCAGAATATTCGCATGATGTTCGAAGACGTTTTGTTTGGAAGGTTGAACGTTGTCCCAAATCTGTTTCAGTCACCCGCCAGCATTCTGGGCCATATAGCAGAGTGGACGGAACACAACTATGATATTACTTCAGCCTTGTTCTTCTAGAGTATGAAACGTTTTTTTGGTACGACATTAACCAAGTTATGTGCTCTGTCTGTCCGTGGGGATTAACAGACGACACGCTGATACAGCATGGATCCCTAGACGTCGCCTTTCAACCTCGCGGGGTTTACATTGCAATAATGAGCTTAACATCGGCTGTGTGAATGAAACACACTCGAGGGGACAGGTCCTAACTCTTACCATGCTGTAACATGAGCTTAGGCTGCAACTTATAACATACTGTAATGTGAGCTTCAGTTGTAACTGATAGCATACTGTAATTCGAGCTTAGGCTCTTACTTATGACATACTGTAATGTGAGCTTCAGTTGTAACTGACAGCATACTGTAATATGAATTGCATACTGTGATGTGAGCTTAGGTCGTAACTTACAGTATGATGAAAAATGAGTTAATGTTGTGGCTTATGGCATATTGTAACATGAGCTTAGGTCGCAACATATAGTGTACGTTTTATTAATTTTCCGGCATTGGTGGTCATTGTAAGCGATGTGCTATGCGGATCTCACAAATTCATTTGGTTGTTTGACACACACTGGCTTTGTACAACTGCGCGAACAAAGAGCTCATTCTCTTACGCGAACGTTCTCGTGCGTAGCAGAGAGCTCCTTGCAGTGACGCTCAGAACTGAGACATGTAACGTGAGCTTCGGAAGGGAAATAGGTCATTGAATGTCTACAGACACAGACGGGGGCTGCACAGTGTGCACACAGGGAGGAGGGTGGATGACATGTGCGTAGTACTCGGTGAACTTTTCTTTGATAAA
The DNA here is from genome assembly GCA_963662155.1 of Lamellibrachia columna. Classification (NCBI taxonomy): domain Eukaryota; kingdom Metazoa; phylum Annelida; class Polychaeta; order Sabellida; family Siboglinidae; genus Lamellibrachia; species Lamellibrachia columna. The sequence continues at coordinate 26,020,109 of OY759268.1, forward strand.
AATAGGCATCGCATGTCAACGACCTATCGGCGAACACTTGTCACATAGTGCGTCCATTTTATGGCTTGACATCGTCACAATCTTTGTTGCTCCTTCGTTACGTTGCATCAGTTACTTGTACAATATTTGGTAATTAGTTAGTCAATTTGAAATGTATACTTCTGAAACATCAGTTTGCATAGTTGACGTGACTGTTGGACTTGCTCTTATTGGGATTGAAATATTCCTGATCTAAACTGATCATTTCTAATGTTGCGGTATTTGTTCTGTAGGACAAGATGGCTGAAATGAACGCCGTGAAGAATTGCCTCGCGTGGATCGCCGACGAACAGGTTAGTAATTGTCAGGCTGGGGTGACTTTGGGCAAAGTTTTTTTCTAGGTTTCTGAACTAATTCAGTTTAGATACAGTCGCGAATACATATTTTGCTAGACAGTTCCAACATATATGCCATCTCAGCACTAAGATGACACATATTGCTCTATTAATATATCATACATGGTATGTATTTGCATGAAATAAATAATATCCGGTTCCACCTATCCACTTGAATCCACAAGGGACATATCTAAAGATATTGCTTTCGATGCCGATTCAGATAATTGCACGAACGGAACACGCCAAACGCACAAAAGCATACGCCACGTATTTAAACACACTGGATTATACACCGTGCAAATTAACATACCAAACACAATTGTTCAGACATAGCAGTGACAACACCCACAAACAGGTCGACTACCTCCATCAAGTTGACTTAGATCCTTCGCTGTCTATGACGTCACATCCCATCGGCTGCCGGCTGATAGCTAACTACATCGGCGCCCCGGACACTTCAGTTCACTTAGCCTTTCTCCTGCATATTTTTTTTACACATTCCGCGGCATTTCTCAGTGTCTAGCATCCCGATTGTATTCGTATAGACATGAACGTTAATTTGTATAATGGAGAGACGGGACAGTACAAGTCTACGTTTGGATGTTAGGGTCAACGTTATTTGATGAGGATCTGTAATATTATTGCCAATCGCCGTAAATGGATTTTGCTAGTAAAATCAAGTAGCATGGGTAATTAATTGAAAAACATCGAAATATTGAAATACATAGTAGTTGTAGTATTGAAATACATAGTTGTAGTAGTCAATGTATGTATATGTTGTTGTTATTGTTGTTGGTGTGTGTGTGTGTGTGCGTGCGTGCGTGCGTGCGTGCGTGCGTGCGTGCGTGCGTGCGTGCGCGCATGCGTGTATTCGTATGGATGATGGATGGATGGGTTGGATGGTATTGGTAACAATCCTTGTGGCAGGCGGGTACGCCTGTACGTTGACTAACCGGCTTGTTACGTAATCAGGTATTTGCATAAATGATGGAGCGAGAAAACAGAAAAAATATGAGCGAGGTTAATTACCGACTTAAGGCACCGATGCCCCCTTCCACGTGAGAATAAACGTTACCCGGTAATCGTGCTAGCATAACGGAAAATAGACGTTGCGTGACAAATAATGTGGCGATGAAAAATAAAAAGGTTTTGCTAACGTCGCTGTGACTGATGGATTTGCCAGTACCTGTCAATGTAACAATGCTGCATTGAATAACCAACACTTGCTTTTTAAATATGTTTCATTCGCTGTACCCATCTGCTCGGCATGAGTCAAATACTTTAGAAAGGGAGCAGTAAATATAAAAACATATCATAGGTTCAAACTTTTTAAATATGTTTAATTCGCTGTACCCATCTGCTCGGCATGAGTCAAATACTTTAGAAAGGGAGCAGTAAATATAAAAACATATCATAGGTTCAAACTTTTTAAATATGTTTCATTCGCTGTACCCATCTGCTCGGCATGAGTCAAATACTTTAGAAAGGGAGCAGTAAATATAAAAACATAGGTTCAAACTCTGGTCTTTGTAACGTGAAATCACGTTATGTAGTATTTATACTATTCTTTATACTTTATTCTATACTATATCTACCAAAGAACCGACTCGAGTAACATGTACACTTTGCACGCAACATGTACACTTTGCACGCAACATGTACACTTTGCACGCAGAACGGCAACATCGATATTGATACACCGACAACGGTCAAATTATACGTATAACTTGTAATTCCTTAAAACACATTTGGTCGGAAAAGATGTCAGAATGTAAATGTAGTTTATACTATATAACATGATTTTTATCATAAAACGACTATACTTTGTATTTTTAAACTATACATGACGTGTTTTAAATCACTTTTAATTCAACCGTGTTTTGCGTGCATCAACGTGACGTAGCATATGATACATCGGATAATGATAATAAACATTGTTTATTCACGATAGACTATAGGAAATATATATTCTATTTTCCCAACGGTCCTAATTTCAAAACAAAAACACACACGTAAATAGAACACCGGTTACAAAATAATATATAAATAATTATACAAGAGAGTATATCATAAAATGCAGTAAGGAATATTAAAAAACAACTGATTAAAATAAGTTAAGCTTATAGCTTAGCGAATTAAGAAAGGATATAGGTAAAATACATAATATAAATAAGTTAACTAAAATCGTCCAGTTCAAGTGTTCTTGGCCTCGCGCGTAACTGTTGATTAAAAAAATATTGTTCAAATAACATGTTTTAAAAGCATACACGGACTTTTTTCTGCAGGAATATGAGTGTTTATTTATATTTATGCATGCAAGTTTGCAAGTTTAAAAGCATACACGGACTTTCAATTTCTGCAGGAATACGAGTGTTTATTTATATTTATGCATGCAAGTTTGACTCGAGCGAACTATAAATAAATGTTATAAATACAAAAAGGTTGTCCTACAATTATCACAATAAACAGTGCAATAAATATGCGCTGTCTCACTCACCCCGCATACTGGGCGACTATCAAACATTTTACGGTAGTTAGCGTCTTACCGAAGGCAGTCATTGACTCCAACTTAGCCTATACACGCCGTCGATAAGATGATACGGCGTCTGATCGGTCGATGCAGTCAAGGGGTAAGACTACAGTTGACCTTCCTGTTTATTGTAACGAATGTAGGGCGTATGAAATTGTAAAATGGTAACTTAATAAATTAATATTATGTGACATGAGCGCCTTTGAGCAGGGATATTCACAGGTTTGTTTGTAGAAGCTATTGGCTGTGAAACATTGCATTTTTTAAAGAGTTTAACTGGCGGAGGGATTTATGGGAATTTTTCTGCTATGGGCCACGTGGGCGCATGAATACATGGCTATTTTGGTCAAAATTGATAGGCATCGCACGTCGGGGCGATTTAAAAGAGCTGGAGGTATGTGATTTTTATAAAATTTGGTCAGTATATCAAAGGGATGATGGCAGTTGCTGAGGACAATTTTAAGGATTTTTGATGGTTACGTTTTCTTATAATCAGACAAAATGTTAACATGGCCACCAATGCAATTCTCAACTGTGGTCTGACTCCTCAAGCCGTGGCTCACTTCGCCCATGAACCGTATCACCAAACAGGCCATTGTTCAGAGCTTCAGTCACGCCATCGCCGCCTGCACAGCGTTACCAAAGTTCAATTGTGTGTATGTATGTGTGTGCGTGCGTGCGTGCGTGCGTGCGTGCGTGCGTGCGTGCGTGCGTTCATGTGGTGATGTGGTGATGTGGTGATGGTTGTGTATGCGTTTGTCGCATTTCGCCAGACGAACTTAAAGGGGTCTTGCTTGTTTTATTGCCAGCTGTTATTTGATTGGCTAGGAGTGGCACCCCCACGGTCTGTGGCCCACGCACTGTGACCCACGCACGATGGCCCGCACCCTGGACACCACGTCTACAGTTCGGATAAGTGCAAATATAATAGACGCCGAAGATAACAGCAACCATTTATAACCTCACTATTATTCTTTACATACCATGCACACACGAATGAGACACCTATTGATACATTCTTTCGTAGGCGGTGCATGAGACGGCTGAATATGGTAGTAACATGAGCGGCGTCCAGGCGGCGCTGCGAGAGCAAAAACGTCGTGTGAAGATGGTACAGGACTTTAAGCCGGAGGCAGATAAAGTCGCCCGCTCGACCGAGGTATAGTGTCTGTCAACACCACTTATACCTGTGTTCACATTATAATGTTCATGTGGTAATTTACCAGGCTTCCTCTGTTTGATTGTAATATTTGTTTGAATGTTGACGTCACGTCACGATAACTACAATAAATTCCCCAAAAGCCAACTTTTAAAATATAATGGCAATTTGGTATATTATAATATATTGTTCAGGATTGCTTACAAATATATGTGCACTGCTATTTTATTTTCTCTGCTTTGCAAACAGTGCATAGCCTCAGTATCCCATCAACAAAGTATAGCTTCTAGAGGGTTTCTACTACATGGATTAAACAGGTTTATCTTTCAAAATGTTATTACTTCAAACATAACACAGACGAATTGGGGTATCCAAAATATGTTTATATTTCAGTATTGATCAAACACACACGCACGCACGCACGCACGCACGCACGCACGCACACAACTAATTTTTACTAAGGCATATTGTATAATTATGGTTATTAATCTGTAACAGAGCAAGGAAGATGGCGTCGCTGTCATGGCTGCCTACGGAGGACTCGTCGTAAGTAGTGTTGTAGTCAGGGCACGTTTTGCTTAAAAATCCCTCCTCAATTCGATTTTTTGCTCGTCTAATTTCAAATTCATTTTGCGAAAATTAAAACCTACCTGGTATCCACGACGACGTGCTAGCTCGTTTGTGCAATTTTTTTATGTAGTTTTTGTGAAATAATCAGACATACTATTACATTGCTTAATGTTTGATCCAGCATTTATTGAAGTGAAAATGGAAACGTTGAAAACTCACGAATTTCACACTTGGTGGAATTTCATAACTGTGTCATGTGATCGGCGAGAGGATAGAAGTTACCCCGTGATCAGCCTTGACCCCATAAAGTGTTTACCGTTTTGGGTAGCCACTATTTTGATCCTTAACAGATCTAACGACTTAAGTAAATTATTTCGATGGTTTGAACAAAATACGCATTTTTTTATTAAACCGACTGCAGATATTACTTAAACTATTCACACACAACTTACTGGAACATCAAAGAACCTGAATCGCGATAGGCTAAATCAGTTGAGGAAGCAGCTTTAAACAAACTGACACATGCAGGACAAATTACGTTGAAGACTTGGTTAAACATACTGCAGTAGGCGTGATATATGTTTAATAAGAATATAATAAGCAGGGTATATGTTTAAATATACTGCGGTAGGCACGACATATTATGTTTAAACAAACTGTGATAGACATGGCACATTATATTTAAACATAGTGCAATAGAAAAGGCATATTATTGTGTTTAAACATATTGCGATAGGCAAGGCATATTATTATATTTAAACAAACGGTGATAGGCAGGGCACATTATGTTTAAACATAATGCAATAGGCAGGACACAGGTTTAAAACGGCTGCGATAGGCAGGCACACGTACGTCCCAAGTGATATTAATAACGACTGCAAGACGTTAACGCGAGGATGGCAGGAAGAGGAATATAAAGATAAATGCTTTGTGTGACCAATCTCACCGACGCTGGCGCCGTCTGTTGTAGGAAATCGCCAACAAGAGGTTAGCATGTCTAGAGGACATGGCCAAGATTGCGGGCCTGGAAGATCTGTTTGGAGTGAGTATACGTTTGGACTCTATAGAGGAAAATGTCCTTATTAAATTAGCATGTCTTGAGGACACGGCCAAGATTGCGGACCTCAAAGATCTGTTTGGTGTGAGTATACGCTTAGAATCCATAGAGGATAATGTCCTTATTAAATTATTGCTGGCTTAATTTGTTACTGAATGGAATAACACCCCACAGACGACCACAGTTCTACAGACGATGTTTACAAATATGTTTTGTGTTCTTCAGGTGCTACGTTTTTTTCTTACTCACGATTACAACAGTTAGAGGGTTTTATTTCCGCGATGTCTTGTATGTCTCTCTGCTGCTTCGACCTGTTGATCTACGAGCAATGTCGTCCAGCCTAATCTTCTGCTTCTCGAGACGGGAACGATTCCTCTGAATCTTTATGTATCTCTGATATTTATATAATTCTTCTTTCTCCCACTTTGTGTTTGTTAGTGTATTATTTAGCTTTGTAAATGTCGCCATGGATTATGTGTTACAGTGCACTCTCATTATAAGGAACATTTTGGGACGTGACCAAATTGTTCCATGTATCAGATGGTCCTGATATCCATTGCTACATTCAGGAGCGATAGGTCACTGTACATGTTACAACTAAAATTGTGTTCTATATATTGCATGTTAAATTTGTTGTCACGTATAATGCATGCACTAAGACATGTACATTTTTTTTGACAGATGTTGTCGTCTTCTTTCGCTGAGCGTGCGACATCGCTGGTGACAGCGGACTCCTGCGGGGACGTGACACTGTCAGAGCGCGGCAGCGAAGGAATGGCCAAAGCGGCACAGGTTGATTGCTTGATTATTTAGGACCAACAATGTTGAGAAATTGTGTTCCATGAGTACAACACGTGCATATATACATAGCAAGTGACATGGTAATGAACACAGTACAAAATACGTTTTTCATGTACCCATAAAAGTGCAGTAAGATTCGATATGGAATAAATTGCCATAAGTGCCTATCGATGTAACGGCAAATTCAAAGTTTATGCAAAGATTTATCGAAACGTATTTTTGATGTTGACTTTATAATGAGTTCAGGTAATCTGTTCCAGGTGGGACAACTCGATTACAAAAATGTGTTTTGCTAAATCAAGTCGTAACGGTGTTTTTAAGCTTAACGCCGTAACCTCTAGTAGAAATAGTACATTTGGGTTGTTAAGATGTTAGAATAGATAATAGTTTATAACATACGATTTTATCAAAAAAGACCAGACGTTGTTCGTCTAAAGATATTACTACGTACTGCGTTGACTGAAACCATTTACATCGATACATCGGTTAGGAATACTTAATGGAATTCTGAATGCACTGGTGTTACAGCATAATCATAAAAAGAAACACGTTCTGGAACTATGTGTTTTGTTGTTTACGACAGAACTGTATCTTGGCCGTCCGCACCAACTGGTCGTGGATGTCGAAACTCATCAAATGCGCTGATCTCCATCTGCAGCACGTCTCCGAGTACCACCAGGTAAAATATCGTTCTCCATTTCACATTAATCCAAGGTGTTTATTTCGTTCACTCATTCATGTCGGCCACTGTAGTCAAATTCAGTTGGCTCCAGCCATCTGTCTCCAGACGCCTATGTCCCTCATTGTCGTTTGTAACTTTGCCTGCTTCAGCCACACGTCTTCCTTTATACTTATTTCAGCATCCGTTATCGTATGCAGTAGTGCCAGGCGAATTTCAGCCTCCTTTCCAGTGTTTTGTATGTAATTAATCATATAGCTGATGAGCTCTATGTTAGTTAAACGTTGCTGCCAGTGAATGTTGAAGGCGGTTCTTGTGTAACATTCATCAGTGCTTCGCGTATGTAGTCTACGCTCTTGTAAGCAGTATACTTGACTACTACCATTCCTGTCTTCACAATATTGCTCTCATGGATATCATCAACCCCAACGTGTGTAAATATTGTTCTCCTCATTTCTCTCACTCATTGCCAATTCTGAAATTTCAGCATTGGCTTCCTGTCTGACATTTAGTTATTTTTAAGATCTGATGTATTACCTATTAGGCACTTTCACTTTCACTGCTCACTCATGCAAGACAGTCTACATGTTGTATACCGTTTCGGTCACCTAGTTCTGATCCACTTTTTGTTTCTTTCATGTTGTCCCGTATATCATGTTGTATTGACTCTATGTACCACATTGGTTTTACTTAGTTCTTCCACGAGATAAAAGAATACCAACACTGGATGCCCGTCGAATTGGCAAGAGCACAAGACCTGGCCAAGTGCGCGCCTAGCGGATCTGCCGACAAAGATGACGCCTGTCGAATTCTTATGGAACTTAAGGTATTATACGTTTTAAAAAGTTGTCCTCTATTTGTGTTACATTTTATATTACATATTTTGATAATCTTCCTTGCGTGCCAAAATACAATAATAGTGTGCAAAGATTAACATATGGTAACATTCTAGGATAATACATTTAGCATTTTATTGGCCAGTCAGTGTACAATACTACAGACTATCTGCGCTGTCTTCCACAATGCTACCATCTGGACTATGTAACAAGTGTGTTTATTAATCGGTAGGAGGCGCTGGCAGTCTTCTTGCATTGGCAATCCAAAGTCGATGGTTTGATTGAGCGCAGCAAGAGCGTGGTCCCCGTCCATCTACGGACCGCCAAGTTGGAGCACTGCAGACCTGTGTCATCGCTGTGCGACTACCAGACCAAACAGGCAAGTAGAGTTGATAGATCACAATAGCTGTATTGTACTAAAAAGTCACGTCCTGTCGCTAATAATGTTGCATCATTTCGTGATGTTGCCTATTGTGCAAACATGCAAAATGCAAATGTTTTTTAGTATTTATATTTTGAACAAGTGATACTATTATTAGTTCATCAAAACAGTGGGGGTGTGACGTCATGGCTAATCCGAGAGCATCATTACGATGTCAGCTGTTTCCGGATATCGTCATATTTGTGTGTTGTATACTGTTATCAGATAATGCAATTACGTTAAAAACAAACGATCGGAATTGTCTATATAAAATTACTGATATTTTGATACACGACGTCACTTCCGGTTGCAGATCAACATCCGGGAACAGGAGGAATTGCAGTTGATTGACAACTCAAACCCTCAGACATGGATCGTGAGTACAAATTTACACCAGTGTATATTAAACTAACAAACCCGGACTGCGAGTGCAGAGTTGCACAGGTCGAAACGTAGTCGCGATGGAAACACTACAATAACAGGGTAAAACAACTCATCTGTTTTTAATGTAACGTAGTCTTAGTACGTTTATGTTGTTGCTTTATTTTTACGTAGATTCGCAACATGCACAGCACGAAATGCGAAGTACCGTCGACTATCTGTGTTATTCCCGGCCCTGATCCCGCCGCCGTCGAGGCCTCCATGACGTAAGTGTGGACGGCGAATTTGATGACATGGTCGTACACATGCATCCACACACACGCACACACCGCCACTGCCACCGCCATCACCACACGCAAGCACGCACGAATGCACACACGATGCGCAACAGCGATTGCACATTGATACTTGGTTTACTAGTTATATTTGTCGAAGTGGTCCCGGTATATCCAGTGTGTTATCTTGGTTAAGAAGATACACAACAACACCTTTCTCCACGCTAGTATGCCTACTAATAAATATTAATTAGGTGCGCCTGCAGTTTAATTATGAATTAGGCAATTCTGGAAGTGTTTTTCTATTTCGATTCCGTGTTTGCAGTCTTCGTCTGCAGCTGCTCGGAATGTGGACGATTACAATAAAACGAATCGGTCAGTCGTTCATCTACACCTTATTGATGATGTTCCGCGATTGGAATGCCCAAGAGGTAAGTCACGAGGCGTTTCCGTTCAATACAATACAATATGAAAACGTGTATCGTGACAAAACCCTCGGGATCATGAGTTCAGAGGCTAATACAACCCGAAGGGTTAGGCGATCTCGGCATTTGTATACCATGTTAAAATTGTGAACGTATGGATGAAATGCCGTTTTTTAAGTTTCGAATAGTTGTGAAGGATTCGGAGGACACAGGAACGCACGCGCGCGCACGCACGCACGCACGCACGCACGCACGCACGCACGCACGCACGCACGCACGCACACACACACACACACACACACAGACTAGCTACCACATGTGTGTGGTACGGCATTCAACACAACTCGTACTTTTTACAGAGGCGCCAACTAGCGGCATTGTCTGACTCCGACAAGACGCAGATTCTTAAAGTCGTCGACGATATCGAATCGAGTCTGCGGACCCACTGGTCCGAGTACGCGGGATTTAAGAAACTGCAGGTCCGGATTGACCTACTTAGGAAGGTCCTTTCAGAACGAGGAGACCCGGCCTACTCAGACTCCGCATTCGGGAGACACTTTGTGACGTCATTGGGGCAACTGGGGGAAGTATCCAAACGCTATCAGGTGAGCTACATCAGCAGGATACTTACGTATTTACCATCTTCGTACCGAAGTTCATGTATAAGGCCATTTAATAACATCCGCCGTATTGTACGATCTCCAACTGTGTTATCCGCAGTTCTCCAAGAACTCCCTCCTTTATACTTCAGCAGTTCTTCTTCATGTTGATTTTGGTACATTTATTTGGATTTTCATTTATCCTAAGTGTGCGGCCGATGCATCTTTCGACTATGATTATTTCTGATATTGGTGGCATACACGCGCGTTTGTACAACTCTTCATTTGACACTTTCATTGGTCAGTATACATTTATCATTCGTCGTAGGCATGTTTGTACAACTCTTCATTTGACACTTCCAGTGTACATTTATCATTCGTCGTAGGCATGTTTGTACAACTCTTCATTTGACACTTCCATTGTCCAGTGTATATTTATCATTCGTCGTAGGCATGTTTGTACAACTCTTCATTTGACACTTCCATTGTCCAGTGTACACTTATCATTCGTCGTAGGCATGTTTGTACAACTCTTCATTTGACACTTCCAGTGTCCAGTGTACATTTATCATTCGTCGTAGGCATGTTTGTACAACACTTCATTTGACACTCCCATTGTCCAGTGTACATTTATCATTCGTCGTAGGCATGTTTGTACAACTGTTCATTTAACACTTCCAGTGTCCAGTGTACATTTATCATTCGTCGTAGGCATGTTTGTACAACTCTTCCTTTGACACTTCCATTGTCCAGTGTACATTTATCATTCGTCGTAGGCATGTTTGTACAACTCTTCCTTTGACACTTCCATTGTCCAGTGTACATTTATCATTCGTCGTAGGCATGTTGCTTAAAATAACGTTCAATTTATTCTCAAACGTTCCTGTCATTCTCCACATTGTTGGCCACATGTAATAACACTCGCGTGGCATTGCTCTTGAACATTTTAAAGTTTTGTCTTGGTGCCATGCTTGGTGGATTTCCATGATTTCGTATGCATGTTGGTCAATGATATATCTACTGGTCAAGTAGTTCTGTTAAGGGCACAACATCGGATTACCGTGCTACAATTTCGGAATGCTGGTCGATGATGTGCACAGACGTAAAATACAGTACAACGATTTTCATTAGTTAACTGATATGGATCTAGTTTGGGGTTTCGTATAATTAAGATACCAAATTCTCTGAAGTTTGTTCGTGCCAACTTAAAGATGAATAGATCTAATAGGTTTCGCATTATTTATATCATCGGAACAATCATGTAGTAGTCTTGGAATGGGTACGAAAATATTTATGAAATATCTCTTCTCACTTACGAAAGATAGAACTAGAGGACATGAAGTAACATTAGTGAAGGAACAGTGTAGATTGGATACCAGAAACTATTCATTCTCACAGAGGACCATACATGAATGGAACATATTATCTACAGAATGTGTAAAAGCTAGCAGCGTGAATATGTTTAAAAAATTGACAAATGTCACAGGAGGGCGGGTTACATATTGATGAAACATCATTGGACTCTCGATAAGCCAATGGCTTCTTTGTCCTGTTGCCATCTGGGAATTTTTGGATGGAAATCTTGCTAAATGTTATTGCTCATGTCAACATTTGCAGGATTTCTGGTCGTACTGGGACACGTACAGAGTACTTTGTGAGACATCAAGACAACCCGAATTTCTTCTCCTTCTCGAGAGATGGCAGCAGCTGAAGCTGGTGGAGATTTTGCCGCTTCTCAAGTGAGTATCGATGTTAAAACCCCATCCTCAATTCGGTTTTTCACTCGTCTCATTCCAGAAACATTTTGAGAGAAATGGAACCTAACCTAGTGTCCACTACGACTTTTAATAGCTCGTTTGTGCAAACCTGTTATTAAGTTTTGATTTAATCATAGGAAAAAACTATTGAATTATTTTTCACAGGACCCAGCATAAATGTAACGAAAAGTGGCTCTCCCTCTACATATTATTATAACACAAGGCTATTCGTACTTTCTCAAGTTACTCGATCTAAACAATCAAATTCGGTTCTTTCGATGATTATAACAAACGTATGCACTTTTATTAAGGCGACAGCACATAATGTATACACTAGTCCCATAGTACAGATTTTAATGTCAATGAATTTGGTTCACGAAGGGCTTAATTGATAGCAGTAAGACGTAGTGGTCGAATAGACTTCATGCAGTAATTGCAGCGTGGTTGAATGCTTCGCAGAGAAGTGGAGCAGTTGATGGAATAACCTGGTCTGCCAGGGGTGAAGTATAATGGGCCAGTGGAGTAGTTGCTGGAATAACCAGCTCTGCCAGGGGTGAAGTGCAATGGGCCTTATGCAATCATAAGGACTGGATAATAATAGTAATTACACTGAAGTTATACCAGAAACAGCAGAAATGGCGTAGTTTTGGTGGTAGACGTTGTTACAGTTATCATCATTGACTAGGGAGGAGAACTCGTCTTCTGGGCAAATGACCACGATGGAACAGGAGGAGAAGAAAACATTTGTCATCTCGCAATGTTATTGTTACTAATGTTACCAAATCGGTTATTATTTCAGGAAGTGGAGCATTGGCCTTCATTTTGACGAATCGCAATTTCATGAGTTCGACGCCGTTGATTCCGAAGAAGTCGTGGAAGCTGTGGAGCCAGAAATATCGAGAGGCTGTGTCGCAACAACAGAAACAATGCAAATGACAATGGGTGTTCAGACGATGGAGGAGAACTCGTCTTCTGAGCAAATGACCACGATGGAACAGGAGGAGAAGAAAACATTTGTCATCACTGGTGAGTATCTGTCATCAGTGGCTAATTTGTGTCATCGCTGGATGGTATGTGTCATCAGTTGGGAGTATGTCATCACTGTCCAGTGAGTATTTGTCATCACTTGACTGCTTGTCTCATCACTGGATAGTATGTGTCGTCATTTGTGAGTATGTTTAATCACCGGTGTGTGTGTGTGCGTGCGTGCGTGCGTGTGTGTGAATCGTCACTGTGTGTTTTCAATACAACTGACATATTCTTGATCAAGGCGGGCTACACATAAAAAAATAAACATTATTGGGCTCTCAATAAGCCAATGGCTTTCTTGTCCACGCGCCATCTGGAGTATCGCTTTGGATGGCAATCATGTTCAATCTTGCTGTTTATAGGGGTGCTGGACCCACGCAACAACGAAGAGGTGTCGATGCAGCAAGCCGTCATGCTGGGGATTATTGACAGCCAACTTGGTCTGTACGTAAACCCGACGACGGGGGAGAAGATCCCAATCCCTGTTGCCATGAACGCCGGGAAGATCAAGGTTGAGTTTACGTCGACGAAGAAGACGCAGGAGAAACGCCGAGACATCGGTCTCATCACGATCAGGGTGCTGCGAGAGTCACGTCCGTATACCGTGAAAGCCGTCATCGACGCCAAGACGAACGCCCAGCTGACGGTCGACGAGGCGATCGAGCGAGGCGTACTTGACCAGAAGAACGGTCTGTACCTGAACGAACAGACCGGAAGCGAGATGACCATAGGCGATGCTTTAGAGCAAGGACTGTTGATCGTCGAGTTCGACAAAGACGCCCCAGTTACCGATCCCAAGTCGGAGACTGTCACTTATGCCATCCACCACGTCGTCGACCTGAAAATGAAGACGAAGGTGACGTTCACTGAGGCCGTTCGTCTGGGTCTGCTCGACACACAGACAGGAGCCTTCCGCAACAACAAAACCGGGGAAAGTCTCTACGTGGGCGACGCCATCAAGCGCGGGTTCATCAAAGCAACGTTCGTCAAAGACCCGTCGTCTCTTGACATCGACGCTGAGAACAAAGTCTTCATTGACAAGGTGAAGACGATCCGTCAGAAGCTTGTCAAGCCGATGGCGGCGTTGTCGGCTCTACGCAAGGCCGCGGATGCGTCTGGTAAGAAGTCCGGTGGAAAGTAGTCTATCTCCACCATGCAGTGTTGTGCTTGAGACAATCTGTGTGGCCGGCCGCCAACTTCCGCTTTGCGTGCTTCAGAGACCGAAGCTGTCGCAAGCGCCAAACAATACTGGTGCTTGCTAAAGGACGTATGGTTGTTTGACAATCTTGTCGTTACGTGACGTCTTGTGGAAAACTGTCATTTGGAAACATTGCGAACATTTACCTTGAAAAACCTCGGACAATAATGACTTTTTTTGCTTTTGTAGTTTGTATTGGAACTTAATTGTGGGAAGAAGCAATTTTGTTGACAATGACTTTGCTGGAATGTGACTGATTGCCTTTGGGCGCAGTGGCAAGTGCACAAAGCGGAAATGACGTGCCGGGCGATAAATGTCTCAATGTCGTGTACCATCGCCTGCCTAACATAATTTCTCAAACTCTTCTTATCCAAGAATTTATAGTGTATTGTTATTTGAGTGTAACCAGAACGTAACAAAAGTTACAATTACACTGCGTTGTTTAACGTCAACGTTGGTCTGTGTGTAACTATGAACCAAGTGCTAACGCACTTTCGTGACGTTCGTGAATTTTGATGTTGCCATAGCCGACAGCAAAGCTTTACATAGTAACTAGTTATAGTTTATTTTACTAATTACTTAAATTAATGAGTAGCTTATTTTACTAATTAGGTGTTGCCAATTGCACAGAAATATATTGAAGCACACGATATAATTCCTACTTATTGTAATTCACACATTCATCTGTCTGAAATATACTATTGCATTAGTTGAAACGTGTGTGGAGATCTCGTTGATTTTCTGTCGACATTGAAAACACCTGACATTGCATCTGCAATATTCGTCATGAAAAAAATACTAAAACAATTGCTCTTAGAATGGGTTTAGCAAATAACTATCTAAACACAAGTAGACGCCTGTCCACATCTTGCTTAAAGTATGGTTGTGTCAGGAAACCATGGTAATGTTCTGATTTTTAATTATTGAACATGGTTGCAAGGAGCGCCTCCTAGTGCGGCGTAGTTAGGTACTACCAATGAAACGCCGTGTACTAAGAACTCGAATAGCAGACCGTGTATTAAATAGTCCGATAGCAGACCGAGTAGCATATACTCCAATAGCCGACGTTGTACTCTTTACTCCAGACGACGATGACGTCGACACGGCAGCGCTACTGCAGTGCTCCATGGCTGAACTGGTGGCGCTCTCTGGCGACAGTGACGACACGCGAGCTGCGTTCGTCAGTCGCGTGTATCGCTCCGCCGTGCCGCTTCACGTCCTCATGCTCCTCCTCCTCGGCCTCGCGTGTCTGCTGCCATCTGGCGACGAAGAATTCAGCTGCTTCCTCGCCAACAACTTCGAGAGGTCTCTGGCCGTCATGATCAAGTATAACGACGGATCCCCGCCAGTTTGAACAGCGCCGCCTGGCGGGGTGTTACATGAACTACGCCAACCATGGCGTCCACTACGCGGCGTGCGCGTCGCCATCGATCTTGTATTACTCGTTCGATATGCTAAACAGCCGGGATCGGTCCACGGTTGTCGTAGCGCGTCACTTCCGGTGGCGTCGTACTGAAAGTGAGACACCGGGCCATAAAAGCGCACCCGTTTGTTAGTGCACAACACAGGCACTCTCTCTCCTTCTAACTCTCCCCCCCCCCTCTACCACACGCACATATGCACGCACGCACGCACGCACGCACGCACGCACGCACGCACGCACGCGTGCGCCTCTCCTATCATAATCCATTATAGTTCGTGTGCAGTGGGTGGTGTGCTTACGTATTTAGTTGTATAGTGTCTTTTAGCCGGTGGCTAGATACTTTAAAGTGTTGCGTTGTTTGGATCTATAATGATTAAAGTATGTTGCATGTGCATAAATTAAAACGTTAGTATGGATTGATGCACAAAAGAAGATATATTTTCCTTCTTTCTTTCTGTAATGGTTTCACCATCGACTTACCAACCCTACCTTTCACAATCTTGTTCACTCTGTCTCGATCTGTCTGTTAGTACGTCGTTCTATTTAGTTGTCTGCATATTAAAAATACACGTTACACTGCTGCGAAAACACTAACCGAAGTCGACTGGAACAAAATGACTTGATTGTTTATGATATATGGCCGAGTGTCGCAGTAAGTGGAGTAACACGTCACATACAGAACAATCTCGTTAAGTCAACATCTATGTTCGTGCAGAACAAGCTGTGTTGGCCAATAAAATGCGTATGAACGTTGACACTTGCTTAAGGGTGATAGTTTTCCCTCGACTTATATACAACATTTTACACTATTATCTTCGCTGTTCTGACAAGCATAGATAAACGAATATTTGGGTTGACACCACGTGAGGGTTGGCGCCATACGTGTTAAGTGAACTTTGATCTAAATTTTGGCTTTCTTTCGCCAGACCACAACGTCTGTTCTTTTCAGAGTCGCATACGTCACGAATATACATTATACAGTATACTTTTACAGGTCCCTTGATCCATAGATGGCGCATGTGTATAAACAGAATACATCCTGGGATCGATTGTCGACTGTACTTCAAATTAGAGAGTAGGAAAGCATTCGTTTCAGCAAAGAATAGAGTACCAACAAAAAATGCTTATTGACATTTAACAGAAATCACAACGATTTACCATGGGTTGGCATATATACGCAATTGTTTCATCGCACGGCAAAACATTTCATCTTTATTCCAGGTATCATATTTTTATTATGTCGCTCGACTCGCTTCACAACAAAATAATAACTTACTACCAAAGCCGGTAAGTAACGAAGTAGATCTACTTCGTTACTTTACTTGAGTAGTTTCTTTTACTTTCTACTTGTAACGAATATATTTTTATGGATCTACTTCTACTTGTAACGAAGTAGAATTACGTGTTACTTTTGTAAATGTAACGAAGTATCGACACCGGGCGTTTTATTTTTTTCCGCTGTATAATTATCCTGCTGCACACAGAAACAGCATACACACTACGCGCGGAATCACCGCGCGTAAATCCGCAATCTATCTTGTGATTCGCTAATTAAAAATTAACCCCGGAGCAGAGGTTGGCTGAGATGGACGAGTCGTCGACCTCTTCGAGGTGGCTGCCATCTGACAGCTCCTCGCCTGCCAGCGAGGACGAGTTCTTCGCCAGGAAGAAGCGGCGCGCGCCCATGTTCGACCAGCTGGAGCGTCATCTGTCGGATGACTCGGAGCATCTCTCTGGGCTGGCGGCGGATCAAAAGCTCCGCACCCTGTTGGTCGAACTGAACACTGCTCTGCCTGCCAGTGCAGCCCGCGAGCGTCTGTTTAGCAGGCCTAATTTTTAAGCCACTGCGAGCGTGCTTCGGGGATGCAGAGTTTGAGCAGCAGTTGCTGCTCAAGCTGAATAAAGCATTCGAGTAACCTGGTGTGCCTTGCAATCTTTTGTTGACTTACCAGTGTGTCTTAAAAAGTGCTATTTTCGTTCTTATGCTTGTGGGCTTGTGAGACGTGGTCTACTTTTGTTTCTACTTAATGTAGAAATGTTTACTTTCTACTTTTACTCAAGTAGATTTTTAGGGGTTACTTTTACTTCTACTTGAGTAGATTTTTCAGGATCTAATTCTACTTTTACTCAAGTAGAAAACTGTTCTACCTGTTACAGCCCTGCCTACTACAACATGCTAACTCGTTTATGCAAATCTGTTTGTTTTGTGTGTGAAATTATCGGACAAACTGTTCAATAATTTTTATTAGATCCGTTCAAAAATCAGCGGGAAAATGGCCAATAATTTAAACAAAAGTATGCACCTGTTATTCAACCGACTGCGCATAATACTATAAATAATACATAAACTATTCACACCCTACAGACATTAACGACCCTGAATTGCGACGGCCTAACACAACAGAAGATGGAGTCTCCCGTCTCATGTAGTCGATATCATCATTTTCGCAAACATCTCGGTCCATCTTGCTCAAACACAAACAGCTTTCCTCAACACATCCGTGTAGGCAGCTGCACGTACATCCGTGTAGGCAGCTGCACGTACATCAATGACAAGATCTTGTGCGAACCATAATTGTGCCACCCCTCGAGACGAAGAGGATAAGAATAATTGTGCCACTCCTGGATACGAAGAGGATAAGAATAAATGTGTCACCCCTGGACACGAAGAGGATAAAAAAATAATTGTGCCAATCCTGGATTCGAACAGGAAAAGAATAATCGTTCCAGAAAATATTGATAGAAATGTTTTTTTTCACTCAAGAAAGATAGGAGAACTAGAGAGAATGAGGTAACGTCAGTAAAGGACCAATGTAGATTGGGTATCTGGAAAGTAATCGTTCAGAGGGCAATACACTCAAAGATTACAATAAATGAATGGAACAAATTATCTACATATTGTGTAAATGCAACGTGAATATGTTTAAAAACAAGGTTGACACATACCTCAGGAGGGCGGGTTACACATAGACGAACAAATGTGGGAATCTCGATAAGCCAATGGCTTCCTTGTCCACTTGCCATCCGGGCCTTTGACTAGGATGGCAATCTTGTTACATTTTGTTAAATAAGTATCCGGTAGATGGCAAAACATGCATGATTAAACTCCCACCAGTGGCGCCACTAACCATTTCACCGCTGCCACAACTTACATTTGATGTGCAGATACTATATCTTTATTACATTTAGAAAATTCCTGTTTCTTTCAAGTAATATAGTTTCAATAGTATACAATTGTGGGTAGTGTCTGTATTGAAAATGTGTCTAGAGACATAATACCGTTCGTTTTTATTTGAAACTATGCTACGTTACTCAATTGCCTTTTGCAATGACGTAACAAGTCGCAAACAGTGACGTTGCCATGCCAACCATTTTTTTTATACCACTCCGAGTTTGATGAATGGTCCACACACCGGTTCTCAACCTTTTTTCTGCGTACCCCCGGAGTCCTGAGACGATCAGCGGGGTACCCCGTCGTAACGACAAATACTATAGGATTATAGATAAAAACAACAGCCAACGCTCAGTTCAGTGATACACGTTTTATTTACGTGAAAACGTGAAAAATGTAGCAGTGAGCTTCCTTCACACAGAATCTGGCACGCAATACAGAACATCTGCGGGAAACCTTGTTCGTGTAGATTTGCATAAGGAAACACCAGTTATGCCCCCCACGGGCACGTCAGCCACATACTAATACGATTCCTTCATATTTGCCCAGAACTTAGTCAGGCGGATAGCTTCGTATGCATCACGAGCGGTAGAGTCGTTCACGAAATTCCTCCTGCACGCCGTCTTGAAGTGATCACCATGAAGCGCTCATTACCGACGTGGACAAAGAATTCGTCGATATCATCTTTCAGCGACTCCATTGTTGTACATTCTTCAAATAAAGACTGTGAAATGTCAGGAAAGGAACTGTCAATGACAAGGACAGCGAAGACATTGCCTCATAAAAAAACACCTTTAAAAACACATATTTTAGAGTAGCTTCTTATGATATGCTGATTTGAATTTTTGTATATGAATTTATTATTATTTTATTATTACAAATATACAATGAAGTTTTTATTTTTATGTATTATTTATGGTAGGACTATTGGGACTATATTTTGGAATATTATTATTATTGTTTTGAATATAATTAATATACATGTTAATATATTAATCTTTTATGTAATTAATTATTGTATTTTTAATATAATTAATAATATTTTAATATCTTATGAGTGCATGTATGCAAAGCTCCTGATAGCAATCTTGACTGATCGGGCGCCATATAAATACTTATGTTATTATTAAAATGATTAACTATGTTTAAAACAATCAATTAACAGCAACACAATAACAATCGTCCATAGTCGTCATTCTTATCACATAATTGAACTTGTTATGTAAATACTTGGGACAAATAATAAATAGCAATAAAGTAATAAACAATTTAGGGTCTTCTAATAAAATGTGAAATAATGTTTTTGGTTAGTTATTCCGTCTTACACATGAATCAGCTGGAACTCGTTAGGAGCATCTAAAGGCCCCTCAGTAGTAGGTGACTAGTTCTGAAGGATCAATACGGGAGGCCATGTGTCTGAACCACTTCCGGTTGCGCGCGCAGCACACCAGAGCGCCCCCTAGCGGGTGTAGGAACGCCAAAAACCGTGACCGGAAGTGGTTCAGACACATGGCCTCCCGTATTGATCCTTCAGAACTAGTCACCTACTACTCCCCTCCTCAATTATATTTTTTGCTAGTCTCATTTCAAATTCATATCAAACCTACCTAGTATCCACTGCGACATGCCAGCTCGTTTGTGCAACGCTTGTATGTAGTTTGTTTGTGAAATTATCAGACACACTATTAAATTACTTAGTGTTTGGTCAAACATTAAGTGGAATGAAAATGGAAACGCTGAAAACTCACGAATTTCATCCTAAGTGAAATCTCGTAACTTGGTCATGTGATCGACGATAGGATGGAAGTCACGTCCATAATCGGTATTGACCCGCAGTGTTTATCATTTTGGATATCCAGCATTTTGAGTTTTACCAGATGTAACGACTAAGTTTAGATGATTTAAAAAAAATACGTATTTTGTTTTATAAAATCGACCGCGGATGTTATCTAAGCTATTCACACATTACATATTTAGACATCAACGAACCAGATTATTTTGTTTTATAAAATCGACCGCGGATGTTATCTGAGCTATTCACACATTACATATTTAGACATCAACGAACCAGATTATTTTGTTTTATAAAATCGACCGCGGATGTTATCTGAGCTATTCACACATTACATATTTAGACATCAACGAACCAGATTCGCGTGCGACAGGCTAAATCAGTTGAGGATGGAGTTTTAATGGGTTACGATGTCTAACAAATGGAATAACGTACTCAAGCATGTAAATCCTGTTTCTATCATGTACGTGATCTCCGTCAAATTCGGCATCACATTATCTATATCTACTGCTAAAACAATATCAACGGCATTAATTAGTAGCCGCCTTGACTATTGTAAATCACTACTAACTAACATTGCTAAAAGAGACTTGGCTAAACTGCAACGAATACACAATTATCTGGCACGTGTGGTTCTCAGGGCGCCTCGGTTTTCACCATCACTACCATTACTTAAACAGTTACACTGGCTTCTAGTTTCTTATCGAATTAATTTTAAGCTGTCCACTCTTACGTACCATGCTCTATCTACACAACAACCACCATACTTGGCTAGTCTCCTGCATCTTTCAAATATCGCTAAGCAGCTCAGATCATCAATTTTACAACTTATTGTGCCTAAAACAAAACTTAACTTGGGCAAACGTGCTTTCTCTGTCGCTGCACCTCGGGTCTGGAATGAACTCTCTACCACTTTGAAAACATCTGAATCTATAGCTATTTTCCGAAAAAAACTCAAGACATATTTATTCCAAATTGCATTTCTACCATAAATATTCGTTTGTCCCTCGTTCTGATAATGACTTTTGCACGTCCCTGTTCACGATTATGCTTAATGATTCTGTTTTGTTGCGCCTCTGAGCTCAGGTTCTTGAGAATATAGGCGCCATAGGAGATAATGATTATTATTAATAGTCTTGCTAAGCTAAGTAGTGCAAAAATGTAACTAAATTTATGTCAGTGCTTCATAATGTTTTTGTTGACAAATAAATAAACAGATGAATAACATCTTACAAGCATTCAATAACGGCACAGGTTATTTACACAACCGTTGTGCGGATAAAGCTATGATCTATCTCATTCGCCCAACTGTTGTGTGGCTAAAGCCATCGATCTACGTTATTTATCATCTACTTATATATCATCTGCTTACAATGCACTTCAATATAATTATACAAATCCGTTTGTTTTTGTGCACTCCCTGTTGTGCCTTACATATGTGCTGCCACGTGTATTGCTATTGAACTATTTCCACAGCTCAATAAGGTATGCGAATGCATGTGTTGTGTGAGGCACCATTGCTATGCCATAATTTTATGATGATACTCATAGGGAACTGTTAGTGGTTGGGCGAATAAGCAATATGTGCGGGCTCGTCTGCACAATGGATGGGCGAATAGCCACTGCGCTCAACAATGCACACAACACAACTGTTAAGTGGCTAATAAAAGCTGGAACGTGAATGGACTACTGGTGGGTACTGGTTGGTACTGGTGGGTACTGGTTAGTACTGGTTGGTACTGGTGCGTACTGTTGGGTTTGGGTATGTCTCGGACAAACCAAATCTTTAGGGTATATATATTCAGATGCTTAAAAACAGATCATGCCATCATCATGTGATCATTACTCCACGTATTGTGATCACCACAGCTCCACATCTTGTGATTACCCAAACTCAACATCTTGTGATCGCCCCAACTCTCATAATCACCCCAACTCAACATCTCGTGATCATTCCAACTCAATATCTCGTGATCACCCCAACTCAACATCTCATGATCATTCCAACTCAACATTTCTTGATCACTCCAACTCAACATTTCTTGATCACCCCAACTCAACATCTTGTGAACAACCCAACTCAACATCGTGTGATCAACCCAACTCTCATAATCACCCCAACTCAACATCTCGTGATCACCCCAACTCAACAGTTCTTGATCACCCCAACGCAACATCTTGTGAACAATCCCAATTCAACATATCGTGATCACCCCAACTCAACATTTCTTGATCACCCCAACTCAACATCTTGTGAACAATCCCAACTCAACATCCCGCGATCATTCCAACTCAACATCTCGTGATCACCCCAACTCAACATTTCTTGATCACCCCAATTCAACATCTTGTGAACAATCCCAACTCAACATCTTGTGATCACCCCAACTCTCATAATTACCCCAACTCAACATCTCGTGATCACCCCAACTCAACATCTCGTGATCACCCCAACTCAACAGTTCTTGATCACCCCAACGCAACATCTTGTGAACAATCCCAATTCAAAATCTAGTGATCACCCCAACTCAACATTTCTTGATCACCCCAACTCAACATCTTGTGAACAATCCCAACTCAACATCCCGCGATCATTCCAACTCAACATCTCGTGATCACCCCAACTCAACATTTCTTGATCACCCCAATTCAACATCTTGTGAACAATCCCAACTCAACATCTTGTGATCACCCCAACTCTCATAATTACCCCAACTCAACATCTCGTGATCATTCCAACTCAACATCTCATGATCACCCCAACTCAACATCTCGTAATCACCCCAACTCAACAGTTCTTGATCACCCCAACTCAACATCTTGTGAACAATCCCAATTCAACATCCCGTGATCACCCCAACTCAACATTTCTTGATCACCCCAACTCAACATCTTGTGAACAATCCCAATTCAACATCTTGTGAACAATCCCAACTCAACATCACGTGATCACCCCAACTCAACATCTTGTGAACAATCCCAACTCAACATCTCGTGATCATTCCAACTCAACATTTCTTGATCAGCCCAACTCAACATCTTGTGAACAATCCCAATTCAACATCTCGTGATCACCCCAACTCAACATCTTGTGAACAATCCCAACTCAACATCTCGTGATCACCCCAACTCAACATCTTGTGAACAATCCCAACTCAACATCTCGTGATCACCCATGCTCCTTATTTGCTACTCTTATATACGTTTCTACGTTGACACATACTATGTATCATCAACGGCCAAGATGCAGTATAATTATATTCCCATCATCAAAGTTCTTTGTGCAGTCGCCAATCCGCCTTGTCTTTTGCCGAAATTGCCAAAACCAAGATATGTGGTGGCTCCTGCCAGAGTAGCCACGTTGATTGGCGGGTAGCTTGAGACGACCTCATCGCCAGGTTGCATTTGTCAAAATGCAGATCTCAATCTATGTAGCATGTGAAGGTAGAACGCGCTCAATTGGTATACATTTTGGCACATATTGCTTACAACGATCATATCATTTGTTTATAATAATTATACTTTCGCCATAGATGACGTCATCCTACCATGACGTCATTGTCGTCAGTACCGAAGAAGCCACATCGACAACAGTGGCGAAAGTCTTTACAGATAAATAAACCTTTGGGATATAGAAAATTAAGTATAATGAGAAATGGTCAGTACTTTCAGTTACCACGTTTACTGAAAACATACATTGACCTTCCTCTTTCATTTTTTCCTGTTTTATCTGCAATATAATATTCCACTGGCGTATGTATCTGATGTTACTCCTCCTGGACGCTTTACATCTTGGGTGCCACACTTTCAGGGGTTCATCTACGACCCCACAAAAGGAGTCTTGACACTTAAATTTGTTTTAAGTTCACCCGCTATTACCCTTTCTGCGACCAATCGAATTACCCTTTGTAGTTATTGCGCACAATTGTTTGCAACGCTATGCGAACAATTACGTACAATTATTCACACCGACATGCGTTTTTTCTACGACTGTCCCAAGTTACGTAATACAATGGCAAGGTGCCGCTAGACGTTGCTGTAACTGTTATGCAGCAATGTTGAGAGGTGGATTCCAAGAAGCCATAAAAATATTGTCTGGCAGCAAGCACCAAGACATACACATATATTTATGTGATAATGTTATGCATCCTGAAATGCTGTACATGTTGTTATCATGACGGTTATCACGAACTACCAAGTTATCACGTCCGGAGGATGGGTGTATTTGTTAGTGGGAATAAAGCAGATATAGCATTTGTAAACTGTGACACACAAAGATACAACTCTGAGTCCTCTCTCGGACGGGTCGACCAGCATGAGACCACGAGGCACGTACACAGAGTCGTTCTCCTGCTGAATGTATCGGCCTATTTTCTTTAGCATCTGTCACAACAAATATAACTTCTGCAGACAAAATTATACTCACAAGACATCACTTTTAAAACATCACTTTTGTGAACAAATTTCATTCACACAAGACAATGCTATTTAAAACATAATTTGAGTGTGGGAGTGGCATGGTGAGACATTGCTTTAGAAACAGTGTTTCTGTGCGAATAGTACTCCTCAAAAAGTAAATATCACTTATGTGAGAAAATTTTACAAACACTAGACATAACGTCTGAAAACACCACTTGCAAAGGTGCACTCACGCACAATACGTAACTTTTTAAAACACCACTTCTGTAAGAATCTGCCCATTCTAAGTTATATCGACCCACCTTCTCATAGTGAGTGTCTATGCACAGGTAGATGAGATACGCTGTGAGACAGGCGCAGCAGTTCTCACAGTACGTGCTGAGATATAACGTCTCTGCCTCCGTAAACATTTTGTTCAGCTCCGTGATGGTAGTTTCAAACGTCGTGCAGTCAATCTTAAGAAATCGGGGAATACATAGTTAACGATGTCAACACAGACTTGAGGCTTTCAAAATGTCGTGTTTAATAATAATAGTAGTGGCTGGCTTCTGTCTCGTAAGACAATGCTGTTGTTTGCTGCATCATGTTGGTTGATTGCGAGCATGACGCCTCGCGAGCTTGATCTCCTGGTGAATCTGGTATGCTTTGATGTCTCCCGCCAGTAAGACTGGTTTGCCAGGTAGGTCGTTCTTCAGCAACTGTTTGCAAGTGCATAGGATCGATGCCATAATCTTTCAGGTCTCTTTTTATGACATCTTTGTATCTCAATTTGGGTCGGCCAACTGGTCGTTTGCGTCCAGTTAACTCCCCATACATAATTTGTTTAGGAAGGCGGTCAATAGGCATACGGTGTACGTGACCAAGGAAGGCGGTCAATGGGCATACGGTGTACGTGACCAAGGAAGGCGGTCAATGGGCATACGGTGTACGTGATCAAGCCAACGTAACCGTCTGTGTTTTAGAATGCTGCTTAGTGGAGTTGAGTTGCAGCGTTGTAGGATTTGCAGGTTGGTAATTTTGTTTTGCCATTTCACATAAAACATAGTACGTAGACAGCGTAGGTGGAAACTGTTTAATTTCACAACGTGTGATGTCATTGCGATATGTTTGCAATACATATGATATATTTCGAAATTTGTCAGAGCAATATTTTATATATTTTATAAATAGTGATTTCCGAAAGTGTTTTTTGGTTGTTAACGCGTATGTAGACAGCGTTGCTATCTGCTGTTGTCCAGTAGACAATATTTATAACACACGTACGCCATCTGTTGGCAAAGAATAAAAACACGGTTGCAGGTCGTCAAAAATAATAATTTTAGTGCACATACGTCGCGAATATCGTATATACTACGCAAAAGCTAGTTTGATGATCATGTCACGAATATATATATAAGTTCTAAAACGAGCTGAAATAAAAAATATTCAATAACATACAGAAACACAAATTAACATTTTGTTGCACACCATCAGACAAGATGGAATTCAACGGGGTTTACTGGTTGGAATGGTTGCGGGTAAAAGATTCAGAAGAAGACCAAGATAGCCGACCTTCTGAGAAGAGATGGCTCCAAATGATAATGATGGAGTTAAGGTCAAAGTCGGGTCCCACTGAACGTGCTTCGTGACTGCAATTTATTTGAATATAGTTTAATTGTGATTGAGCTTTTATGATGTTGTGTAATTATAACTGACCATCTTATTGGATTCAACCCTGGCAGCAAAACTGTATCAGTTCACTTAAAAGCCCGTTTAAAAATGAAGAGTAGTACATACATCTGTATGTAATTTTCTATTTTATAAAATGTCATATTCAACATATGAACCATTGTAATGTATTATATGAACCATTGTAATGTATTATATGAACCATTGTAATGTATTATATGAACCATTGTAATGTATTATTTTTGAAGCAATGTAATTACAGTAGTAATACAATGTAATTACAGTAGTAATACAAATACTTTGAAGTGAAGTGATGTATTTGACCTTCAGTAAAGTGCCTTGATTATAATTGAACACTTTTATGATGTTGTGTAATTATAACTGTACCCAACCCTGGGTAATATTTTATTTGAAATATGCTGGACCAATATAGCAAAACATCCATCTATGAAAATACTTATAGATTTCCTGTAAATTTGCATACCTTGCCCTCAAATTCTGGTGGGAAGTCTTTGAGGAATTTAACTATTGTGCCTTCTGAGTAATCCCGTTGAATGAAGACTTTGTCATAGTTAGACGATATCGGGCCGCCCGGTCGGCGAGACTTCTTCTGACAACAAAAGCAGTCATAGTAAATATAGGTTCTTACATAGAACGTTATCCAGTCTTTGGGACTGCTCAAAACGCTATACACTTCACCGTGGCAGACTCGACTTATATGGGAAGCATTCAGCCACGCTACAATTATGATGCAAAGATTATACGTTTTTTTTCATATCCACCTCTGTCTATTGCTAGGTAATCATTTATACAGTAACTGTGGTAATGTGGGATGAACTAAATTCCAAAGGCTTCGAAACGACAGAAAGAGGATTCCAACTATTGATTTAGTGTCCGACGTTCCAACCACTACCTCACCACTCAAGGCCATGCGCAGTGGTTAGAACATCGGACTCTCAATGGAGAGGAGCAATGGAGAGGAGCAATGGAGAGGAGCAGGGTTCGAATCCTCTTGCTGCCATTTGAAGCTTGGACAATTTCGTCAGCTCCATGTTGCCACAGTTCTCTACTGTCAAAATGAGGTACATACCTAGTGATATACAGTGATGGACACTCACAGTAGTACACACGAACAACAGGTATCCGCGCGTTCATCCCACGTTGCCCAGTGCACTCAGCTGTATAAATGAGTACTGACTACAGACAGAGATGGATATATGAACGAAAGGTCTTCGCACAGTAATTGCAACGTGGCTGAATGCTTCCCAGAAAAGTCGAAATGACGTTGGAATGAACAGGTCTGCCAAGGGGTGAAGTGTAAAGCACTCTGAACAGTCCCAAGGACTGGATCCTGCGCTATAACTATAAGAACGTGCATTTTCTATATAAGAACTTACCTTTTTCATCAATTGTTTAATATAAGGAGGGAATTTACAAGTTTACCCTTGACTTAAAGTATGTTTATTGTTCGTGGGTGACGAGCCGAGAACAAATGAAACTAACGAATATCGATCCCATGCACAAACGTTTGTTAAGATTTGTGTGAAAACGGCAAATTATATTACATACGGCAAAAACATCACCGACCAGTATACTTACGCTGGCTGGTCTCATTGTGCTGGGGAATTTGCTACCGTTGATTCTCCAATCACTGCTGTCGTTACGGTTTTGCTCGGCCATGTATGTGACCACGTCATATAAAACGGTCGTTGAGTGGATAATGCATGCAAAACTTTTTGCTCAGAGACTGACTCAGTCTCAGTCAGCGTCACCTGCTGTCTGGGTGCGTGTATTCATCGTTCTCGATAAATGAAAGTTTTTCATTAAAAGCAACCTTTCTAACAATTTATTTGCACTGCACCGATGAGAGATTTAGAAAACGAATGTCTTACGCAAAGGTTTTTACATATCTTGTGGAAAACGAACGCGAACAGATTCACTAGCGGAAAGTAATAAGCGATCCCTAGGCCCAGCATAAACGCCACCGGCGACATGCTCAGACAGTAATATTCACGAAAACATGACGTAGCGATTGCGGTATTTTATGTCTGTTGTCGATCAATGACATTAAGGAGATAACGAATGCAAACTCTATGTTTATGGAATACTGTTAAGCAAGTAGAACAATAAATAAGTTCAATCCTTTGGGTGTTTACCTGATGTAGAGCAGTCATTTTTGTTTCAACCATTCCATATATTCCGTCTCTACAGCGGCGTGTTCACTGGATGATCCGTCGAATGGCGCCACCTACTAACTAGAGATAACCGAAAAGCAGCGAATAGCACCGACAACATTCAGAATCAGGACGTTGTAAAATACACATCGCAAGTTTCCGCACATAATTCATCGCGAGATGATATTTAATATTGCTTTTATCAAATATATGCCACAAATGTCTGTTTTTAAAAACAGCGTTACTAATACAATGTAATTGAATGCAAGCAAATATGCAAATCGCCTAAAAGAATGTCGTTTGAATGCACCATATTCCAAAAGGCTTAACGTACACAAATCATAAATCACGATAACTGTTGTATGCGCTATATGTATTGTAACATCTTAAACGCCCCGACGTGTTCTAATGCACTACATTTCATTAATATAATGTCAGAAATAATTTGAATGTTTTGTCCCAAATATCATAATTATAGTACATGCTTAACGCCCAAGTCAATATTGAGTTGTTATAATGTTTAAAACAAATATCCATGGAATGGTTGTGTACATATAAATATGCTATAAACTGATATAAACAAGCTCTGTGTTGTGATAACCGGATTAGTGATGGGCTAAATTAATTGAGGGAGGTTTTTTTTACAAATTGGCTACACGTAATTTTATTCAGTGTCATGCGTTCATTTAAAACAAGTCATACAAATTGCATTGCATTTTCCAGATAACTTAGTGTATTTTTGCATGCAAAACGCTTAACACATTATGTACAATTTCAAAAGCTTTTATAAGAGTATTTCTCGCACAACTGTTGTGTGATGTCGGTCTTAGTGATTAACAAGTCTTATTTATATGTTTCAGCTGTACAATTGAACTGGCTGCTCCGTGCAACCAACACTTCTCCAAAACACGAATGAAGAAGTTTTTGCTACACGCTGTTCGTTGTGAGAATGTGTTATCACAGAAAATGGATGGTAGTTCATTGGAACAAGTTTAATGGTGCTCCTCAATCCCATCCTTTGACCAGGATGTAGATGGCTCGGTCACATCCTGCGAGTGAGCGAAGATCGTCTTTCGCGCCGCGCGGTACTTCCGACACGGTCCCCGCCGTTACCGTGCGACGCCGGCTCCCTGTTGGCGGACCTCGAACCAACGGATTTCCTCGCGGATTTCTTCGCTGTGTCGGGCCTCTCTCGAGCCGGGTGGACGGCACTCTGCGTCGCTCTGACTGTTGTGCGGACATCTGTTGGAATGCAGCAACAAAAGCAAGTGCCAGTGAAATGTACACGCGAAACAACATTGTTAAAAATTACTCTTGCCAGTACAACTCAGTAAAGTTGTTTTGAACCTGTAACAAGTAACAAGGTAAAGATAGCTATATTGGACCACTAAATAACGTCGGCTCGGGATGCTACGTGTCTCATTATTGCTCTATTTATGCCAATAGTATGTCAAACAATTCGTGAAATTAATATCTATATCAGGTTTGACAAGCAACGCATTTGCAACAAAAAAACAGGTTGAAATTTATTGAAAATCGGTCCAATTTAAAGCACCCGTTTTTATATTGGACCACCATGTTTGCTATATTGGACCACTACGATACTACATTACGGTTGCTATGTTGGAACAATTCGTTATAGCGCCTAGTTACCTCACGTCTGATTAAAAAGTGAACGGCATGCGTGTAACATGTTTAAAATATGACATATTTGTTTAATTTATCATGTTTGTAAATAAGCACACTTAATTAAAGTAAAACTGATTAGACCCGTAAGTACAGAAGTCACACATGTAAATGTTCAGTCGATTATACTGGCCCACAACTCTTGTGCCCATCAATAGCATTTCCGCCACTAGTTTTAGTTATCCTCGAAATTTTCGTCAAACATAACACAACTGTACATCTTCTGGTCGGGAGTCGATACGCACTCTATCGCTTTCTCTGTCATTTTGATGTTCCACTAGGGTTGTTGCTCTTTGACTTCTATCAACTTGCGTACCCTGGCCGACGCATCCTGCTGTTTTATCACCAATTCGTGCTTGTACAGGAGCTTGTGTGGATGGCTGAACGTTATCGTTGACGCGAATTATCATTAAAGGCAGAGGGATCTGGCGAAGTATACAGGGGATCTGGTGAAGTAGACAGGTCTTCGGCGTGTGGTGGCTGTTGTCTAGCAGAAGTGACTGGGTTGTCAGATTGGTAGGTCAGGCTGGCAGACAGTTGATTTGGCTTCAAATAAATCATCGGTACGAAATGATTCGGTGCCCAGCGAGGAAGGATATCATCTGCTGCTTCTAGACACTCAGGATGTTGTTAACAGTATGCTGAAAACTGAAGAGCTCTTCCAAAGATAGACAGCTCGAGCATAAAGTTGTGCTGCAAGCCTGCCGTGTTGAAGTGTTGAAATGTATGTAGGTATAAAAACCTGCATGCTGAACACGTGTAGGCACACAAAGGCATATATTAGCTGTTGTGTCAATGTAGCGAGAAATGTAGAGCGTCATGAAATTTAGTGTCAGAGAAAAGTTAAAAAAATGTATTTATTTTATGCAAAAAATTCTTTATGCGATAAATATCAAGCTCTATATGAAAATATATATTTTTTAATAGGTGCATATGAATACAGGAAAAGACAAAAGTTAAATGTTTGAACTAATGCCCCGAAAACCTATATTTTAACACCAACGGCTCAAGGTGACGCCACTGGCCTTCGGGTAGTCGCATTGTACCCTCCGGCCAATACGACAACTCCCAGTCCGATACCAAGGCTTTGCAAATATGAACAAACAATAACATAATTAATGAAGTTTTGCCACTTTCTTACATTAAGGTAAAGGTAAGGTAAGGTAGGTAAAGGTAAAGTCATCCCCCAGGCATTATGCCTTAGGAAGCCATGAAGGCTTATATGGCCAGTGCTTAAACCTGGTTTCTGTAGTGCGAAGCAACTTAGAGTGCAGTTATACTGACGCTCCTGGACGGGACACTAGTCCATCGTAGGTACCTTCCAAACAAACAGTGTTTGTACTCATTTGCAGCTGAGTAGACTGAGGCAAAGTAGGGTAAACGAAATTGCCTAAGCTTCGAAAACGAACCGTGCCCAGTGTGGGTCTTGAACTCACAACCCTCGAATTTAGAGTCCAACACCTTAACCATTAGGCCACGGCTGCCCCCCTTACATTAAACCACCCGTGAACACATCTGATACAATTATCGTTGTTTTGTGTGTGACTCAAATTGTACCGATGATTCTCTACATTGGACCAGTCCAACACAGGACACCTAGAATGGTCCAAATTAAAACACCATCGACAGTTTTACGTTATGCCTCGTGGGGTATGATACTGACACTAAATCGTGCATGAATTTCGAATGTGTTTTAATGTACGTACAATCACCATGGGCCTCCGGGTAGATATAAGGGAATATACAGACATACAGAGTCACAAAAGTAGTTATTATATAGATGCAGACCCATAGGACTTAATCGATGGGGTCGCCTAACCCTCTAGTCCACGTTTTCTTAAATACGGCTCTCTTCGTATCCTGGCTATGAGCCTGTCATACAAAATAAGTGATAGGTGACTATAACGTTATATCAATCAATTAAATAACTAATCCAGATAGTAACTTCGGGTAAAAAGAAACATTACATTTTTTGTATTCCGTAGGCTGATCAAGGTGTCCTTGGATCGCAGCGCGTTTGTCTTTTCTATTTCATTCAGATATCGATTCCAACTGAGAAATACAATAAACAATACACAGTGGTTACTTCAGCGATAAGCTACAAGGAGAGCGAGTGTGTGTGTGTGTGTGTGTGTGTGTGTGTGTGTGTTTGTGTGTGTGTGTGTGTGTGTGTGTGTGTGTGTGTGTGTGTTTGTGTGTGTGTGTGTGTGTGTGTGTGTGTGTGTGTGTGAGTGTGTGTGTGTGTGTGTGTGTGTGTGTGAGTGTGTGTGTGTGTGTGTGTGTGTGTTTGTGTGTGTGTGTGTGTGTGTGTGTGTGTGTGTGTGTGTGTGTGTGTGTGTGCATGTGGTGGGTGTGCATGTGCGTACGTCTGTGGTTGTGTTAAGGGAAATCAATTTAGCACCTAGTATTGTCTATAATAAAGCTCTATTAATACTTCTAGAACATACTTGTAGGCGTTGCAACAACCCCGAGATGAAGTCTTGTCCAAGATTCGGTTGACCTCAACTTCTTTGAGGCTGAGGCCGGCAGCAAGAGAGAGTATCTTGATCTGAGAAGAACCAACCAGTTAGTTTTAGAACAGTCGTTAACCATTATAACGATACTATAATTATAACGATACTATAATTATAACAATAACCCCGTGAAACGGAAGCCTTGTAATGTTGAAATATAAATGACAAGTGTCTCAAAGATAGGTATTACTATGCCAGAATACCAAACCGTATACACAATTTAGCAGATCAAAAGGGTGTTTGACACCTGTTTACCATTTATGTTGTCTTTAATAATAAAAGAATAGCAATACTGCCGCCCTTGAGAAAGTAGTCTCAACTGGCAATGCTGATTTTTTAAATTGAACAAATGGTAATTGGTCTTGTAAATAAACATGTTGACTAAGAACTAGGTCACACAACATGATGTGAACACCATAACATATTAGAAGTTCCGGAAAATAATGTTCAGTATTATTTACCAATAATCAAAGGAATATCGTATGCCTACAACAATGTTTTCTACCGTTTCTCTTGACATGGTCCCTTTGTTCTGTTCATCCGCATTAGCAAACATCTGTCTGACCAGGCTGAAGTCTGACTCCTCGTCTGACCTCCCACTACTCACTGATAACTGACGCCTACCAACAAACAGTGCCATTACAACAATCAGCATCGTGTGTTTGTGTGCGCGCGCTTGCGTATGCATGATATGAGTATAGGAGCATGTACGTCTAAGAAACGTTATGTCGAGGGAGGGAGGGACGGAGGGACGGAGGGAAGGACGGAGGGAGGGAGGGAGGGAGGGAGCGAGGGAGGGAGGGAGGGAGGGAGGGAGAGACAGAGATAATGGGAGGGAGTGTCAATGTGAAAACGTGAGTGCGATTTGCATGAATATGTATTAATTGACTGTTCATTCCTGGATGTAGCTGACTCTACGTCCAAGCTCTTTATTAGTGGCACTTCGAAGACATAGCACTTACTTTTTGTCACCCTCTTCTGATGTTGAGTCATATTGGTTCGACGATTTCCTGTAATATTAGTTCATTGCTGTAAAATTATAATAAATAGGATGCCTCTTTTTTATTTAGGAATGATGCTACAGTAGCCACTGTATACGATCAAATACAACCAATGCAGAACCAAAATTAACAAATGTTTCAGAAAGTGTTGCCTAAAAATTAGATCTAGCTTTTCTGATGACGTGATCATCGAAACACGCATCGTGGACAACTTTGAATATTTATTCTGAATGCGACGACAGCATATTTATCTTATCTATCAAGTTCTTCTTGGGTTTATTCTTCAGCATAGTGAAATTAATATTACACCCGATATTTTGCACACAAGAAATAATTCGAAATAACTGTGTTGCTGTTTAATACATCGCCAATCGGTAGATCAGAGGCCAATTGTTCAATGACGAGCAAACGAACATAGAAAGAGGCGTGTGAACATCGGCACCTTAATGTGTGTGTGTGTGTGTGTGTGTGTGTGTGTGTGTGTGTGTGTGTGTGTGTGTGTGTGTGTGTGTTTGTGCGTGTGTGTGTATATATATATATATATATATATATATATATATATATATATGTAGCATATTAATGTTTGTGTATATATATATATAGTTGATGTAGTGTAATCAATATATATATATATATATACATAGTTGATGTAGTGTAATATATATATATATATATATATATATTAATATATTGATTACATTACAAACAACATCAACTAACTAATTGATGAAGGTAGCTACCTTTGCTTTACAAACAACATCAACTAAGTGCAGACACTGTTTCTGGTAGTCACATAGTCATTATCTACGATTACACTACCAGGTAGTGTTATGGATATGAAACGAGACCAAAGTACCTCAGTGATGATCTTCTTCTATGTGCTGATCGATGGCTAGTTCTGTGGTGCTCTCCGTGTCTAATCCCAGCATCACATTTTTTTCTACTGTCATCCGTAGATTTAAAACATGCCGCAATGAATGAGAGCAGCTTCGTATAGTCTACCTTTCTTTCGTCTGTGGTCGACACGTACATGGAGGAGAGCAGTCGAAGATCCATCACAGAAAGATACACCTAAGATACACAGAAAGATACACCTAAGCAGAAAATCAACAACTCAATGAAGCATTTTTGAAATTGATATGTGTATGATTTTTATTTCTGACTTTTGAAATCGAAATCAATTAGGATATTAATATTTTTTTGAGCTGGCTAAGCATTGCAGCTACTGTTTGAGAATATTGTTCGTGTAAGGAAGAAAAGGCACACAACCCTGACCGTTTGACTCCTTATGCTAAGTTCACACCAGCCCAATCCGACCGAATCGGGCCAATCAATCGTCTGGAGACCAAAAACGGTTGGTGCGTAATGAGTCCCCGAAATTCCCAACAGCCGCCTCCCGATAAAAAAAATCGAATTGGTTTGGGCTTGTGTGGAACTCTTAGTGGTCCAGACTATGAGTTGGGATCACTTAAACACGTGTTCAGTTTTCACGTCAGGGTCAGAACAGTGCGCCAACGGCTCGACTAACTCCAATTTCCTCCAACTGCCGACGGCTGGTCAGTCAGCCCGGTGTGTACTAAGCACTATGAGTGTTGTCCAGTATCCTACACACTAAAAGATAATGCGAACGTTAATTCCAGCCCCCACCTGTGATCGCAGCAGCGCATACCCAATGTTGGTGTGCGCCACGTATCCGGTGAGATCTTCATCATGTTCCACCAGTTCCGTGTAGACCTCCTTCAACGTCTCTGTGTCGAAGTCGGCGCCTAGACCACGGCTGATACGTTGCCTCAGTAGAAGCTCATCTGTCTTGGTCAGAGTGATGGGATGTGGGGCCAGGAAGGTCGACGAGGGAACGTACTTGGCCAGGGAGTCGTCTGATGTTTCAGAGGATGTTTGTGGAGAGATCCGGTCCAGTGTGTCGGCAATTGCCGGTATGACAGGATTTGAGTTCAGGGTTGACTTTGAGGTCAATGACACATGGGGCTGTTCGATCTAAGGCAAGGCAATGTTGTATTTTAGACAGCCTTAACATAATGTGTGTGTGTGTGTGTGTGTGTGTGTGTGTGTGTGTGTGTGTGTGTGTGTGTGTGTGTGTGTGTGTGTGTGTGTGTGTGTGTGTGTGTGTGTGTGTGTGTGTGTGTGTGTGTGTGTGTGTGTGTGTGTGTGTGTGTGTGTGTGTGTGTGTGTGTGTGTGTGTGTGTGTGTGTGTGTGTATCATAGTTCAACTTTTTGCAAATTTGTAACAACGCATGCAGGTGTGGATATTATATTAAAATCTTAAGTGAAATAAATAGGAATAAGCATAGGAATATTCATAATATTAACAATAATGCTAATGTATACTTTTATAGGTAGCAGTTTTGTTATAGCGGTAACGATTTTATTTTCAATAGTTCCTATACATAATAATGTGTTAAGTCACACGTTCATTATGTATTATAGAATAAGGGAAATCAGGTCATCTCTGTATAGCTATATATATATATATATATATATATATATATATATATATATATATATATATATATATATATATATATATATATATGGGGGTGGTATTGTGTTAATTTGATGGCTGGAAAGAATTGGATCGAAAGGTGTTGGCTCGCCCAAGACTGTGCTCTCTGGAGAAGATTGGTTGGCGCCTTATGCTCTAGTGGGAGAGAAGAGGACTGAGTGTATTTTTATTTAAAAACAGGATTACAATTGCAATTGAATAAGTTGACACATTGTGATCGCATTTTAATAAATCCACTATTTGATCAAGAATGCCATAGTTTCTGTTATGCACTAACTATTGCACTGTGGTATTTCAACGCCAATACGAATATACCCCACTGTGAATCACCTTAGTGCTGGTGGCGTCACCAGAGTTCTGATAAGTCTCTCTCAGTTTCAGATGATAGGTTGTTGGGTCGATGTTGTTGGGTTTCTCGGTGATTGGGGGTAGAGATGGTAGAGTTGGGTCGGTCGTCAGCTGCTTGCTCCAAGTCCGTGAGATCGGGCTGCACGCGTGTAGACTCTCAACTGCATTCTTAGCTCTACCAACACAATAAAATGTATGTTCTTTGATAGCGAATATCAGAAGCTGTGACAGTTGCGTCCGTTTCCAATCGCAGTCAAAACCTTTCTTTTCCGACATGATGGAATATTAATTTTATTTATAGCGGAGTATTTAGTCATTAGGACTGTTCAATGCGTATTGCACTTCACCCTCTCACAAATGTTTTCATTCCAACATCGACCTTTTTGGAAAACATTAAGCAAAGCGGCATTTACTAGGCAAAGACTATTCGTTCAAATACACCCACACTGTCTATACCCAAATAAACCCAAACTCGAACAACAGAGTGATCAGTTTAATAATAATAATAATAATATTAACGTAATGTTGATAAAGCGCTAATATATATATATATATATATATATATATATATATATATATATATATATATATATATATATATATATATATATATATATATATATATATATATATATATATATATATATATATATATATATACTGCGTTGACAGCATATTTGGTGGCTTCAGTTGCAAGATAGTGACGTATTGAAGACAGTCTGTACAGGTAACAGTTGCAAGCAGTGTGTCATCGTCAGATGTTGGTCCATGTGAAGTCCCAAGTTAAAAGGTCTACTTGTGAAAGTGTGTACTCTCTAATGGCCATAGAGCAAACTCCACATAGCTTTAGATGATGGTAAGATGTAAATAATTATGATCATCTAGGTTTTAATTTCATCCCCCGTTTGACTTTCCCAATGCAGAATGCGAGTCACCTCGATGTTTACACTTGGTCGCCCGGTACAGCTGGGTCGTAGGACGCAAATAGCTGAATATTATCTGCATATATGGGGCTGTGTGTCAAGTGTCTTCTGAATATGCGCTGCATCGGTGTGGTGTATACAGCAAAAACAGCTGGCACAAGGACTGAACCATGCGGTACGCCGTACCGCAGAGTAACATATCAGATGTTATTGAATCAATCTGGACACGATTGGTGCGTCATTGTGATACAACGTTACGCATCGTGTTACGTTCAGATGTGTTTGGATGATAGGGTCTTTCCTATATGCAAATCAGGCAATGAAGTCACGTAAACATTTAAAGTGATAGCTGGAAAGTGGTTGGTGTTATTCAACCTTGTAAAAACCAAAATGAGCTTGCACATACATATTTATACTGTTTTATAATTAATCGTATTGTTCCAATAGTACCGACTATATTATCATTTACATGAAAGTAAATATTGAGATTGATTTAGTCAATTTTACATTTGCGCAATGGTTCTGAGCTGAATAGATGTGGCGAAAAAAGACGCGTACATCTATTGGACTAGCATCGATTATCCAGGCTCCGGGATGTGGCGCCACCGTTTGTCGTAGACACCTGATATTTGATTCAAAATGTAGGTTCCGATATGACGGAAATTATTATTAGATTCTGGGTACATGCATAATTACATCTCTCATCCTTGGATTTGGCTAACTCATCAAATAAGAGTGAACTTTTATCTGTTTATATGATGTAATTTGAATTAACTGTAAACTTTCATACATTAACATAGCTGTAACACTGAAAAGTTAAATGGACTTGTATGTGCGATATGATGTTTACCGATATGTGGATTAATTACGACGCACATGTGTCTAGTGACAATAACATCCCAAACATCCTTCCGTCTATCACAATCATCTAAAAAAATATATTCTACAAGTAAACCTGGCAATGTCCCTGCTCAAATGCACTTATGTCAGATCATATGAATGTTTAAAATTTCCTATATAAAAATTTACTATGCCCTTCAAACCAGGAGGTCTAACTGAGGCATGACCTCACAAGTGAGACTATCGTTGGACAAGTTGATTTACTTAGTAGATTGACTCACTTCTCCTGCCAGTTTGGCTCTTCGTCTACGTACAGCTTTTTTCCTCCCACGATTCTAATCCTCCGCAGCTAAAACAGTAACCGTGTAAGTTGTTACACAGCGCTGTGTCCAGTCACTGGGAGCGTTACGTTAGCGCTTTGGTTACATTCCTTGGCAGACATGTTCGTTCGAACACCAATCAACTTCTCTTGGAAGTAATCAGCCAGACCGTAATTACTGCGCGAAGACTACTCAAAACGAGATATCGTGTATGATTTACAGTAAGTTCTATCGCGTAATCATATTGGCTACCACAGTCATCATTTTCGCACACGAGTATAAGGTCTATTTATTACACTTACTGTTACGAATTACGAATTATTGAAACCATTTATGTATTATTGCGTGTTAATGTATTGCAATAAACCATGTTCTCACCGTTGATGAATAATTATTATCCATGTGTCCCACACGCTTCGTTCCCGGCAGCGACTTGCCCCATCCGCCGATCTACGACAGATCCCCAATAGAAGTGTGCTACAGCTTCGTGGCTGATTACGAACGTTGTTATCTTCGTGGGTTCTTCGTGTGTTGTACGTCACACGTAACAGAGAACAAACAAACGTTTGACGTAAGACATTTTGAAAGTCGGCCAAGCTACCGCTTATGAAAAACGCCTAAATGAATGTGGTTTAACAAACATAGAGACAAGGAAGTTAGTAGGAGATCAAATTGAAGTTTCTGTTATATCGAATGGGTATGCAAATATTGATAAAAATATTTTTCCGTACTTAAGAAAGATAGTACAACTAGAGTATACGAAGAACTATTAGAGACGGATCAGTGTTTAACAATATTAGCAAGTGCTTAACAAGATTAACAAGTGTTTAACAAGATTTGTCATCCAAGCCAAAGGCCCAGATGGCAAGTGAACAAGGAAGCCATTGGCTTATCGCGAGTCAAAAAAAATTTACCTACGTGTAACCCGTCCTCCTGAGATATGTGTCAACCTTGGTTTATATATATTCACGCTGATAGCAGTTACACACTCTATAGAAAATATGTTCCATTCATTTATGCGAGAACGAGTACTTCCCGATATCCATTAAACACTGATCCTTTACTAATGTTACCTCATGTCCACTAGTTCTACTATCTCTCTTGAGTGAGAAAACAAATTTCCATCTATATTTTCATGCACATTCAATATCTTAAAGACTGATCTCCTCTTAACCATCTTGTTTCTAGGGTTGTTAAACCACATTCTTTTAGTCGTTCTTCATAACTAATGCTTTTAGTTAACCTTTCTAATCAAATCACTGACGTTACACTCACTGGTCTGTAATTCTCTGACTTATTTCTCGAACCCTTTTTAAATAACCGTATCATGTTGGTTTCTTTCCATTCAAAAGGAACAACTCACTCTTTCAATGAAAAGTTGAACACCTGCAAGTGGTATACTGATTTGTTCTACTGTTTCCATTAGTAGTTATGGAGGAATTCCATCTACTCCAGGTGATTTATCATCCTTCATTGCCTTTATTTTCTTAGCTAACATTGCTGGAATTAAAATTAACTGCCCTAAATAATTAGATTTAGCCTCCTGAAATTTACATCTGGAACTGGTTATGAACTAATATCCTGTGTGGTAAACACTGAACTGAAGTAACCATTTAGATCTTCTGCCATTATAAAACCTTGTGATATTATATTTCCAGCACTGCCTTGTAGAGGTCCGACCTTGTCTCGTACGTTTTATTTACCCCTGAAATATGCATAAAAACTCTTGCCGTCATTTTTATGTTGCTACTTTAGTTCTGTTCTCAGCTTCTTTTAGATGGTCAAATTTCAGTCGTAGCTGCATTAGGTGCCTCTTTGTAATTTGAATAGTCTTCGTCCTTTCTGATACGCCTATAAACCCTCTACACAGTTTGTTTGAATACTAGTTTTTGTAACAGTGTTTCTTTCTAGAAATTTTTCCTTGTTTTTCAAGGAAAAATGTATCAATGATACTCTCAATTCAAATTCAATAATTTAGAATGTTCCACCATTCAATTGCGGTTTTGTTCTTCAGCATGTTTACCACTGGCTTTGCTAACCAACTAGAAAAAGCCTAACCCTTTGTTTTGGTGCGCTGCTGAGCTCGTGATTCCCGAAGATTTTAGTGCAACAGACGTTTCTTTAGTGTATTACAACATAGGCAAAGGTACGTTCTTATATAGCGCGGTATCCACTCAAAGCATTTTACACTTTACTCAAATAGCTTATCATGTTTCATAGATAAGCTTTATCAGCGTAATCTTGGTAGGCCTTGTGTAATTGAAGTCATATGAAAAACGCAACATGTTAACATGCAGCGAGTTTAGGGAAACCGCGAAGTTGGAGTGTGTTAGCCTTTTATGTCAGCAGTTTATTCCAGTTTCTCATTGACATAATGCTGGATTGTGTCTGAATCTTCCCAGCACTCGACACGTTCTGTAAAATGACTATATATTGTGGTTACCGGAATATGATGGTCTTATATGACCTCATTCAACTTGTCAGCATCTTTTCGAACCTTATGTTACGCTAAGCGGACCATTGTGTGCTGGCATTAAGGGTCACTGCCGGGATGCATGGCGTCCTCAGTGTTTCTTTGTACGTCCCCAATTAACGAGACTGGGCCAATACTAACGCGATCATCAGAGTCACGAGGGACACACAGTCCCCAATATCGAGAACCAAACAAACCGTGCGTGGACAGAGTCTTAACAGTACAAAGTATGATCTTTTTGCCCTTCATGTGATCCCGGGCAACCTCAATATTCATAGACAAATAACGGTCAAGTTATATTCAAATTGTGTTTTATTAAATCATATTTGGGCGGACAAGATGTTGGAGTTTACCAATACTATGGGAAACATAGAGAGGTGTTCCCAAACTCTTTATGGTGATTTGACAGATGAGCCATCATCAGGTACATTTCAAACGCCATGTGTGCCTCACAGGAGGAACAGTGCATTCGTAGGAAAAATGGCATTCATGGGAATCAAATCCTGCATTTTCTTAAAGGGGAGACACCCCAATTTTGTCTTGGAATAATTGCTGTAATACCCGTAATGTTAATTTTTGAGCATATGCAATATCTTGTTTTTCTTATCAACCAGAACTTTTCCGCGTTAATAAACAATATGATTTGTTTTATTTCAACAAATCTTCTTCTGAATTCCAGAATTAAATTTGTCAGTATCAAATACAGACTCAACTTTGTAGTAGTAAATGTCTTCTAACCGTTGCGTGGATACATATATAGATATATACACCCTGGAGGGCTATACCCTCGAGGGCCACACTCTAGAAGGCCACACCCTCGAAAAGCACACATTTGAGGACCACACATTCGTGGGCCACACATTCGAGGGCCACACCTTCGAGGATCCAGCCGTTTACGAGTTCGTACGTTTTTAAAGTCAGAGCGCTAACGACAAATGAAACCATCAGTTGCATATCTCATAAGCCCAAACATTTTTATTGGAATCACCGAAAAGCAAACGATGGAGAGACGAAGTCATTGACGTTCCAAAAACACAGAAGCAAGTCTGGGGTAAGCCACACCAGCGAAACTTAACTGCGACTTAGTCGTCGATCTACTACGTGTTCAGTTTTTCTTTGTACTGGATTTTGTTTCTGATCGCCTCTGTGTCAATGCGTAGTGCGACAGTCTGGTGCGGGAGTGACCGTTACTCGGCATACGTTCCTGTCCTTATACACCCGGCTTTCTCGGACAGGTTCGGTTGTTTGCAGGTGCGCATGTTGCGGATACTTGAAACGTTATGGCTGACAGTTGAATAGCATAGTAGCAAGGAACTAACGATATATCGTCCGACATGGTCGTTTATCGGGGGTTAGAGTCAATTAAGTCGCTGGTTGCTGACATTCTAATTGTTTTGCAGATATTGACGGACCTTGACGCACACCTCGTACATGTTTGTAATTGGAATTGGGCGTACCACTGCTTCTTTATTTTAATGGACATAAAGCACCCACGACGCACATTATCCTGGTTATGAGTGCATTACTACTGTAGACGTCCACCTCTAGTTGAATTCTCTATCGCTGAGGACCAGTGGCGCCACCAGCGTCCACGTGTAGATGAAAACGCACACCCAGCTGGATGTTATCTTCACCCACATCGCTGGCTTGTTCATGTTCATATCCTTCAGGTCGGAAGCCGGTCTGCATAAAAAAAAATACAGCAAACTATCAGCTGGGATTAATAAAGGTCTTACATAGGACCGGACTGCTCTAGGTTTGTCAATCAACAAAGACTAGGGTTGTCAATCAAATAAAACAAGGGTTGTCGATCAACTAATACTAGGGTTGTCAATCAACATAGATTTGAGGTGTCAATCAACAAAAATTACATGTGGCAATAAATTAACAACTGGGTTGTCAATCAACAAAGATCGTATGTGTCAATAACCTATCACTAGGGTTGTCAATCAACACAGATCGTATGTGTCAATCACCTAACACTAGGGTTGTCAATCAACAAAGATCGTATGTGACAATCACCTAACACTAGGGTTGTCAATCAACAAAGATTGTATGTGTCAATCGCCTAACACTAGGGTTGTCCATAAACTAAAATATCATGTGTCAATCGACTAATAACGTGGTTGTGATTCAACAAAGATCAGATGCATCAATTTAACTAACACCAGGGCGCTTTACACTTCTCCCCTGGCAGAACTGTCCATTCCAACATCAGCTCGACTTCTTGGGGCAGCCACGGTGCAATTACTGTGCGATGAATATTCGTTCACGTGTTCACCACTGTCCATAGCTAAGTACTCAAGTGTACAGCTGGTTGAACTGTGGCAACGTGGCTTGAACTAAATTGCCAAAGTCTCGAAACTGCAGCAAGAAGATTCCAACCCGGGTTCTCTCGATTGATAATCAGGCATTCTAATCGTATGCCTCCACGCCCCACCTGATGTGAAGCCAAACCAGGTGGTTTGTCCCAAGAAGACTTGAAAGGCACCAAAAAGAAAAAAAAATAGTAGAGTATTATACACTATATTTAATGTTCTAAAGGCCATGACTTCAAGAAACTTCCAGGAGTGGAAGAAGGTTAAGGTGGCTCGGTCGTCAATCATAGACTTCAAATAAGTAATCCTTATAGACACTTTAAAGATAATCTTTCATGTTTTCTCAGACTACACCTCACATACTAAGTAACATTCCCTATGAATAACACTGTTGAGTTTTAATTGTATTTCGTGACGTTTAATATTCTTAAAACCAAAAAAATCGACAAAACTACTCGCATTAGTTACCAATACGTTGAAAAAAACAAGAAAGGAAGTTGAATG
Organism: Lamellibrachia columna; assembly: GCA_963662155.1. Taxonomy (NCBI): domain Eukaryota; kingdom Metazoa; phylum Annelida; class Polychaeta; order Sabellida; family Siboglinidae; genus Lamellibrachia; species Lamellibrachia columna. The sequence goes on from OY759268.1 coordinate 26,064,298, forward strand.
TGACTCAAACGTCACAGTGGATTATTGAGGTCAAATGTGCCAATTCACACACACACACACACACACACACACACACACACACACACACACACACACACACACACACACACACACACACACACACACACACACACACACACACACACACACACACACACACACACACACACACACACACACACACACACACACACACACACACACACACACACACACACACACACAATACACGCACGCACTCACGCACGCGCGCGTACCCACACACGACGCATCGATAGCGAAAATTGTGTCAGTGTCGCCATGACAACAGGATGCACATACTTGAACCAGTGAGTCAGCGTCATCATGATGTAGAGTGACGCGAGGATGAACATGAAGTGGAAGAAACTGTAGCTATACGATACTCCTTCCTCCTCGTCGTCCCATACCCTCTTGTTATCTTCCTTTCCATTTTCGGAAGAGTTATCTAGAGATATAGGTTAACTAGTGTATGGGAGACTGGGGTTAGTTGTAACACGTGTACATTTGAACTGAAGTACAACATACAAAACTACTAACGCAACTTATTTCACAAGGCAACAGTATGTTCATCAATAGTTTTAAACCTGTCACGTATGATATGACGTGGATCAAGCGAAATGGTAAAAAACCGGAGCCATTTTAAAGAAAAAACGGTAGTTTGTTCGCTAGTGTACCTGTTATGTTTTTTTTGCGCCCATAGCTTATTCTTGGTAGTTCTAGTTACGAGTGTATGGTGTTGCTGTTACACATGTCATTAAGCAATATTTTAAGTATGTTTTAATGTATAAGCAAAGGCGTTATTGTAACATTTTCCCGGACAAATTGCAACATTGCAATATCAAGCTAAAAACGTCACCCGTGGGTATAGGGAAAGTGCCATCCATTGGGAATCGGCTGGTGATTAGTAAACGTTTTGTAATTAACATGATTAAGTTAATTTCATTGTTTGTACGGTGTTGCAATAGGGGATCAGCCCTTTTTCTTTTTCTCCCCTACTTACAAGGTAATCGCAACGGCTTATCGCACGTCGTGCAAACAATCCATCATAAATTATATTACTTATTCTCCCAACAAATAACGGTTTCTCTGTATTCGTAGCAGGATGTGGCTTGGTAATAACACAGGCATTTGCATATCTTGCTGAACGTTGGAAATAGGCATTCCATGATGATACAGAAGAAGGTTATGTCATTACTACAATGATTATTCTGTTTGGATATGATTACAATATTTATATGATGTTATATATTATTATGTTTGGATGCAGCAATAACTTGAAATGCTGATATTGGGTAGGAACAAGGCACAAAGCTATGCATATCTTCCTAATAGTGTAGTGTCAGCGATGAATGCAATGCGGCACAATGCATACCATCAATTAACTGAAACTGGACGTAAAAACGTGCTAGTTAGAGTCATGCAGATAATGGTTATTGTAAATAGTCTTTACATCCTTACGGCGACTTAATGAATATACGAAAGCTCTAATGAAATAGGCTATCTCGATATTAAAACAAGGTGTACAAGTGGTAGCGGTATTAGTACATGCATTCCTTATGTAACGAATTGATACATGAATATACTTTTTATTCATGTATGTAGATTAAAACAAGGTGTCCAAATGATGGCGGAATTTGTATGTAACGTATTGATACATGACTGTACGCTGAATTCATATAAGTAAATTACTTATATTAAAATTACACCTTGAAGCAATGAAATAATACCTAAAATGCAGTACAATACATTTCAGAATAACGTGAGCCCTACTTTGCTGTATAATATCCAGTTCACATGTTAAACCGCTACGTCATGCCACATTATTTATTATGTCAAACTATGGAAACAATTATAAAAAACACCACTGAATATAGGTAAATATTACACTTCTGTAAACCATTTTTCCTTCATACTATTGCTTAGTAACAGCTTACTTCCACTTGTTGAATATAGTATTATATTCCATTGTTGTTGTTATTATTATGATTATTGTTATTATTGTTGTTATTATTATTATTATTTTTAAGGAATTTGATTTTTTTTAAATACAATGTTGATTAATTGATTGGGTGATTGATTGATAATAACTTACCGACGTGTACATTTTCTGTAACCTCCGCCACTCCCAGTTTGTCAGCCTTAGCGCTCGTTGTAATGCTGTGAGACACGCAATGTCACCCTATGTTAACACACATGCACATATACGTCCCTTCGTGCGTGCGTGCGAGCGTGCATGCGCGGGTGGGTGGGTTGGTGCGTGCGTGCGTGAATGCATGCGTAGTACATTATTTCGGGCCAATCTTTATGGGAGTGTAGTTTCCTCAAAGTAAAAACCAAACACAGAAAGACGTCGTGTTGCAATAGTATTTCAGAATCAGATACAAACATTTCATGTAAATTTGTGTTTATAGAAACACTACCGTGCATATGATATAAAACAGACACACACATACACGCACACGCACGCACGCACACATACACACAAACGCATGCACACACACACACCCACACACACCCACACACACACACACACACACATATATATATATATATATATATATATATATATATATATATATATATATATATATATATATATATATATATATATATATACACAGACACACAAACATACAGACAGACAGACAGACACACGCACACGCACACGCACACGCACACGCACACGCACACGCACACGCACACGCACACGCACACGCACACGCACACACACACACACACACGCACAATGTATATATAATATCGCAGTTGAAGAGTCAAAGCTAAACATTGAAAGTTTGTTTTCTGTTTGCACCAGGTGATTGGTTGGATATGAATCCTAGACTAACTTTTAACACATACACAACTGAACTTTCATTGTTTTTATTCTTCAAAAACATATTTTTTAGGAATCAATTCAATGAAGGTCCATTTTTATGTGACAGAAGTTAATCTAATATACTAATACCCAACCAACCACATGGCGCAGATCTAAATGGAATTCCATTTGTTTGACTCTTCAACAGCGATACATAATGAAAACTATTTATTTTAATGTTTAGTATGTGCCATGTTGTAATTTGAATTGTTATACATCGTAATAAATGTGTGGTACTGTAAGTCGAATTACTACTGTAGCAAATGATAAAGCCACAGTGTAGATAAAACTACAACTCGATTATAATTCGGCGTGTTTGGCGGGCCCCTGCTTCCACAAATCTTGCCATGCATTGGAGGTAGATATCAGTGGTTGTTCTCAAAGACAAAGGCCAAAACCCTCTCTCGAGTTCTGGTTGATTCGGACACAGTGCCGAATTAACAACTGTACGAGTGGTACAAATGGTACACTCGTACCAGGTACAATCGTACCAGGTACACTCATACCAGGTACACCCGTGCCAAGTGGTACACTCGTACCAAGTGGTACACTCGTATCAGGCCCCCATAAAATGGGTCCTCCACAAATTCAATGTTGTCGGACTTCATTTCAGCCAGAACGCCCAAATAGTTCATTGGTGTTTGAAAAAAGTACAACGGGTACGCAATCATATCTACCTATTAACATGATCATATCTGTAGAACTGTTGGTGCCTAATTTAGTGGAAAGTTATTCTTTGTTTCCTCAGGAGAACTTGCACGTTCTAAATTTTACGATGTATTTTATTTCATTATTTTCTCGTATGCAATTGTATGCTGTATTTGTTTGTACCTCACCATATGCTGTATGTTTTTTTGTGTACGTTCGTATGCCAACGTCGACAACAATCTGTGCAAACTTATACGCAAGCAACAATAGGCGTGTCGGTCTTCGTTTTTAGCGCACTTGGAAACAGCTTCCCAAAAAAGTTTGTACTAGGACCTAATATTGTTAATCCAGCATTGCTCTTGTATGACATTTTGTCTAATGTCTTCTGTTAGCAACATTCCTAATATTGACATCACCAAAATCGTTTTAAATCGTACCTAATCAGAATGAAGCTGCCTATGTGTGTCTGGTGAAACAATCAATGTGTTCATATTTGACCAATCCATTATAGACTACACGTGCTGCGTTGAATACACAACTTATACATCTAGGTGTTTCTGGCTATAATATATATGCAAATTTCATCACGCTAAAATGTATTCTGATTTCTCCATACATAAATGAGGCCGTCAATAATAATAATTAGTGTTACTACATCATCTTCTACAGCAGAAAACGTTGACTCAGAGTAATAATGATGAAGGCGACCACAACAACAACGACGACAAAAACAACTACAATAAGAATAATGATGATATATTGTAATATATTATGACATAGCGCCAAATCCAAGGTTGTTCGTGGCTCGTCGTGTCATATTATAAAATAATAACATGGCTTAGAAGTCAAGATAATGTCCTAATGAATAAAGTACCTAGAGTATAGAACACAGCCTAGGAAGATGCTGAGGGCGATCATGCTCTTCCAGTCAAAGATGGCGGTGGTTGTCTCAATACCGTCCTTGTCGAGTATTGTCATAACAGACGGATTGCATTCTCTGTCTACATGCACAAAAACACAACCCCGATACCGACCAGGTGACATCACTTGACTGCATTCTCTGTCCAAATATATAAACACAACCCAGATACAGCGATCAGATGAAATCACCTGGGTGCATTCTTTATCTGCAGACACACAACACAACTTCCGATACAGCGATCAGATGGAATCACGTGGCGACATTCTCTGTCTACAGATAGCATGGCTTGGCTACATTATCGGTGCAGAATAAAACCCTGATAAAGCAACAACTGAGTAATATTGGGTTGCTATTTGGTTAAATTTGACTGAACATTATTATTACACATAATACAATTATTGTATTTTTTATGACTAGATCTGTCAACAAGCTTGCCTTGGTGTATGTTACTGAATTACCAAAATACGAAGAGTAACGCATAAGACATGACATATAATAAAAGTTATGTGAGTGGTGTTCCGTCATTTGTCTGTACATGGCATGCAACACTAAAGAGTTTATGATTGGTATGTGCCATCATTTGTCTGTATTTGTATTGCGTTGTCCTGGGGGAGCCGTATTGGAAAGATGCTGCAGGCAAATCTACCTGGATTAGATGTCATTGCTGTCCAAGTGAGATACATGACATACGTCGTGATGACGGACGACTGTAGGAGACCGGACTTGGGGTTCACTGAAGCAAAGAACACACGCACATGTACAGGTATTAAGCATTATACAGGCATAAAACACTATACATGTATAAAACACCATACAGGTATAAAACAATATACTGGTATAAAACACTATACAGGTACTGCTCAGATTCTATGACAGTTCGAAAGGTTTAGACATGTGACTTTAACCAAATAGTGATTCATGTTAGAACCAAGGTTATTTGACATCAGTAATAACATCAGACAGGTCATTTTCAAATGATGTTGTTTCCTACCATTGGCGTGCTATTTTGTTTATTTATTGTTCCGGTGTAACTGATTGCGTTTGATTTCAGGCTTTTGCCTGGATGGCAATTTTAATGTAAAGGATTATGACAACATTTATTTAATGTAAGATTACGCACAGTTCGTTAAATCAATATATACATACCTTAAATGCTGACAAGAAGCTGACACAATTTGCCAATTGCCATATTTCCCACATACACGTACAAATAAACTGTGTTATCATCGGTAAACATTGACCAGAAGGGCATGACATACGCGACAGTTTAATGCAAAGAAATTTATTTGCGAGATGACAGACGCGATAGACATGTTGACACAGAGGATATCCTACCTTCTTGGATTGACGGCAGGACAGACACGCCTGACATACTGACACATAGGATCAGGTTGAAGCTGATGAAGAACTTGTGTAAGGCACAACCATTCGTCTGCAAATGACAGACAGGTGTCACTCAAACAACCATCTAAATCACGGACAATAAGTAGTGAGAAAAAATATATATTAATATGCATTATATGTTATGCGATTTAGGTAGAGAGAATGTTTAATGGGTGGAAGTCACTTATCGAGTCAAGTAAATCCGATTTTTGTCAAAATGTTTATATATAATAAATTAGGAATTCTTCATTTTAATTGCGTCTCGTTGAATCATGGTTGTCATGACAACACATATGACAGCGTAGTACATTTAGCATCACATTGGAAGGAGGAATTGGTGCTGGGTATGCTGTACTGTCAGGACGCCAATACACTACAATAAAATGTCTCATGTGGAACCAGTAAGGCAAAAGAAAAGAGGAATGCCGAAAAAAACACCTGACTCAGGGAAGGGAAAGCAGCTACGGCAAAAGCAGGATTTAGATTCAATCAACTGGAAGCGTAAGCCCAACCCGTTTCAATGCTCTTTGCAAGAGGCCAAAGAGGGCACGAGCCGCAGTTATTTAGGACATCATGGATAAAATGGTTGTGACTTAGCTTTTGCTACAAAGTACGAACATGAGTTATAGTGTTTGATAATGTGAATATGTATAATCATACACACTGCTTAAATCACAAACCAGTGTTAATTAATTAATTAATAACTACAGCACATTACCTTACTAAACGCCATAATTATTATTTGATACATGTTCTTATACTGCTCGGAGATAAATAGGATAGTTGGAAGGGTGAAGGATGGGTGCAATGTTGGGGTGTGGCAAGTGGGCGAATCGGGAATATGAGCCTGAGTCGTTCACGTGCGAGATTTGTGCCAATGACTGAGTGATATGGTAATACATTTGACTTATACTTATAGTATTTAATGTGCATACACCTAGTCAATACATGGACTATAACAGAAAATAACTGTTTTTATACAAAAATGTCAAAAGTAGGTAAATCTATACTTAAGGGGCCCACTTTACCGGCCGTTCTCTACGGCAGTATTGTGCGATGGAAGACAATACAGGCACCACTGTTATGATGACGCTACTAAAGGAAAGAACATCAACATATCAATGTAACTATAGTTTATATCACACTTGCTCTTGCATTCGGTGTATATGATAAAAATGTGGACTCCAAAATCACACGCGCACACCAGAACCCGCGAGTAGGAAATTTTTTCAGAACTTTTATATAATAAAAAAGCGAAAACATTCCAGAAATGTGAAGTTTTATAGTCACTGTCGTTTGTCATGTTACCGAAAGTCCCTAATCGATATTCACATCCTGCTATGTTATGCCAACTTTACCAGAGGTGAACACGAACCAAACCGTGTACACTTCATGAATCGTGGGAAGAACAATTGACGATGTTTTCGATCGCAAGGCGGCGCTGATGGGCATCACTGTACATCCGGTGGCGAGTATTTATTCATATCGGAGCGGTTTCGTCATGGCGACCATCTTGCTCAGCAGAGACTCTCCACAAGGGTAAATATAAACCAAACCGTGCACATTTGGTGA